>JADLZK010004567.1:0-359375 GCA_015847255.1 Hyparrhenia diplandra | reverse complement strand
GTGATGGTGGATGCTCCGTGGAAACATGTGCAGTGCAGAAATGAACAACTCAAAATGGAAATCTTCACGTAGGGTCTTTGCATGTCAAATTATTGCTAAGGTATGTTTCTAGGATACTATGGAGCATATCTAGCTAGTCAAATGAACCTACATTGTATCCCTTCATCATCTAGGTCATTGGAGGTCATTTCTAGGTGATAAGCAATGTGATTCATGAATATGCACTCTAAGCTTCATCCAAACTCATGCACCAAAGGGTTGCTAGAGGTTGTTGTTGAGCTCCTCAAAGTGGTGGAGAAGTTGGATCCGAACTGTGGGCGTAACCGCCTCGAAATAACACATGTTTAGAGCACTTGTCCTCCTCCTCGACAATAAGTACTCCAAACATGAGCCATCCCAAACAGTTCCGCCCGAAAGCACACCCCAAGGGAGAACTCGAAACAATCCACGTTTACCGCCGTAATCCAATAATGAGTACAAACTTACAATACTTAGTTCATTTCATACAATATAAAGTCTCAAAAATTATTTATTACAATACCGAGAGTTCAAAGTGCGGAAATTAAACAGCGGAAGTAAAATAAATATCTAGCGATGACGATACAAGGATCCATCTATGCCCACTAGAGGAATCCTCCACACAAGAGCTACCCCTCAGGCTGAACCCGCAACAAGGGTAAATAAACCCCGAGTACACAATGTACTGTACTAAGACTTACCCGATAGGGAATATATATTTCCGACTCTCAAGGATATGATAGGCTTTATGGCTTGTGGTTTTATTTGTTTACGTAAAAGCATTACTAATAGGGAATCCTTACTTCTGACTCATTAGCCGCCTTTTTAAGTATATCATCTAGCCGTACCGATGTAAGCACCTTCTCTAAGTCCAAGCAAGAGTTGAGCAATCGTATCCAATTTCCATCCTTCATCTTCCGGTTCTTACTATGGTGCTAAACCATAGCCAAGTCGCATCATTAGAACAACGGCGATTCATGAATCAATGTAGCCCAAATTTGGGTACCTCGAAACACACACCTCGCTTGTGTCACAAAAATTTGCGCACAAGCAAAGACTAACCTCTTCCGGTCTTGTCGAGGGTTCCAAAGTCCCCGCCCTAGACTTGCACTCCTAGCACCCACAACTGAGGACCTGGCCTCAATGCGGTGCTAGGACCTCTAACCTATCTCCGCCTCCATTCAATCGGCGCGGAAAGAGCTAGAAACCCTGACACGAAAAGAACAGGTCTTCTCGCTCTCATAAGCAAGTATGTGCTCAGGATAATAAGTCTATGACTTGACTACCATCCGCAAAGAACGGACGGTCCTTAATTGACACACGGACGAGGAAAATAGTGCAACCAAGCTAAGCTCCGCTGTAGCATAACATAACTTGTTACACCGACTAGAACACAAACCACTTGCCTACCCGGTCACCATTTCCTTCCATCATCTTTATCATGAGAGTAGTAGTATCACCTACTTGTGAGTAACGGCAGGTTACTCACGCTACCGAATCACTTAAGTATGGCAGCTATTCGATCCTGCACTAATAAGACTCATAGGATAATATATATATGCATGTGGGTATCATATAATTCCTATAACGTAAATGCAATCATATATAAATCAGATTTAGCAAAAATAAGGGTTATGCACCGGGGCTTGCCTTGGGCAGGCACGGTGTCAGCAAAGTCAGTCGGAGGTGGATCCGGGAACTCCTACGGCACGAGAATCACCTCCTCGTACTCCTCGACGACTTCTTCATAGCCCTGGTCGTCGATGGCCACGATCTCTGCCAACTCGTTCGCTACATGCATGCGATGATGATGCAATGATTTAATTATTGACAAAAGCAACTCTTAAAATAAACACTCATGAGATAACTACTCAGCTAGCTCTAATGACTAAGATAGGCATCATCCCAACAAACAAGTTGTTACCTCATTTTGTAATTGTTTTCAATTCAACAAGTAATTATATTCTCTTATTTATACAAAACTCAAGGGATGTGTAGCTACCCTATGAAACAAACTAATCTGGGCCTACAAAAATTACAGAGAGCACATAATAATGCCATGAGGCTTCGCGGAAAGTTTCATGATTTTATCATTTACCAATTTACCATGAAAAAATTTCTACAATATTACTTTGAACCATTTTAATCGTTTTCCAAAGCATTAATACACCTCTATAAAATTATAGGAACATGTAAACTAATTATACTATCAGATAGAGCATGATTTTATGAAACTAATAAAACTAGTTTCACAATTTTTGGACATCTACACAACCCTAGATAAATTCCCAAATTTGGCTTCAAAACTTAATTAGAAAAGCATTTATAATTAACCAGAAAAAGGAAAAGGCCATTTGATCCAGCGCAGCCCAACTCGGCTTGGTCTGCGTACGAAGTAGGCCCAGCACTGCCGCTCCCCTCACGAAACGGCCCACGTAAATTGGCCCGTGAGTGCGCCGGCAGCTTTGCGTAAAAAACCCTTGAGCTAACCGCAAATGCCGAACAGAAAGATGCACTATTCCTATAGTTTGCCATTATGCAAATCTACCCTCAGGACTTTCTTATCTTCACAATGAAGAGGTCCGACACGCACGCTGCGTGGATAGCCGCGGCCGCGCCGGTAGCGGCAGCGGTCACGCCGGCCACTACGCCACTCCCGCCGGCCTCCCTAGCGAGCCGACCTGAACTAGGGACTCAAGCGACTACCCTAAGCGGCGGAAAGGAGTAGCGGGCAAGCGGAACGACGCTGCGGAGGCGCACGGACGTTCTCGGTGGCGGCGCATGCGTTCTGACGAACTGGGGTACCTAGAGGTTCAGCTGGCTAGCTAGAGGGCACAAGTGGCTCACCGTGAGCTTAGCCGTGAAGTTGGTTGAGGCTAAAAGAAACGGGAAGGTGGCTACCCATGTGCGACCACCGGGGACGGCGGTGCTTGGCGGCGGACACGGGGCGCCCACCACCCAAGGCGAGGTGGTAACGCTCGATTAGGGTGCGCGGGGTGAGGAGTGGAGTGTACTGAAGTTGCTGGCGCAGTTAATTGAAGCGAGGAGCTTTGGCGGGTGTTAAATCGACCGTGCGGCCAACTGTGGCTCCACAGTGGCAGCAATGGGGAAATCCCAAAATTGAAGCTTCCTCGAGCATGGTCAAGGACGGGGTGGAGTTGGGTGGACAGAGGACTTCATTGCGGAGCCTTGGTTAAGAGCAACTGAATGAAGATGGTCTATTCTCGCCCAATTTTGTAGAGCGGCGGTGACCATGGCGGCCAGGAGCAGGTGCGGGAATGGACTTCTTTCGTCCAGCTTTGGCGCGATGTGGGGGCTTTATAGGGCATGGGTGTTGGCGGTAACCAACTGCATATAAAAAACACCGTCAACATGAATACAAAAGCACCAAAACAACTTAGAGATATGGCTGTTACACTAACATATTCCAAAGTTTTGGTGTTTATTTGGTTTTGTAGGTTCATCACAGGAAATATACATTTTCGCCAAATTATATAGAAAAGAATAATAAAAAGAATATTTGAATTTTGGCCCAAAACAAAAACAAAGCAAACCAGACCATCTTACCCTCGAAGAGCGAGAATCCACCATGACGACCACACGGACCCGAGCCCAACACGACGAAATGAGCCCACCTACCAAGACCGGGCACTAGCGGCCCAAAGCCCGGCGTGGCCGCGGCTGGGCGCTAAGACGCCGCCACGCGCCCGACAAGCTGGGCCCAGCTTCTAACAGCGGGTTGCTTCACTCCGGCGAACGCCGGTTGTGGACGTGACCAAAAGCGGTGAACTCCCCGGCCGCCTCTTGGTGGTCGGTTTGGACATAATGGAGGAGGAGGACATTTTCCAAAGACCCCCTCTCTTCACCCTATAAAAGGAGGCCTCTACCCTCTTAACACACCTCAAGGAGCAACAAAGCAAGATCAAGAGAGCAAGAGAGTAGAGAGTCTTCTTCTTCTTCTTCTTCTTCTTCTTCTTCTTGGAGTGAGAGAGGGAAGGCTAGAAGGAGACTTGGCTTCTTCTACTTGGAGTCTCGGTACACCCCCCGGTGTACCGCGGTTCTCGAGTAGCCGGAGTGCAGGACTTGTCGGTACCCGCTACGCTTGTACCTCTACAACCGACTTATCATTTGTGGGTAAGAAGGTTGTGTTCTTCTTTCAGCTTATTGTTCTTAAAGTATATTATCTTTGCTATTATAAACTTGCGGGATTGATAGTCTGTCCTTCGGGGCAGAACTCTGGTAGAGGAACTTCTGACGGAAGGACCTGGCCAACATCAGAGTCATAATCGGTAGTGCAAACGTGGTGTTTGGACTAGTGGTTATCTATCTTTTGCCTCATACTCTACGGTTGAGGGGTAGGCGGCAGGTGGTGATAGCCCTGTCCGTCCCTTATATTCCCCCACATTCGGGTGTGGAGTAGAGCTAATTGCCGGAAGCTTCCTAGTTTTGTGCGTTGGCCGGTGCCCGAAGTAAGATTATAATAGCCAAGTGATCCCTGCCTAAGAACATAAGCCCATAAAGATACCTCACTACCCATAGTTATCTCGCCTTGCTTGGTTTAGGCTATGTTCAGAGAGCCCTCTACAAAACCGTCCCTGTGAAAATATACGATACCCTGAATACCACCGGGTGAAGTGCTACAACGGTATTTCCGTAAACTGCCTTTGAACTTCTCCCTTTTCGCTAAGAAACACCAATAAGCATTTCCGGCCCGCGTTGCGGGGAGGGTTGTCGTAGTTGTAATCCGAACCTAGTCGACCCGCGTATCTTGTAGTTGTCTCCAAAACTTTTATTTTCTTTTTATCCTTTGGAGCAATACACCATTCAAACACTTTCTGCTCCTAAGGGCGAGCTCGTTGAACCATGCCAATCTTCGAAGCCAATCATAGCTTCAAGTTATGAGCTCCGCCCAGGCTTTACAGCCATGGTTCAGGACCAGTCCTTTTCGGGCTTGGATTATGAAAACCCATACCATCACCTAAGAGAGTTTGAGCAGCTCTATGCATGCCTGACTATTGTGGGCATGTCACAAGAAACATTGCGGTGGAAACTATTCCCCGCTCTCTCACGCGAGAGAGCGAGACAATGGTACACCCAAAACGTAGGGAAGGTAAGCGGAGAATGGGAGGAATAGCGGAATAGATTATGTCTCGCATTCTTTCCCTTATCTCGAATCGCTTCCCTGCGACAAGAGATACCGAACTTCCGACAAATAGAAGATGAAACCATAGGTGCGGCACGGGGCGGTTCACAATTCTAACCAAATCGCCCGGACCGTCTATACCAAACCATGTGCTTTTACAACATTTCTGGTTAGGTCTTAGCATACAGTCTGCCGTATAGCTTGACACGGCCGCCGGAGGGTCATTTACCCATAGAACCACAGCGGAAGGAGAAGCTCTCCTAGACCGTATTCTTGAGAATACTCCGCCGCTAGAACCCATCTGAGTAGAGCCCAAGATGATCCACGAGGAAGTCTCTTCGGCCAATGCTGGACCTGCTACACCTGTAGAGAGACCCTCGCCTGAACTAGAACCCAAGCAAGAGGAATACGCATGTTCGGATCTCCAGTTTTTCGAGGTTGATTTTTCTGAAGAATTTGGAAATACCTCGAATTATGCTAGTCGGAAGAAACCACCAGTCCCTGTTGGCCCTAAGGAACCCCTTGATGAACTTTTTCTCAAGGAATCCATTAAGGAGTTAACCGCTATCATGAGCACGGAATGGGTGAAAGAGGGAACTTTCGTCTAAAGAAATTCGGATAAATTTCCCTTTTACGCCTATCCATTGCGAATTCCAAGGGGACATAGTGGAGGTTATGTATAATCCTACAGTGGGTGTGAACATCATGTCCAAATCCTTTGCGCAATTTTGCACAGAGGAGACATTCAAAACCCCCACAACACAGACCTTGTGCATAGCACCCTGAACCACTTTGAAAGGCCGTGAGATTATACACGACCCGGATTCTTCGCACAACAATGTCAAAATGTCTTTGGACTTTCATAGTTTTGATGTCAAAGATTTTGACATGTTGATCGGGCATCCCTTAGAGATGATTCTTGATCTACCAAAAACTAGGGATTTAGATGTCAAGTTCGGGAGAAAATCTTTTTCAATCCCAAATCCACAGTGTTGACATTTCTTAGCGCAATTACTAGAAGCGTGTTTAGAACCCATCCCGCAAGAACGGCGCCTTAAATGCTTGTTGGCGTTTCTTAACGTTATTACTACGAATAGATTTTAAACCTATCCTCTAAGAATGGCGCGAGAAATGCTTGTTGGCATTTCTTAGCACAATCACTAAGAATAGATATTATGATTAATGATAACGTCAAGAGAACGCCGGTGATAGATGAATTGAATATTGCAAGGGTCAACCCGCAAGCGCCGCGGATCTATCATCGTAGCATTTCACCCGTGAGTAATCGGGTATCGTTTCATTTATATTTTCCCATGGGAAGGCAGGTTTAGATTTAATATGATGATGATAGCCCACAATGTATGTATGGATAGCCACTAATCATATACAGGGGTAAGTGATAATAATATTGGAGATAGTGGTGACACACACACTTCTTGAGCACTAGAAGGAATAAATAGAAAATAACATAAAAAGGAAAATCTATGTTGAGTTGGCTATTCTAATATCGCCAATGCGTTAGACTATAGTCTACATACGTCATTCATGGTTCCACGAGTAGAGATGGGCTAAAGTGATGAGGAGATGCCCGCGGGTCTGGTATCCGCCACCGGGTTGCACTTGATAAGACTCAACCCAACACCCGGACGTGGAGGAGTGCAAAGGGCCGGACGAGTTGTCACACCTCGCCGCCTACCTCACTACCGTGGGATGCCGGCATTTCCCGGATGATTCCCTATAGACCTAAGCACCATGCTTACATTTATAGAGAACTACCTAAACCCCCCTCAAGGTACCCTCGACCCTCACGGATCGACAGAAAGAGTAAAGGTAAACCCGAAGGTACACGGACCATCACTGAACTTAGTTCTACTACGTTCCAAGAATAAAATATGATTCAATTAGCCTAAAGTTCGTCATGTTAATTATCACATTATACTAACTATACTCTAGTTGGCACAATATGAATATAACATGAGGGTAACTATACTCTAGTTCATATGCATTGCGATATAAATAATGAGACTTGAATAAAGGAAAGAACTTCATAATAAATTACCAAAAGATCCTTCCAAGGAGACAAGCCCTCCTTGAAGCTCCGCCTAACTCAAATACTAACACTAAACTAATGAAGAGGAGAGAGTGGTGCTCAAGGTGAGGATGTAACAATGTGAAGTGTGTTGTGTTGTGTGTGTTTGTGTGTGAGGAGTGCCTCTCTTTATATAGTGGAGAGGAGGAGGGAATGGAGGGCTCTCCCTTGCTTCGAGCTCTTCTTGGCGGAACGAAAGTTTGCACAACATGCAACCGCCGCTGAAGTTAAAAACCAAACCGCCGCAGAGAAAGGGCGGGAGCATTGGCCGAATTTGGCGCCGACCGCCGCAAATGGGCAGCCCCCTGGGCTGGGCCTCTCGGCCCCGCCTTCTCCCCGCCGCGCGTTTTGTCACTTGTATGTTGGGCCTATGGTGGTGCATGGGCCGTTTTTATGCGGGGGTTTGGTCTCCTTGCTCAATCCACTCCTTGGCGTCTTTTATTCAAATGTGCTTTCTAATTTATTTGGCAACTTTGTACTTGCTTTCCACTTGTATACCGCAAGACATAATTTCTAGAATACAAGTGGAACTAGGTTAGAAGTAAAGGTATATGCATCATAAGTTTGCCTCTTTCTCATGAATTGGATATAAGTTGGCGGTATAATATACTCGGTAATGACCGCCAACAACGAGCCAAAAACTTCGATGTAGACCCTCTCTCCTATCCTCGACACGCTTTTGGAGGTCATGGCGATCATGCCATATGATTCTCCTGAGTCAGCCTTAGAACGCAACGCCCAATTCTTCATAGAAGAAGAGGCGACTCGTGCGAAACCATAGAACTTCCCCAAGAGGAAGAGCTGACACGGCCTCTAGTTGAGCTTAAACCCTGCCCCCTGGCCTACGCTATGTCTTCCTAAACGGCGACACACAAACTCCTGTCATCATTAGTGACAAGCCTAGCAAATAGGAGACAGCCCAACTCATCGCTGTTTTAGAGAAACATAGATCGGTCTTTGGGTATTCCTTGCAAGATCTAAAAGGGATAAGCCCAACACTCTGCACACATTGCATTCCTATTGACCCTTCCAGTACCCCATCACGCGAACCACAAAGAAGGCTCAATAATGCGATGCATGAAGTCGTGAAGAAGGTAGTTCTCAAACTTCTTCATGCCGGGATAATTTATCCCGTACCACACAGCGATTGGGTTAGCCCGGTCCAAGTGGTCCCTAAAAAGGGAGGAATGACGGTCGTTGAGAACTCTAAGAATGAGCTCATTCCGCAAAGACAGGTCACAGGGTGGAGAATGTGCATAGATTATTGAAAACTTAACAAGGCGACTAAGAAAGATCACTTTCGCTCCCTTCATCGATGAGATGTTGGAGCGGTTAGCAAAATATTCTTTCTTTTTATTTCCTTGATGGGTATTCTGGTTACCACCAAATCCTGATCCACCCTGACGACCAGAGCAAGACAACGTTCACATGCCCATACGTAACCTATGCATATCGCCGTGTCATTTGGGGGCGTGTAATGCACCCTCTTCTTTTCGAGAGGTGCATGATGTCTATTTTCTCGGACATTATCGAAGAGATCATGAAGGTCTTCATGGACGACTTCTCCGTCTATGGTAAGACCTTTGAAAGTTGTCTGAAGAATCTAGACAAGGTCTTGCAGAGATGCCAAGAAAAGGACCTGGTGCTAAACTGGGAAAAGTGCCATTTCATGGTCCGGAGGGCATCGTTCTTGGACACCTAGTGTCCGAGAGGGGGATTGAGGTAGACAAGGCTAAAATAGAGGTTATCGAGCAGCTACCACCCCTAGTGAACGTCAAGGGAATCCGCAGCTTTCTAGGTCATGGGGGGTTCTATAGGAGGTTCATAAAAGACTTTTCACAAATCTCTAGACCCCTCATGAACCTCGCTAGCTAAGGATGCACCCTTTGACTTCCACGAGATGAGTGCATGAACGCTTTCGAAACCCTTAAGAAAGCACTCACCTCGGCTCTGATCATCCAACCCCCGGATTGGTCATTGCCGTTCGAGATCATGTGCGATGCAAGCGACTATGCCATTGGTGCGGTCTTAGGCCAAACCAAGGACAAGAAGCAGCATGCAATCGCATATGTGAGCAAGACGCTAACAGGAGCACAGTTGAACTATGCTACCACAGAAAAAGAGCTCCTTGCAGTTGTCTTTGCTATCGAAAAGTTTCAATCTTACTTAGTGGGAGCTAAGATAATCGTTTATACCGATCATGCTGCTTTGAAATATCTGCTCACTAAGAAAGATGCGAAACCCCGTTTGATCCGATGGATTCTTTTACTCCAAGAGTTTGATATTGAAATAAAAGATAAAAGGGAGTAGAGAATACCGTTGCGGAACATTTGTCGCGTATGCAGGTCACTAACATGCAGGAATTGCCGATTAATGACTTCTTACGCGACGACATGCTGCTAAAGGTGATGGACTCCGACCCATGGTATGCAAACATTGTCAACTTTATGGTTGCAGGTTATGTACCACCGGGGAGGACCGGCCGTAGCTCCAAGTGGAAGCGGAACACATCACCTTTGGGGCGACCGCACATGCGGGGGTGTGTCTTGGCGGCTTGTTAAGGAGATGCGTACCAAAAGCCGAGGGGATGCAGATCATCAACAAATGTCACTCATCACCCTACGGAGGCCACCTCGGAGTGTTCCGCATTCAAGCCAAGATTTGGCAGAGCGGGTTCTTCTGGCCAACCATGTATGCCAACATGAAAGAGTTTATTAGAAGATGCTACAGCTGCCAGAGAACAGGCAACATCACGGCTCGCGATGCAATGCCCCTCCACTACAACCTTCAAGTGGAGATCTTTGATGTGTGGGGCATTGACTTCATGGGACCATTCCCAAAGTCCCATGATTGCGAAGTACATCCCCGGTGGTAGTGGATTATGTGTCGAAGTGGATAGAGGCACTACCGTGTAGAGCTGCTGACGCCAAACACGCTCGCAAGATGTTTCATGAAGTGATCTTCCCCCGTTATGGAACATCACGCATGGTGATAAGTGACGGAGGATCTCATTTTGTGGACAAGTCATTGAGGGCATTCCTGAGAGAACTTGGCGCCAAGCACAACATTGCTACCCCTTATCACCCACAAACCAGCGAACAAGCTAAGACGTCAAACAAGCAGATCAAAAGCATCCTATAGAAGACGGTCAACGATATGGGGAAGGGCTAGAAGAACAAGCTACCTGATGCACTCTGGGCATACAAGACAGCGTATAAAGCCCCCATCGGCATGTCACCTTATTAGTTGGTATTTGGCAAAACCTGCCATTTACCAATTGAGCTAGAACATCGAGCTCATTGGGCCATCAAAAAGTGGAACATGGACGCCGGGGCTCTCCCGTAAAGAATAGACAGAGACAAATCTCTGAACTTGAAGAATGGCGCGAGAAGGTGTACCATAGTGCCAAGCTTTACAAAGAGCGCACAAAAAAAGATGGCATGAGCGGCGGATCAAGATGAAGGAATTCAACGAAGGCGACAAGGTACTATTATTCAACTCGAGGGTGAAACTATTTGGCGAAGGAAAATTGAGGAGCAAGTGGAAAGGACCGTACACCGTCATCAACACTTCGCCACATGGCGCGATTACAATCCAAGATTACGAAGGTAATATTTCCAAGGTAAACGGTCAACGCCTCAAAATTTTCTTCGAACCTTCGCTTGATCATAAGCTCGATAGAATAGACTTGATATTGGAAAATGGTTTATATTAAATTAGCATATTAAAAATTAATTTTGGTCATGTTTTTACTTTTTTTTTTCATGTATTTACCAAAATGCCCTCACCGATTTTATGTTGATTTGTGATTTTCTGAATTTATTTATCTTTTTCACAAAAATGTATTTTCATTTTCCAATATTAAAAAAAGAGGGAATCAAGAGTGTGACCGAAAGTTAATAGCTGATCCATGCCTGGCAACTTTCAAAATTTGAAATTTCAAATTGCATTCAGTATGTGGCCGAAAACTCGACCACGGGGGAGCTCGGGCGGTAGCGTTGTCTGTGCGCGCAACGCCGAGTCCGCTCCGTGGCGATCTTTAAGCCCCTGCTCATAATTTTGCAAATGAATGCGTTTGATGATCGTCGCTCGGGTGAATCAGGCGAGGTCGAGGCAGAGAGGTCCTGTTTTCCTATAAATACCTACCTCCCCTCTCCTCTTCTTCTCATCCCTTGCTCTTGCTCTCCTTTTCTCCACACTCTTCCTCTCACAACCATCACACGTCAGCTCTTTAGCCATAGCCCTTGTGCCCTTCAACCGTGAGAAAGCCTTGAGCTTTGCACAAGAATACCTTGAGAGGGAGAGAACACCAAAGCGAGCGCTCGTTATCTTGCCAGCTCCAAGAGAAGAAGCTCCACCAAGGAAGAAGATCGCCATGGGCAACAAGCGTGCTGCCATCAACATTGCTGATCCAGATGAAGAAGTGGTCTATGTTGACAATCCCACCGAGCACCTTTCCGACTTCTTCCGTAATGCCGATCCTAGCTTTCCCTACACCCTAGAAAGAACATCCTCAGGAACTAGGGGAAAGAAGGTCCCAAAACCTCAAGTGAGGGGGCAACCGGCAGGGTTCTTCGGAGACGACGAGCCAGCAAAGGAGGAAGGCCCAACCGCCGAGGGCTTGTGCAAGAAAATCCACGAGCTCTCTGACTTTTGTCCATCTTCTTTTAGTCACACCACTAATATCCACCTAAAAAGAAGAGATAGCCTCCTTTCATTCCGGCTTTATGAAGAAATTTCTAAAGCTGCAAAAGATATATTGGGGTAGCACGCGCGGTAGATTTGCCAGAACCCTTCTAAAGGCTCCTCCAAATAATTTAGGCACGCGCAAGTTTAAATTTCAGTATTTCCTTCCAACATTTTGTATTCTTCATATGCGCGCCTACTTGTATTTGAATATTTATAATTCAATAAAGTTTGTCTTTGGAATATTGTATATGTCTCCACTTGTTTTTGTCTATTGTGCACATTTGAAAAAAAAAAGATAGGTACAAAAACAAGTGTGGGGGAGGCGCACGCGTCTCTCACAAGTCAAAGGTACAGCGCAACATTTGAATAAATTACACTTTGACTTGTGGCATATTTTCTCCTCTCCTTTCATATGAAAATAATTGCTAAATCTGAACCAAAGTTGACATACTCCATCTACGGTCTACCAATTGATACAAAACTTGCATACATTTTATTCCTCGCTAAAAGCCATACTTTGTTGAGCAACTACTTATTAGAAACCCCATTTTGTCTACATAGTTGAGCTTTGAGATATAGTAGAATGACTTGACGCTTGCTCTCTCTTGCAATAAGACTTGGTTTTTGTTTTCAAAAATTCAAATGAGCATGCTCCTGGTTTGATTTAGACAAAATTCCTACCAAAAGCCTGATCTATGACATGAATATCCACTATAGCTGCTTTCTCTTGTATTGAGTTTTGTCAAGTTTCGAGATTTATGTTGAGAGAGTTTCATGCTCCCAAGATCGAAATTTCACGTACACCCACATATAAACGCCAACATGCACCATTTTCATCCACCAAATAAACACTCCATCCATTTGTTACCATGATCATCTCTCTACACCAAATATCCATGCAAAAAGAGAGTCCAGGCTACAAAAAAAAAAATAAAAAAAAAAGAAAAAGAAGGACATGTGTCCAAAATAATGACGGGAAAAGTATTACCTGCCCAAAAAAAAGAGAAAAAAAAAGAAGTGGCCTGTTCTTCTCCAAAAGCTTACAAAAAAAAAGAGAGAGATAGATCATAAATCAAAGGAGTAACCACAAAAATACAAATATTTTCCACACACTTGCACATTTCGATCTAGGAGTATGACGCTTCCCTCAAGGATCCTGGGACTTGACCCGACAATATATCTGAGAGGTAAGTATGCATCTTCTTGCCAACCATCCAAAGATCTTCAAACTCAACAAAAAGATAGGATGAGTGAGAGTGGCAAAAGAAAGAGAGCTTTGGTGAGGAAACAATCCACAAAATATGAGAGACTCATGTGAGAATCAACCATGGAGCATTGCTACTTTCTTTGCAAAAATATAAAATCAACCAAGTCTTTTGCGCATGAGTAGTAGTAAGAAAAAAGAAATTCAAGCTATTCCATTGCTCAATTATCCAAGATAACTTGGTAGACACCTTGAATGCTCACAAAGTAGGTGAAGCCCGAATAATCTATATGTAGGTTGACATCTTGGAGATTGAACCACCTTAGTCCTACGTACCTTCAATCGAGGACGAATAAGTGTAAGGGGGGGTTTGTTGGCGGTAACCAACGCATATAAAATACCGTCAACATGTATACAAAAAGCACCAAAACAACTTAGAGATAGGGCTTTTACACTAACATATTCTAAAGTTTTGGTGTTTATTTGGTTTTGCAGGTTCATCATAGGAAATATACATTTTGGGCCAAATTATAAAGAAAAGAATAATAAAAAGAATATTTGAATTATTTGGCCCAAAACAAAACAAAGTAAACCAGGCCAACTTACCTCGAGAAGAGAAGAATCCACCATGATGACCACCGGACCGAGCCCAACATGACGAAACGAGCCCACCTGCCAAGACCAAGCACCAGCGGCCCAAGGCCTGGCGGCGGCAGCTTTCATTTGTGGCGGCGCTAAGCGCCCGACAAGCCCCAGGCCTAGCCGACAAAGGCGGTTTGCTTCACTCAGAAGAATGTCGGTTGTGGACGTGACTAGGTTCGGTGAACCACTGAAACCGCCTCTCCTTGGTCGGTTTTGGTCATAATGGAGGGAGGGACACATTTTCCAAGACCCCCTCTCTTCACCCTATAAAAGGAGGCCTCTACCCTCACTCTCAACACACCTCAAGGAGCAACAAAGCAAGATCAAGAGAGCAAGAGAGTAGAGAGTCTTCTTCTTCTTCTTCTTCTTCTAATCTAAATAGGGGTGTGAGAGAGGGAAGGCTAGAAGGAGACTTGGCTTCTTCTACTTGGAGTCTCGGTACACCCCGGTGTGTGTCGCTGGTTGTCGGTAGGTAGCCGAGTCTTTGGACTTGTCGGTACCCGCTACGCTTGTATCTCTACAACCGACTTATCATTTGTGGGTAAGAAGGTTGTGTTCTTCTTTCAGCTTATTGTTCTTAAAGTATATTATCTTTGCTATTATAAACTTGCGGGATTGATAGTCTATCTTTCGGGGTGGAACTCTGGTAGAGAAACTTCTGATGGAAGGACCTGGCCAACATCGAGTCATATCGATAGTGCAAACGTGGTGTTTGGACTAGTGGTTATCTATCTTTTGCCTCGTACTCTACGGTTGAGAGGTAGGCGGCAGGTGGTGACAGCCCTGTCCGTCCCTTGTATTCCCCCACGTTCGGGTGCGGAGTAGACCTAATTGCTGGAAGCTGCCTAGTTTTGTGCGTTGGCCGGTGCCCGAAGTAAGGATATAGTAGCCGAGTGATCCCTGCCTAAGAACATAAGCCCATAAAGATACCTCACTACCCATAGTTATCTCGCCTTGTTCGGGGTAGGCTCGCTTGAGAGAACCCTCCACAAAACCGTCCTGTGAAAATATACGATACCTTGAATACCACCGGGTGAAGTGCTACAACGGTATTTCCGTGCGCTTGTGGACTTCTCCGCTTTCACTAAGAAACGCCAACAACGGGCGTTGAACTTGCGGCCAGGATGACTCATGGTGCGCTGCGCCATCACTGCGATGCAGAGGTCGGCGACTTTGACGCCGTGGCGATGGTCCAGCGCGACAATGGCGCCGCCCGGAAAAACCCGCCCCATGCCATGAGAGTCTAGAAGGCCCGACGGCCGCGGCGGGCGGCGGCGTGGCGGTGAGAAAGAGGGCAAAGAGGCGGGGATGACGGCGAGGGCGGAGCAAAGGTCTGTGGCCTTGATGCGGGGACCAAAACCGGCCGAGGCAAGCAACGGCGCCAAAAATGAGGCCGGGGCGGCCGAGAGGGCCCGAAAACACTTGCATGAATTTTAAAGCAAGCAAGTTCACCCTCTCTCTTTTCTTTTTCTTGATTTCATTTCTCTCTCTTTTTATAACCACTTCATTATTAATTTTTCTTTTTAACACCAACATCTAAACACACATAAACATTTGTTACATGCTTTTATATATTTATTTATCTCAAAAGAATGATTACCAATATAATTAGGGAATGGGTATATATATACATATAGTTGCCCATATATATATATATATATATATATATATATTCTATTTCACATTAAATTTTTTCAAGCCAAAGGAATTATGGGTTACCCAAAACATTTTTGACAAAGACGGTTCATTGCATGGAACAAAGTTCACACTTGAAATTTTATTTAAGGATCAACCATGTGTTCTATAGCATTTCTATTCCATAAAAAATTGGTGAAGAACTCAACTTGATATACATGAAATATGAAATCCATTTTTCTTTAACACTTTGGTTACCAATTTATGATCCGAAAACATTTTATACCATCATTCACATGCATTAACACATAAACATGATGCTCATGACGTGTTTTAGTAAGTTGTTAATGTAGTAACATCGAGGGTGTTACACAAACTTTAGCCCCTTGAGCTCCTTCTTCATGAAAGCTCCTCCTCCACCTAGCTCCAAAATGGTTAGGGAGAGAGGGCTCCTCCCTCATCTATCCCCAACCTCTTGTGGATAGTGTTGACACTTGTTATTGCAAATATTTAATAGACAACTAAACATGAAATAAGGGCATAAAATGAATATCAACATAGAATAGGGGCTTTACTGACAGAATTTCACGAGTTTTGGTGATTTGTATATTTTCAAGGATTAAACAGGAAAACGTCAGAGTTTGCAAAGGATACAAAGCATAAACGTGTTCTGAACGTATTCCAACTTGGCCCCTATGAAAGAAGACTCTAGAAGACACCAGAAGCAAGGACCTACAAGGTGGGACCCACCTATCAATGGGACAGTCGGCCAACCAAGCCACCAAGTCGGCCGACTTGTGCCCCCACCTGTCGACCTCTACATTCCAATGTCGGTTCACAACCGCCATCAATACTCGATCTACACCATTAATCAATGTCGGTTTGATCCAAGGGCTCCGGTGAATCCTACGGGACTATATAACCATGACCCCCGGCCCCCCGCCCTCGTAATCCAAATTCACAATTAATTTGATCATCAAGTCATCAAGATCCCAAGCCCTAGAGTTCCACCATAATTAGAGCATTAGCTATCTAGGCTTGTTCTAGAGGAAGGCAAGCTTGTCTTGAATTCACGATCGTCTAGAAGTTCTTGCGGAGGCAAGAGCTTCTCGTGGCTTCTCTCTTGTATCTCGATTTGTAAGTATTTTATTAGCTACATTTGTTATGACTTTGATCTATTCAATGATTATATTCATATTTATATGTTTCAATGTTTATTATGATTATATGCTTAGTATAGTTAGATTGTCTTTATATTCAAGCATAAAGTCATATAGCGCTCATGCAATGATATCTTGGGTGAGTGGTCAACAACGTGCAAGCGTGGTGCTTATACCTCGTTTGCCCGCGATCGCACCCTATATTATAGGTCATGTGGTAGATCATGGATGTGATACTCCCATTGAATCCTCTCGTAGTCCACTTTCGAATGTAGGGGAAGTTGAGCTTTATTACTATGGTAGACTTGCTTTGTTTCTTGATCTTCCTTAGTAATGTTCATTATATGTAGATATATTGCTCTCTTGCCATGATTACTAGGTGTCTTGCACTAATCTTATTATGCATTGACATGTGATTAAGAATAACTTAGGAATATTTCTCTACTCTCCCTATACAATGCTATTATTGCCTTTATGATATAATCTAGTGGCATACCATGATCTTTGACTTGGCGTTTATCATTATCATTTATGATTATCTTTATTATATAACTTATCCCTGTTTGAGAGTAGTTAGATTTCATATGGTTACTCTACATTACCACACTGCAAGTGAAATCAATCAATCTACCCATAAGCCTACCCCTTCCCTGTGGTAAAATATAAATAACGATACCTGGATTACTCCTGGTGAAATGCTACAATGGTATTTCTATCTGTGCGCTTGCGGATATCATATTCATATTATTATTTCAAAGATCCAAGTGGCATATTAAGAATACCATACACGCATTTCCTAGCATTGCTGCTGGGGATGACAACCTAGTATTTGGGTGATGCTTTGGAATGTGTGGTGAACCTCTGTGCATATCCTGAGTGAGATTAACTCCACTCTTGATAGTGACACTATGATACACCAACAATTATTTCTGGCCCCATTGCTAGGAGTGATTAACTCCACTTCTAGTGTTGACATTAAGAGATACCAACAAATATTTCTGGCACCGTTGCCGGGGAAGGGTGCTAGTCACACAAACACACACACACGCATGGATAGATTGATATCCCTTGCATCATGTAATGTATTGAGGACCCATTTATCACTGCTCAAACAGGCTTACCCTTGTTTTGTCTACTTATTTTTGTTTTATGCAGGGTAATGTATGAATTAGAGTAATCGTCTGGATAATTATATTGACGATCTAGAAACACTAATCAGAAGGGCAAGATCCAAACTTAGGAAAACTCCAACACCTTCTGTTCCGGAAGATCATCAATCAAGGTGAAGCTTAACACCAGTGTTTGAGGCCATGGATGACAAAACACTCCGTGAGTTCTCTGCTCCAACTACGGCCAACATCCGCATTGGGCTGACAGCTTGAGATTGGGGACAATGACTTCGAGCTCAAGCCTAGGCTCATCAACATGGTACAATCTAGCCAATTCTGTGGAAAGGCACATGAAGATGCGAGTGCTCATCTCCAACATTTCCTGGAGATTTGCAGCACTTTCACTATCAAGGGAGTACCAAGAGACGCCATCCTACTCCGCCTCTTCCCATTCTCACTCTTGGGAAAGGCAAAGAAGTGGTTCTACGCTAATAAAGAAAAAAATACTACATGGTCACTCTGCTCTACTGCCTTCCTAGCCAAGTTCTTTCCTATAGGCAAGACAAATGCCTTACGGGGGAAGATATCAAATTTTCAGCAACAGCACGATGAATCTGTCTCTAAAGTGTGGGAACGCTTCCAAGATTATATCTCTGAATGTCCACACCATGGGATGGAGAACTGGTTACTCATGCAGACTTTCTACCACGGGCTCACTAATAGTACCGGTGAGACTATGGATGCTGTGCTGGAGGTGCTTTCCTATCACTTACACTCACCAAAGCTACTGAGCTTGTGGAGAAGATGGCTTCCAACCAAAGTTGGAACGAGGAGTGTCAACCCTGCAAGAGAGCAGGAGGAATGCACCAGCTCAAGGAAGTAGACATGCTGTCTGCCAAAATGGACTTAATAATGAAGAGGCTCGATGAGAGGGCCACTGACAAGAAGGAAGTCATGCAAATTCACGACTCCCGCATGACATGTGAAGAATGTGGAAACACTGGGCACACAAGCAAAACTGCCCAGAGATTGAAGGGGATATGAACCGCATCAATAACAACAACTATCATCCTCAACAAAATCAAGGTTGGAACTAGCAAAGGCCCAACTATTCAGGAAACTACTCAGGTAACTACCAAGGTAATAACAACTTCAGTAATAATTATAATCAACCATCTTTGAGAGATCTAGTCCTGAATCAAGTTAAAAACAATGGAGAATCTGTCTAGAAAATTAGCTTCCAATGATAAAATGCTAGAAACTATTAATAATAGAATGGATAGCTTTTCCTCTGCAATTAAGAACCAGCATAGCTTCAATAAAATGATAGAGTCACAGATTTCTCAGCTGGCTACTTCTGTTCCACTAACCACACCAAGTAAGATTCCGGGCCAGCTGGAAGAATTAGAATCTGCAAATCTTGTCGATGTATTCAATGCAGGTTTCTACTTCAAAGAGCTTTCAAAGGGAGGATGGAAAGACGACTCCCTACCACCCAAGAAGGGAGATCCAAGGAGACCGGTCATCCCCATCAACATTGGGCCCTACACCTTCGAGGCCGCGCTATGTGACTTTGGCTCAAGCATCAACATTATGCCCAAGGTAATTTATGAGAAAATTCATGGTGCACCATTATTGTATACAACCACGTGCTTGCGGCTTGCGGCTTGCGGACTAGTCACTCTGCTACCCCAAATGAATACTTGAAGATGTTTGTGTATGGGTTGGACATTCGTACATGCCGGCCGAGATTTTGTTGTGATTGAAACAGAGGAGGGAGACGAAAGGTCATCGATCATATTGGGTCGGCCATTCTTGAGCACCGCCAAGGCTATCATCTCTTACTACTCTAAGATGTGTGCTTCAACATCAAGGGGAGAAAGGAAACATTTTCTTTCAAGAACAAGACACTTAAAGCTCCTGCTCACCCACAAAAACCATATGACTATGAGTTGGTACCGAGAAACAAGATCAATGGAAAATAAAGAATAAGAATAGACTAGAGAACTAGACTAAAAGCGTAATGATGATCAACCCGAAACTAAAGTATGAGTACCTACTCAAATCCCCAATATATGCCTAAAATGGAAGATCCGTGTTCCAACAATAGCATGTTCCATCAATCAAATGACTTTCCAAAACACCTTCTCTAGAAGATCGGGCATCAACTTAATGGCAAAGGTAACTTATGAATTAATATTTGGTAAAATACCTTTGTTCCCAACATTTGTGCAAATACAGATGGCGGACCAATCGTTCCGATTTCCAAAGGGAATCACAAGGGATGTACCAGTAAAGATCAATGAGCACTATGTCCTCACCTTCTTAGTCATGGACATGGGGGTGTGGGATCCACCACTTGTACTTGGGAGGCCATTCCTCAACACTACACGCGCCATCATCTACATTCGAGCGAAAGAGATCAACTTCCAATTCCCAACCGAAAAGGTGCGTTGTTACTTTAATAGTTACACTAATTATGAGCAGCCCAAGGAAGAACATGTTAGCACGACACCACCAAACGAAGAAGAAGCAACTCCTAAAGATCAAGGAAATAGAAGAAGAGAAAGTGGAAGAGCCAACCACACTAGAAGAAATTCTGGGAACCAAAGCCGAAGACATCAATAGTCTCCCAACCTTTATCCAACTGTGTGTCGAGAAAAGGTGGAGGAAGAAGGAGACATCGCCTAGTACATCATCAAAAGAGACACCTATGGAATCATCAGTGCCACCTTGTGTGACATCTGAAGTACCCTAGGAAGAATGAACAAAATAAGAAGTCCTATTCGGAGGAATCTAAATCGCCGAACCCTCGCCGAAAGGTAACTCGGTAGTTATCCATATTTAAATTTCAGCATTGCATATTTACTTCCTCGTATTACACAGCATATTTATGTTTACTATATATTTGCATTGGAAAAGAAAATAAAAATGTTGATGCATTGTTAAGAAAAACATAAAGCCCCAAATGTAAGTAAATCCATCCATAAACACCCTCAAGACTATTTACTTGTGGTGGCATAAAAATAAAATAAAAATGCATTCATCTAGTATAATTCATCATCACTATTCTTTGTATAGAAAAAACCCAAAAATATTAATACTGCTGAATTGTTGTCTAAAAAGAACAATATAATCCCAGGCAACTAAAAGCAAGGTGGCTAACCCCTATGTTCTTATCTAGTTCCACTAGCTTTGTTGTCTATTTGAGTTCAGCAGAATTCAAGGGAGAGAGACATGGCAGGACAACACCATCGTCGCTGTCTACCTCAGCTTCCACATCGTCAACAACCCACCACTTCAATCTAGCTTGGGGGAGAGCACCCCTCGGTTATCATGATAAGTATCTCTTTACTATGTCTTAATTACTATTAGCCTATATATTATTGCTTTAATAAAAAAAAGAAATAAAAGATGCATAACTAAGGAAACCAAATAAAAAAGAGTCTAGTCTATATAGTCTTTATTAGCATATGCTTATTAGAGTGTGAGAATAAATAAACAAGAGAGAGTGTACACCAGTTTGCTTTTTGCTCAATTAAAATGAACTCTAGAATAAATAAAAAGGCATGGAGATGATGAATAGTTGCTCTGTCGTAATTCCTTTCAAGTACCTAGTTTTCAACCATAAATTCTCCCGAATTTTGGATGCAACTGCTTTGACTTGAGATTTGCTCAACACGAAACTTTGTGGATAGCAAATGCTTGCTCTAAAATCTAGGTGATTGACGGATATGATATATGAAAGTTTGAGCTACTGTTTATCTTACTCCTAGTGATACTAGATTTCTAGAGATCATTCTTTTGAAAATTAAAAAAAAATGCAAACATGATGAGTTCCTGTATGACAGAGTGTTGAATTTCCTACCATAGCCATATATACATGCTCCTTAGATTAGAAAAACCTTTGATATTTATATAGGCTGCTTACTTTGCATTGAGTACTGTCAAGCTTTGTTGACCCTTAGAAACTTGTCATGCTTCTG
The DNA here is from genome assembly GCA_015847255.1 of Hyparrhenia diplandra. Classification (NCBI taxonomy): domain Eukaryota; kingdom Viridiplantae; phylum Streptophyta; class Magnoliopsida; order Poales; family Poaceae; genus Hyparrhenia; species Hyparrhenia diplandra. The sequence goes on along the minus strand of JADLZK010004567.1, from coordinate 337,700 downwards.
ATTCAAGATCACGTACACTCCACTCCATTCCACTCCACTCTATTCCACTTGTTCATATGCTACTTCTACTCTGGAAGTATGCATCCACCACAATTCCACTATAGATCCACCAAAAATGTTCTACTCCTACCCTGGGAGTGAGCAACCAAAAATATTCCCTACACTTATCCACTTCGCCAACATCACATAAAGCTCTATTACTCTTGTTTTTATCTCTCCAACGTTTATTGCAAAAAGAGGCTTGGGCTATAATTCAAAAAAAAAAAAAAAGAAAAAGGGAGAGAGAAAATGGACAAGTGTCCGCTATGAAAACAATGGGTACTTAGATGCCCGCCTCTCTATATATATAAAAAAAAGAGAGAAAAAGTATATAGCCCAGGTTCTCCCAAATATTTCCATGTCCCAAAGGAGAGATAGTCTCAAGGAGCAAAGTAGAATTAGGCTTTCACCTCATTCATTATACCCATTCCACCACATACACCATACACATGCATATCTTGATCAGTATGACTCGTTACTCTAGATCCACTGTTTGACCCTATGATATATGCTTAGTAAGTATGATTTAGTTTTCTCCCACCTATGAACCTCACATATAAGCCTTAGATATAGGGTGAGAGAGAAGAGGCATAGTGTCCTACTGCCTTGTTCCAAAAATACCACATATTTTAGAGAGAAAGAGAGAAGGCATAACATCATTATTGCCTTAGTGAGGATCCACAAATACCATAAATGAGAGACTTGAGAGGGTTATACAAAAGAAAACTCTGAGTTTTATTTTAAAAACTTGCAAAAACTCCAGAATGATAGTTGATCGAAGAGTTTGAGACATAGTGCTTGACTTGACTGTTCTATCTTTCAATTGCCCAAGATCCAAGAAAAAGCTATAAGCTCCATGGTTAAAGGTAATATGGGTGAGTTGAAGGTTGGAAAAGTTTATTCTGAACCGGAGGAGAATTTTTGAAAGCATGTGTACTTTTGAGGCGTGAAAGCGTAGTAGCAACTCCTGATCCATCACCAAGTTTAAAGTTAAATTTTGCTAAGGGACTAGCAAAAGGTAAGCTTGGGGGAGCTTGTTGACACTTGTTATTGCAAATATTTAATAGACAACTAAATATGAAATAAGGGCATAAAATGAATATCAACATAGAATAGGGGTTTTTCTTGACAAAATTTCACGAGTTTTTGGTGATTTGTATATTTTTAGGGATTAAATAGGAAAACGTCGAGTTTGCAAAGGATACGAAGCATAAACGTGTTTTGAGCGTATTCCAACTTGGCCCCAATGAAAGAAGACTCTAGAAGACACTAGAAGCAAGGACACGCAAGGTGGGACCCACCTATCATTGGGGCAGTCGGTGACCAAGCCACCAAGTCGGTGACTTGTGGGCCCACCAATAGACCTCTACCTTCCAATGTCGGTTCACAACCGCCATCAAGACTCGATCTACACCATTGATCAATGTCGGTTTGATCCAAGGGCTCCAAAGTGAATCCCTACGGGACTATATAACCCGGGACCCCGGCCCCCCCCTCCATAGAATCCCAATTCATAATTCATTTGATTGTCAAGTCATCAAGATCCCAAGCTCTAGAGTTCCACCATAATTAGAGCAATAGCTATCTAAGCTAGTTCTAGAGGAAGGCAAGCTCGTCTTGAATTCTTGATCATCTAGAAGTTCTTGGAGGCAAGAGCTTCTCATGGCTTCTCTCTTGTATCGATCGTAAGTATTTTGTTAGCTACATTTGTTATGACTTTGATCTATTCAATGATTATATTCATATTTATATGTTTCAATATTTATTATGATTATATGCTTAGTATAGTTAGATTGTCTTTATATTCAAGCATAAAAGTCGTATAAGCGCTCACGCAATAATATCTTGGGTGAGTGGTCAACAACATGTAAGCATGGTGCTTATACCTCGTTTGCTGCATTTTGCACCCTACATTATAGGTCATGTGGTAGATCATGGATGTGACACTCCCATTGAATCCTCTATAGTCCACTCCTCGAATGTAGGGGAAGTTGAGCTTTATTACTATGGTAGACTTGCTCTGCTCTTGATCTTCCTTAGTAATGTTCATTATGTGTAGATATATTGCTCTCTTGCTATGATTATTAGGTGTACTGCACTAATCTTATTATGCATTGACATGTGATTAGGAATAACTTAGGAATATTTCTCTACTCTCCCTATACCATGCTATTATTGCCTTTATGATATAATCTAGTGGCATACCATGATCTTTGACTTGTCATTTATCATTATCATTTATTATTATCTTTATTACATGACTTATCCCTGTTTGAGAGTAGTTAGATTTCATATGGTTACTCTACATTACCACACTGCAAGTGAAATCAATCAATCTACCCATAAGCCTACCCCTTCCCTATGGTAAAATATAAATAACTATACCTTGGATTACTCCCGGTGAAATACTACAATGGTATTTCTATCTGTGCGCTTGCGGATATCATATTCATATTATTATTTCAAAGATCCAAGTGGCATATTAAGAATACCATACACGCATTTCCTAGCATTGCTACTGGGGATGACAACCTAGTATTTGGGTGATGCTTTGGAATATGTGGTGAACCTCTGTGCATATCCTGAGTGAGATTAACTCCACTCTTGATAGTGACACTATGATACACCAACAATTATTTCTGGCCCCATTGCTAGGAGTGAGATTAACTCCACTTCTAGTGTTGACATTAAGAGATACCAATAGATAGCAGCTCCCAGATGCTCTCCACGGCTTCTAGCATCTAGTGGTAGCCTCCAATTCTTCCCCTTCCCTTCCCCTTTCTCCTCCTTGGTGTGTGAGAGTGTAGATAGAGAGATGAACTGGAGAGAGAGTATGATTGTGAGAGTGAGTGGAGAGTGAGAGAGGGAGTGCGCTAGTGCCAGGCTTCCCTTTCCCACAAAATGGCAATAGGTGACCTAACTTGTGGAGCCAAGGAAGCTCCACAAGTGACACCTCATTTCTATGCATGTCATGTTTTGGTAGACAGTCCATGCAAGCATCAGATGATCCATCTGAGCACGAATAGTTTTGACAGCTATAAGTCTGTGTAAATGTTCTAGCGGAACGTTCCGCTGGTGCGGCGGATGATCCGCTGGGACATGTAGTGCCAAAATTATTCAGATTCTTCACAATTTAGTTTTCTAAATTTTGATTTCAAATGCAAATGAAGCTCATGATGGTGATGATTATGAACAATTCATGACCGGGTCATGACATGAGATTTCTCTAGGAATTTTAATCTAGGCGAAGCCCATTACATAATCCAACAATCCCCCACTAGATCTCAAATGCCTATTTAGAGATTTGCTTGTTCCAGCTACTGGTTGATATACTAGTGTTTCAGTGGAGATTGTTAAGTTGAACTTCCACCTAGAGCTTCAAGCTACACCCATTCACAATTTGAAAAATAGACTATGCCTTGAATTGCAAGTTTTGTGTGAAAAAGTTTCACTCAGAGTCAAACTAGTACCTGGCTTCCAGTAGCCTTCCCTGTAGGTGGAGAATATACGTCGTACTCCCTGGTCTCTTCTGAGCTTACTGGAGATTACCCAAGTCTTATAGTCTACAACGTTTTACAGTCAAGCTTATATAGGTATGTTCTTTTAAGAATGTTCTGTAGGACAACATCTTCACTTGTTAAATCCAATAGAACATACTAAGGCATTCGCCAACCTGCCTTACAACACCTCACAGCTTTGAGATATTGCATCTTTGCATAGAAAGGGTTATAGATTACTCTTCTCAATTTACCAATAGCTTCTTCTTCCTAGGTCGTTAGTTATGGGATCTCTGATAAAAAAGGTTGGGTTGCTACTATTGGAAACTCACATGGGTTCATACCCTTCTCCCTTGATGCATTTTCTATCACATTTGGTGATAGCCCTTTTTGTAAAGGGATCTGCCAGGTTTTTGTCTGTTTGAACATAAGCCACAACTATTCTTTGGAGTTTCTTAATTTCCTAATAAACTTCAATCATCTTTTAACGTGTCTTGTTGACTTCACATTATCCTAAGCACTATTCACCTTAGTAATTAATGTTTGGTTCTCATAGTTCATAATGATAGCTGGTATTGGTTTTTCAACCAGTGGCATGTCCAACAAGAGCTCATGTATCCATTCTACCTCTGCAGAAGCTATATTCAAAGCAGTAAGTTCTGCATCCATGGTTGACCTTGTCAAAATGGTCTATTTGCAAGACTTGTATGACACTGAGCCACCTCCAAGAGTAAACACATATCCACTAGTGGCATAGAGCTCATCAACATCAGATATCTATCCCTCTAGCATAGCTAGGTGCCCAGAATAGTGAATTCCATAGCTCGTTGTACCGTTAATATAACGCAAGACCCACTACAAGAACTCTGTTGGTACATGACAGTTTCCAGGTGACAGTTTTTAGAACTGTCATAGCATACAGAATCTATGACGATTTGAAAATGAGGTGCTAACTCTATGATGCATATGAAGGGTCATGGATGGATTAACATACTGTTACTCAAAATCAATACAAAAATGAAGTAGCACCTGTTGCTCAAAGTTAGAAATCATTGCCGTAAAAGTTAGAGCTTGAGTCTGAAATGAAATTAGTAGAAAAGAAAAGAAAAGAAAATAGAGTAAACCCATAGAAATAGAAATCTACCAACTCGTTAAAGCTTAGTGCCAATCAAGTATTTGAGACCGATTGGGATGGCTAGAAACGTACAAGGACCTTAGAGGAACATGTCTACCAACTTCGTTTATGCGCTAAAACTTCCGCATTCAAGCGCTGAAGTTCCACGGCCTGGTGGCTGATAATTGACCTCTAGTGGTTTCGAGGCATTTCCTTAATTTGCTCTTGCTTTCACTTGTTGTGTGGGAGTCCAGCAGTGCTCAGGAACTTTTCTCAGTCCTCAAGTCACCAGTTGGCTTAGAGGATTTAGAGTCGGACTCTTGCTTTATTGTGATTGAAGTTGAGAGCTACAGTTTCAGGTTTTGGAGTGTTTCAGTGTTGTGCTTGGTTTTCTGCTGTGGTGAGTGTCCCGCTGTATTCTTCGGTCATCACCGAAAACATCAAGCCGCCTATTGGCTCGAGGGCATCACTCCTGTTTGTTTTAGTGTTTTGGAAATTCTTTGGGACAGCGAGCATTTTGATAGAGATTTTGATCGGCTCTCATTCACCCCCTCTGGTCGCTTTTCTTGGTCCTTCGGTGTCAATTGTTTTAAAATCATTTGTAAGGCTTTGTGTATCCTAGTAATAGAGAGGCCGGAAGTGTGTTTTAAAAACTTTGTATCATCTTGATGTAACGATCTCAAAATTAATAAAGCTTTTCCCCTTATCGATTTTTTTTTTTTGAAGTCAACTAAGCGTGCGGGGAGGATCCCCACCTCTTTTTTGATAAATAATAAGAGTACAAGAATAGAGTTCAAACCCTAACTAGGCAGAGGGCATAAGGTTACAGTTTTGAAAATACATACGCCATCACCCATGGGCACAACTCGTCGTGGAGAGAGTCAGGGTAGATGCGTTTGTCCCAGAGAACAGAGTCATCGCCCACTAGTTTCAACACTCCATGAGTAGATAGGTGTTCAATGCGGAAAATTGAACCGTTGCGCACACCACAAAGTCACCAAAGGATAGTATTGAGAACGGCCGGCCAGAGCCCCTCAGTAGTTCTGTATAGGGGCGAATTGGGATGCAGCAGTTTTCTAGGTTCATGGCGGACGAAGACGTTTGGTATGCTCCTGTCCATTGACAACACTGGATAACATTAGTAGACAGATAAAATGGAAACGATAAACAGAACTGGCCGTGTATTGTTCGGCAAACACCAGGGATATGATGATGACGGACAGAATCAACATCCGAAAGTACTCACTCCGTCTTAGAAAGGATGCAATTCTGGGATAGTGCTAGGTCAAATGATCTGTAGCCTGCCTAAGTCTATAAATATATGCTATTCTTTGTCATACTAAATGAGTTATCATTGGATTCTTCATTAAATATATTTTCATAGTATCTGTATTTGGAGTCATACATGTTGATGTTTTTTTGAGAAAACAGGAGGGACCGGAGGCCGATCCCCACTGGCATATATTAATAGAACAAAGAAAAGAACAGATCAACAATGTTAAAAGAGGCAGAGGAAGAAATTCCCTACATACATGTTGATATTATTTCCTATGTGTAAAGTTAATCAAACTTTAGTTAATTTGACATTAACCATATTTAGAATTTCATCCTTTTTGGGGATGTAGCCATGTAGGTAGTACCTATCAACTTGAACGTGGTTCGTCCAGCTTCCGAGTAGGTCTGTTCGGATGCTGGGCAATTTTCTGCAGCAATTCTTGCTTCAGTGTGTCGTCAAAGGATCCCTTGAGCCAAACATGCTTGAGTGAAGACGTGTGCTGTAGCCCAGAAAAATTCAATGACGACCCATCCAACGAGCGAACCTTGAGCTGCTCAAGCTCTTTCATATCTCTGTCGGCAAACTTCACTTGTAAGTTGGAGCTGCAAGCAATCTCGAGGACTTTGAGTTCACAGAATTGGTTGGGTGTAGGCCACGCCGCACCATCCAGTCTGTCACAAAATTGGAGCTCAACATCTTGGTCCGATTTTAAATGAAGGCATAGGACTTGCAACCTTCTTGTCTGACCAAGGACCTTTAGGCAGCTCCAGTGTTGGAACTTGTCTACATGTACCTTCATCTTAAGTCGCTGTAGATTCCTTGGGGTGGTGAATTTATCCAGCCACTCCAAATCCTTGTCCATGTGGAGCTGCAGTGACAGCGATTCCAAATGGACGTGCCCCTCAATGGCAGAAAGGAACCCCTTAATGTTTCTCCTATTGATGCCGGACACTCCAAGCTTGCGAAGGCGGGTCAGGTTCTTGAACAGCTGAATGTTCTTACCATCTATGGCGCTGACGTTAATAACACCAAGCGTGTGCAAGGATACGAGTGCTCCAGTCCTTTTGGGCACCTTGACGCCATCACAAGCAGAAACATGTCCATACCTACTCCTTCTTGTTGTTGATGGCTCCTCATCCATCAGCGCTACACTGGTGCCAGCACGAATGTAGTGCAGCTCCAGCAGCTTGCTGATGCTATCTGGAAGCTTTTCAATATAGGTGTGCCTGATATCCAGAGTCTGGAGCTGACTCAGGCCACCCAAGGATTCTGGGAGACGAGAAACCTTTGTGCATCTTCTAAGAGAGAGGAACTTGAGGCGAAGTAGATGCACCATGATTTGTTCCACGTCGTCATCATTGACGTTTGTCTCCTCCAGATCGAGCACACGAAGCACTCTCATACTGTGAGATATGAAGAATGACCTCCACTCTCTAACAACCGTCAAAGACCGTAGCCGTGAGAAGTCCAAGCTGTCGAGCACAAACTTGTCAACCTTCCAGCTGCTCCCAATGGCCAAGTGCTGTCCTGCACGTTGTTGTATGTTCAGACTGCTCTCTCCCTGCAGTACAGTTACTTCCAGTGGAAGGAAAATGTTCTCTTTCGTTTCCTGTGAGATGATATAGTCAAGGAACAAAGAGTTGACATGGTATGCAGTCCCTCTCATGCAACCGGCAACGGAAGAAGATGATGTCTGTGGCAGCTCATCTATGATGCCGAGGGTGGCAATGTTGCCCAACAGCTTCTCCGTGTACTCCACCTTGCTGTTGCTGTCAAGGCCCTCACAGTAGCTCTCTGCAATCCACCTCCTCACCAAACGACTCCGCCGAATTATGGTGCTTTGAGTAAAAAGTGACAGATAGAATATGCATTTCTTGAGGCGGTGGGGACAGGTTTGATAGCTTGAATAGATCGTGGTGAATACGTCCCGAAAGCTATCAAGCCCTTTATTGGTCTTCAACTCATACATGAAGTTTGCATTCAGGCGCATCTCCTGTAAGATGTTTGGTGCTTTGTCGAAGCAGTTGCCTAATGCAACTATTAACTTGGGAAGCCTTCCACACTTATTTATGATAAAGCTTGCATCCTCCCTCATATTAGGATCCGGATTGGAGGTTCCAGCATCTTCAGTTGCCTTCTTTGTTTGGCGAAGGTCATTAACTTCCTGTTCATGGAGAATATATAAAAGAAGTGCACTATTTAAATTAAAAAGGACTATCGCTTTGTATTTAGTTAACACTAATTGATTCTAAATCCGTTCCAAATTATAGTTCGTTTGACTTTTTGAGCCTAAGTTTGACCATTCGTCTTATTCAAAAAATTTGTGCAAAATACCACTTCTTTTGTTATGGCTTGCTTTATTAACAAAAGTTCTTCAAAAATGACTTAAATTTGATTATGTTTGCACCAATTTTTTAAATAAGACAAGTGGTCAAACTTGACGTCAAAAAATCAAACGAACTATATAATTTAAAACGGGGAGAGTAGAAGCTAAGCTACATACATATACTAGTCTGAGCATGCATGCATGGCTCGGGGTGAGGACGCACCTTCTCGAACAGACAAAGGGCCTTATCAGCTTCTACACCTTTGAGGATGCACACTGCATCATCTGATGTTGCACAATGTCTGGCAACAATTTCATCCCTTGTAATAACAATGATACAGCTCTTGGTAGCTCTTGAGATCAAGTTAGCTTTTATCACGTCCCAATCTTCCATGGACCCTAAGTCGTCAATAACAAGAAGCCACTGCTCTTCCAGTAGACCCCAATAGGATCGAACGATATCTTCGCCTTCGACTGGTGTGAAGTGTTGAATAATTTTGACATCGGATGTGAAGCCGTAAATACTCGTACACATGTCCACGATATCGAACGGATGGGGTGCATTGACCCAACAGTTCATCGCGAACTTCCATGCTGGACTCTGAGGGTCGTTGAAGAGGGTTTCTACAAGAAATGTTTTCCCAACACCAGCAATCCCGCACACTGAGACCACACGATGTGCCTCGCTGGTGAGTGCCAAGTTTAACTGCCCTTTAAGTTTCATTGCTTCATGTTCGTGCGCGATGAGAGGCCAGGAATCTTTTTTACGAGGGCGTGGGACCGTTCCCTTCAACTGCAACTTCGAGATCGCCCATATCACCTGAAATGACAAGAGGCTTTTTATGTTAAGCTAATAAGCGTGCAGTGCGTGATTGGGCCAACGTCGTATACGTACACAGCAGCAGGAAACACGCGAGTAACATCGTCTGGTCACACATGATCATAACTAAAGCCCACTAATTTGCACGCGCGCACTAGTGACCTCTCCCCGACGTTATAATAATGCTAGTCGACATCGACAATAATAGCCAAGGGATCAATTATGTTTTATACTTTATAAAAAGAATTACGCACTGAACATCCTAGTAATAAATATCTATCAGAATTATATTATCTCCTCTGATCTGTGCTTATGAAGAATATATATATATATATATATATATATATAGAAATTACTCCCGACTCCCGGAGTAGTTACAGCCACCTTCAATAATCCACAATGTGTATGTTTGCAAACTCATTTATCAGTTTTGAGTATGTTTATATACTCATTTTGAGATACTCCAAATCTTACTACATGAATTTTTTAAAAGAACCCTTATTTTTTAATATATTATTATAATACCATTATAGTAGTATATAAAATAAGTATAACCATATACTCAATGTATACTTGCATACTTTACATAAAATACTACCTTAGATGGTCTAGTATGATCATATACTTCGTCAACATACACTTTGCGGTTCATATACACCATAAATCTAAAGATATACACATGGGAGTAAGTACTAACACTTCCATTATGGCAGATAATCGTAAACCATTAGATGTGAATTACCCACTCTAAAATATAAAAATAATAAAACATCCCTCAAATCAATATCTAAATAAAAATATATATCTCCTTTTATGAAAACAATCAAAAACATATGTTACATCTAATTATTTCTATATAGATTAGTCACTTCTATCACTTTTAGTATTAAACAATGATTAATAGGATTATGTAGATATGAATATCATCAAGTTTTTTAAGAATCCTTTAGAGTAAACAACGATTATTATGATTATGCAAATATGAATATCATCATGAGGATTATTTGCATTATAGGTCTTTGTAGATCTCACTCCAAATTCTACCACTGATCTAGAGGGTCGTGGAGTAAAATGGTTGTCTATGCCTTAAGATGCAGCTTAGAATCCACAATCCTTATTTTTAATAGAACACAAATTGAGACATTTGAAGAAAAGGTAGGACAAGCACAAGAGTTTTAACCTAACATCTGAATAAAAAAAACCCACATAAATTAATAGATCAAAACTGATAAGAAGAACTGTAGACGTAGATGGAGAAGTGTATGAATCAGTTGATCAGTTTATAATAATTGAAGATATAAAAAAAGCAATTTGTGAACAATGGACCTTCCAGAGATGAGGAGATAACACACACCAACCCGTCAGTTGTTCGTTCACTATGCAAAAGAGTTCAATAGATGGTCTGGCTATGAATAACACTAGCATTGGACAAGCAGGTGTATGGATAGACAATTGACAGAGGCTGATGAAGCTTTCAGGAAATATTCTTCACTAGACGATCCAGCAGTCAAGAGATTACACACAACGGATAGTTAGACTTGTTTCAATGAGGTCCAGAGGCAAAGTCACTGTACAAATGACTTCATCGGACGATCCGACGATGGTGATGGGCAACGCACTAGCAGTGAACTGACATTAATAACAGAAGCAATATCTAGTTCAACGGTTAGTGGTCACTAGATGATCCGGTGATAGCAAATGAGTACCATGGGTTTGTCTGGTGTCTCTAAAAAATGCCAGCCTTTGCCAATGACTAGTTTTAGTTGCCTATACCATACTTCATTCATCTAGTTGATTGGAAGGTGTTGGAGAACCATGAGGCACTTAGTGATCATATCCAAGGTTGCGCTAGAACAATTTGAGGCTTTGTGCCTTTTCATCAATTACATTGACCCTTCGAGATTTGTGTGGAGTGTTGACAACTTGCTATGCAAGAGATGAGAAGACCCTTCCTTGGTGGCGAAACTCCATTATGGACAGATCCAAGATGACTGGAAGAGTCGAGTGGCATCATGAACCAGGGGTGGCTTGCAACACTTGTCTTGGTTGGTGGAAGCCTTTGTGACAACCGCAAAATTGTGAAACACAAAAGCTTGGTGACCAGAAGTGTACCTCGGTGGAGTTTCAACATGGATTACGGGTTACATTTTGGCAAACGACTCCATTGGATACATTGCCTTGTCTAGGGGTTTGCACGTCCGTACATGTTGAACTCTCTATGTACTACATTTAGGTTTTCACATGTGCTTTGTTTGTGTGGTTTACCATTACTAGTGTAGTTTTCCCTTGCTTACATGACTGGTTTTATGTTGTGAAACTCTCTAGGGGTTTGTATAGGTAGAGAACAATATATAAGCATAAGTGCACGTCATGTTAGTTGTTTCTTTTCATCTAGTATGAAATCAAGTAAAACCTTTGGTTAATAAGTTTTCATTGCGATCTAATTCACCCCTCTTCTTCTAGGTCGACTACTAGATTAGAACAAAAACTCACTGAAACAAAAGTTATAACACAAAACCAGGGAAATAAAATAATATATGCACAACAGATTAGGAACCAACTTGGCCAGCGTGAGCTCCACCGCCAGACCACTCAAATGTGTGTGAGAGAGAAGGGGCATGCCACACCGACTCACCTATAGGACCTACACACCACCGCCGCTTCGTCATCTACTTCTATCCACTACTACATAAATTCTTTTGCATGGCGTTTAGGAATTATTAACCGTGGCGGTTTTTGTAAAAAACTCCATAGTTAATGCCTCGATTAACCATGGCGGTTTTTCTAATTAACCGTGGTGGTTATAAAAACCGCCACGGTAAATCAATTAACCATGGCATTTTTTTACAAAAACCGCCATAGTAAATGAGGCCCAGACGCCCAGCCCACTTCGCAATGAGCAGCCCATGTCAGCCCGATAAGGACTCCGTAGTATAAAAGCCGAGGAAGTTGCAAACCCTAACTCATTCCCCTCCCTCCCCACACATCACCAGCGGCGGCCTTCCCCCTTCTTCCACTTCAGACACCGACGCCTCCAACTCGTCCCTCCTTCCCCGGCCTCCCTCCCTCTTCCACTCTCTCCCATGGCGCCCCACCCTCCCTTCCCCTCCTCTCCCTCCCTCTCTCCCTCCTTTCCCTCCCCTCGTGGCGAGCAAGCGGGCGGCGCGGCGCGGCGGCCACGCGATCGGGAGGCGCGGCGCGGCAAAGACCATCGGTGCGCGGAGGAGGCGCGGCCGGTGGCGGCCCGGCCACCGGCGGCGGGGGCGGCATGTGGCGGGCGGATCTCGCTCCCTTCCCGTGAAGCCATCCTAGGGTTGCGATGGCGTGCTGCGAGATCCACCTCGGCGTCCACCTCTCCTCTAGATCCGGCAACGGTGGAGGTGTCTCCGGCGGCAGCGACCTCCCCGGCGGCGGATTGGCGTGCGAACCCTAGCGGCGGGGGCCTAGATCCATGCCCATCTAGGTGCGGATCTGGGCTTTTTTTTTTTTCTATTTTATTAACCATGGCGGTTATTTGGCGCTCTGAAAACCGCCACGATTAATCGGTCGATTAACTGTGGCCTTCCCTCCGTGGCGGTTGCAAAAACCGCCACGGTTAATAAATCGTGTAGTAGTGATCCTCTCCACCGGACAACTCAACTACTGCTCACACAATTAAATCCTTACACACAATAGGTTGTAAGAGGGCAGTCAGTGGGAAAAAAAAGATATATTTACTTCTTTTGCCACATTTAGAAGTGGTCACTCTTAACATGCCTGCATTAGAAGGGCTCCAACATATTTTTTTTTGTAGAGAAGGAAAGCGTTTCAATTTTGGGACATTTTTCCTACATGGCGGTGTAAGTCACCCCTTCTAGCGTGATATGGCCGCACAAAGAGACAGCCTTGTCTATAACTTTATCCTATATATCTCCTCCTGCAATGCATGCCCCTGTTGAAGAAGAGGGAGCCCCTCAGAAGTCACCCTTCACAAGAAGAATGCCCAGAGGTGAAGGATAAGGCAGGAGCAGGAATGTCTTTTTTCACATGCCCCTGCTTTGGCTGGAGGTGTGACTTGGACTGCCACGTGAGTAAAATGTTGGAATTCTATATTTAGTGCCAAACCTACATGAGCCCTTCTACTGAGGACTGGTCGCTGCTAATTGTGGTAGGAAATTAAATATCTCTAGAAAAATAGAGGGGCTGGTAGGAAGAGAGAAGGTGGTGGAAAAAAAGAGAAAGGAGACGGGGACGGAGCAAAAGGGATAAGGTGGACAAAACAGAGCATTCGCTTGGAATGAACGCTCGTGAAACAGGATTTCTACATATGTATCAGATAGAATGAATCAAACTCTCCATCGACTTCCACTCTTGCTAGATGTCCCGTTGCATACTGGAGGATCAGACATGGCAGCACCATTGAGCCACACACATGGCAGCGCTGGTGGCCCCAGGCAAGCATGTAGGTGAGCCACCACCTCCTGTACCACCACCACTTCAAAAAGAAGATGAGCTTGGGTGGATCAATTTGCATCGATTGAATTCTTTTTTTTAGGCGTGCTTGGTAGAGCTCCACCTTCAACCAAAACAGTTTTAGCTATGAATTCTATGGTGCAGCAGCCCTTCATGGTTCCCGCTTCTCTAGTCTAGTCGGTAAATATTTGGAGAGAAAATAGCTTCTCCTAGTAGATAAACGAGGGAAAATGTCCATGGTGCCCTTCTTTTTCCTTTTCTATTTTCTATTTTCCATGGTGCCCTTTCTTTTTTCTTTTCTCATTTTGGAGTATATTTTCTATTCGCTCTCCCTTGCCCGCTCTTATATTGTTTCCGCCACACCTCGCCGCCCCTTGGTCTTCTCTCCCTTCTCATGTATGGAGCCCCTGCATGTCATATTGGCCAGGAGCCCCACCCATCTTCTTATATTGTTTAGCCCTTCCCTGCCTCCGGGCATTCTTCTTGGCACGCCGCCCTCTGTTTGCCTGATGCTCCATCAGCGTGATTTCCCATGGGTTTGGGAATAGGTTCCCCGGCATTCTTCAACTCTCCTCTCTCAGCGTGATTTCTGGGTGGAATAGTTGTTCCTCCTTTTCCTATTTGGTTTATGGAGCAGAGAAGCTTGCTGTAGGCGAAGCGGTGTCGGGAGTGATACCAAACGTGGCCTCAGTTTAGCAATCTGTTCACTGGCTTTGTCAAAAGCTGTGGATCAATTTCTTACTTCCTCCGTCTTGTTCTTGTTCTTGAGGTTGGAGGAAGAAAGGAAGCTACAGGTAGTTGAACCAAGTTTGAAGGCAGATCTTCGATGCGACAACGAGCGGCTGACTGCAGTTTGGTTTTGCCCTCCCACATTTCGATTTGACTCAACACTGTACTGATGAGGTGGGAGAGAAGAGAATTGGCCAGAAGAGACCGACCGACTGTCTTATAATAATTATTAGAAAAAGAAAAAGAAACAAAGAGGGGTGGTTGGAGGAACGAACAATTCCTTCCCTTCCCTATTGAACAACGTTGCCACGGGCTCAATGAATGCTAGATGCAAGGAGTGGACATTAAAAAATCTTATTAAAATATAGTCTTCACAACTTAACCATCTTATTAATACTTTCTCTCCAAAATTAAAATTTTAAAATAGATATCATATAGAAAAAAAACATGATTTAAGCTTAATGAAATTATTGGATGGTGAACACATATCCCTTGGATCTAAAATATACAAAAGCCCTCATTGACCTCAACACAAGAACCATCAACCAAAGTATTGTTTGTCATGCATGCATGTGACATGAAGACGCTGGTAAATCCGTAAATGAGGTCACTTAGTAGTGCAATCAATGATAAGCCCGAAGATAAAAGTAGCAGTTCTTTCTGTGGATGTTTAGAAAGATTTTTCTAGAGAGTAAAAGCTAAAACATTTTATATTAATCAATGCAGGATATCGTATACTAAAATACTCACTCCGTTCCATTTTATAAGACGTAGTTTGGAATGACACGGTCTCCTAAATTATATTTTAACCATTCATTTACGTTATATTATACTGTTTATGCTAAACGTATGACTATTAGATAGTACAATTACTTACCAATCTAACTATATAAAGTTTGTAATGCAATAGTAAGTAATTGATAGCTAAATTATTGGTCAAAAGATTTTAACGTTTGAATCTTAATATGTGGGCGCCTTGTAAAGGGAATGGAGGTCAATTTAACATTGAGAGAAAAGAAAACCGTGCACTTGTGACATGTAAGAAAACATTTCACACAAAGTCGTTAAGGTTTGGGAATTTTCCGAGATAACCTGAACGGCGAAGAAGGCGTACACAGACTGATCTTCAGAGAACTTCCGGAGCAAGGATACATGGCACGGCTGCCCCGCGCACAGGCTTGCGATCTCAGGCTGCTCCGTTGACACAATAACCCGGCTCCCATTCTTCAGGTCGGGCAGGAATGCCCTTATAGCATTCCATTCTGCGACGCTGGAAAGGTCTTCTAGGACGATGAGGTATTTCTTCTTTTTAGGCTCTCCATGAAATCTGTAAGGATACTATCTTGCGTAGCATAGGCTTTTCTGCAGTACTCTGAAATGACTATGATCATTTAGTTAGATTGGATGGTTAGAATCATGTATTACTTCTTAGTAGGTATTAGGTGAAATATTTATTTAGTTATTTATTTTGGAAAATAGGATAAAGAAAAAGAAAGCTTAGATATAAAAATCTTTTTTTAGATCTAATTGATGCATGATTGATCTATTAGATGTGGTATATTTTTTTATTTTGTAACTTTGGATGTGACATATTATGATTAGCATGTGGTAACTGCCAATCTTTTCTATGCATGTAATTTTTCACTCCCTGCTTTCGTGATAACTAACCTTAGCATGTTTTAGAAGGCCCTCTCAGTTATGTATGTAATTAATTAATTAATTAATTCATAAACACCAAAAAAATTCAATGACATAGATATATTTGACCTATTATTACCTGAGCATCGTAGCATTGCCTTCATGGACGTCAGGACAGTACTGCTGGCAGTTACGTTTGCTCCTTGTCCTTGGGGTTGGGGATGATTGCAGAACGACCCAGCCAAGCCACGGATGAACTCATGGGAATTGAAGGGATGCATCAGCTTCGTCCAAGTACGGCAATGGAAGTTTACATGGACAGTTGGGTCATCATACACCTTCTTAATGATGGATGCTATCCCAAGATCGCCATTTGTTCCACAGACCGAGACCACTCAAGGGCCTTGTCGTCTGTGGTTATCAACCTGGTGAGATCCAAACTGCCGATAAGTTTATCAAAGCCATGTCTCGGCTTGATGAATATGTCCGATGTCCTTTGGCTGGCACTGCCAGCAGAATTCTTCATCATCTGCTCTCTCAAGTTGCCGATGGGGTTGTAGCGCAAGTTCCTCTGGTTCACGTCCTCAGCTCGGGCCTTGAGCAACTTCATCTCAGCAACCGCTCGGTCCAGGTCCAGCACTCGTGCCTTCCAGGGCGGCTGTAAGAAGGACTGCTGGATGGACTGCTGTAAGCGAGGCCACCATGACGGCTTTGTGCCCAGGTGAAGGACAAACTCAATGTTGTCTTCAGTGTCATAGGACAGGTCGCGGACCTGCCCCACCCAGGTCCTTGTCACCTGGTTCTTCATGTCCTCCTCATCGGCGGTGTTGATGAAGGACTTCATCATCTCGAACTCATCCTTGATGAAAACAGTAACTTGTTGCAGGGTTTGCCATTGCTCAGCCTCCTCCTTCATAGCAGACTTGACCTTGTCCGCCAGGGCCTCAACCAACGCCCTGGAAATCCCGATGACCTCCATTATTATTCCTATTCCTCTCTCGGTTGCTCTACTGTCTGCTTTTGTGGCTGTGGAAGCTAGAAGTGGAGCTGCTATTGCGCTCAATAACTGGACAGAATTGCTTGCGCATCCATCTACCGTATGGAGGCGGAAATATAAAGGGTCAGGTTAGAGGCACAAAATTCAAATTTTAATAGTACTACTAAACAGGACTCGTCTCAAAGGTCAAAAACAGACTAATCAATGGAGTAGCAGCTGGCACTTCTTGGATTATGATAATTAAGTTGTGGGGGCATACTATTGATTGCTACGGCTTCTCTCAGAGCAAGTATAATAAGGGGTTGTAAGACGAGTCTCAGTGCATAGTTTTATGGCACAGT
The DNA here is from genome assembly GCA_015847255.1 of Hyparrhenia diplandra. NCBI lineage: Eukaryota > Viridiplantae > Streptophyta > Magnoliopsida > Poales > Poaceae > Hyparrhenia > Hyparrhenia diplandra. The sequence continues at coordinate 320,471 of JADLZK010004567.1, read as the reverse complement.
TACCAATACTGCAAACTAGGTAACCGAGCCAGATGAGTTTTATGGGGATGAAACTCCTCTCTCATCTGATGAAACTCCCTCATTTAATGACCCTGCCTAGTCAGAAATTTTGCTGTTGTGGCACCCTATTTAATGTAATGACACTTCCATGAAACATGCATTGAGACTGGCCTAAGGAGGCGGAAGGATGAGGTAGAGGAGAGAGCGGAAAGGAGAGAGGAGAAGCGGGGTGTAAGCTTATAGCCGGCTTGGATACAAGACCCAAGAAACTATTTAAAAGGGACAAGTGGACCATGTATTAATTGTAAATGTGTAAGTACTATATGAGTGGACTAAGTGCGTCTCCAATGGTTACCAAATTGCTAGAAAAATAAACACTACAGTTGAGAGTTATGTGAGAGAGATGTTTCTAGGAGATTGAGCTAGATTAGATATTTATTAGCCGCTAGCTATTTGGGAGTCGCTAGCTATTTGGTCTCTCTCCTCGATAGCCAATGAACGTGTTACTTTTTTATTATTTTTATACCTCATCTAGCTAGCTATTTGCAAATTGCTGCTCATAGCCAATAGAATTCCTCCTCACTAACTATTTGATCACCGCTGGAGACGCCCTAAAAGCTAAGGTTGCAATGATTATTACAGCTAACAACCGGATGAGTTATTACCCTTCCTCTCGTGGGAACACATGGGGCGGACAAAAGAACTACAGCATAGATTATCGCGTACGTGAAAATCCTAAAATATACTCCCTCCACTCAGTCTTGGTCAGCGTATTTGGAGGAGGCCATTTATTACGAGAATTGAATTATGGGTTGGTTTTGTTTTTTGTAAGCTTCGGTTCGGTTCCCAACTGCATTGGTAGTCGTAGACAATTGCTATAGGACATGCGGAAATATAAAGGGTCGGTTAGAGGCACAAAATTCAAATTTTAATAGTACTACTAAACAGGACTCGTCTCAAAGGTCAAAAACAGACTAATCAATGGAGTAGCAGCTGGCACTTCTTGGATTATGATAATTAAGCTGTGGGGGCATACTATTGATTGCTACAGGTTCTCTCAGAGCAAGTATAATAAGGAGTTGTAAGGCGAGTCTCAGTGCATAGTTTCATGGCACAGTTACCAATACTGCAAACTAGGTAACCGAGCCAGATGAGTTTTATGGGGATGAAACTCCTCTTTCATCTGATGAAATTTCCTCATTTAATGACCCTACCTAGTCAGCAGTTTTGCTATTGTGGCACCCTATTTAATGTACATGATACTTCCGTGAAACATGCATTGAGACTGGCCTAAGGAGACGGAATGATGAGGTAGAGGAGAGAGAGGAAAGGAGAGAGAGGAGAAGCGGAGTGTAAGCTTATAGCCGGCTTGGACACAAGATCCAAGAAACTATTTAAAAGAGACAAGTAGATCATGTATTAATTGTAAATGTGTAAGTACTATATGAGTGGACTAAGAGATAGGTTGCCATGATTAGGGCACTCACAGTGCAGACTCTACGGTAGAGTCCATACCTATTAATTACACTGCCACGTAAACAAATTGCTTATGTGGAGCGACATTTATTGAGGAGAGGGGAAAATTTGAGGAAACGACGTCTTGTTTAGACGCGACGTCTACGTGCGAATCGAGAAAGAAGAAACCAGTCGGGACCGCGCTGGGAGGAGCAGCGGCGTTTCTTGCTGCCGTCGCCAGATCCCGTGAGCACAATCCTTCCCGCAGCGGCTAGCCTCCGCCAGCAGACCTCCAAAGATGACCTCCGGCACCGCTCTCCGCGGCTAACCACGCCCGCGGAGGAGCTCAAGTCGCGGCCACCCGGCGCCGTTGCTCGCGGATCTCCAGCGCGTGCGCGGCCACCAGCAGTCCAGCACCACCGCCCGATCTGCGTAGCCTCGCTTTGAGCTCGCCTCGTCCACTATAGGATGTCGTGCGCGCCTCGCTCGACTGCTCGAGAAGGAAGCCACAATCAGACGATGGATTTGATTAAACTATTCTAGTTTCCTCTATCCATTGCAAAACACGCATCAAAGCTCAATCGAGACGATGAGTGCGTGCGCAGGGCGGTCTCCAGGTGCTCTCCGCGCCGCCCGCCAATCTTGAGGACGCGACGCCATCCAGCCCCACCGCGCCCGACCTTGCTTCTCCCCCGAAGTTGCTGCCGCTGACAATTTCTGGTAAAACGCCGCCGCCGCCGTCGATTTCGTGAGGACGCCCAACTCAAGGTACTGGTGTTCCTCTATGAGTGCTATTTTAACCGATTCAAGATACCGCCGCTGCTAATCGTTGGTGTATTGTTGTCGCTGCTAATCGTTGGTGGATTGTTGTCGCTGCTAATTGTTGGTGGACTGTTGTCATCGATTTTTAGGAGATAATATTCCCTGTACCAAGATGAAACATCCCCGTTGGTGGATTGTACGCCTGACTCATTTTTTTTTTGCCAGTTCGTGAAACGTGCTATTGTGCCCGACTCGTTCTGTTTTTTTTTTTTAAGTCGAAGTTGCTATCGTTGTCGTTGATTTTAGTTCTGCTAGTTGTAGGGTGGATCACAGGGGGTGATATGCATAGCTGATCATCATCTTTTATGTTGAGTAATAAATGTTTTTATCTATAGAAACTACTACTTCAAATTGTGCATTGGGGACTATAGAGTCTTGTGATAGAGTCTTTCATGTTAAGACTCTGTGGGTAGAGTCTGCACTGTGAGTGTCCTTATTACAGCTAACAACCGGATGAGTTATTACCCTTGCTCTCGTGGCAACACATGGGGCGGACAAAAGAACTACAGCATAGATTATCGCGTACTATGACAAAGGTTGTGTTTAGTACCCTGAATTTTCCATCACATCGTTTGAATTTTCCATCACATCAAAGCATTAAATGTACCAAAAGCCGCATACCCGAGTATGTAATGTAGGTAAACAAAATAACTAATTGCACAGTTTAGATGTACATTCACGGGACGATTCTTTTTAAAGGCTAATTACCTCATGATAGGATAATATTTATCACAAACAAACGAAAAGTGGTACAGTATCAAATTCAATGCTACAGTGTCCAATTGCATGGTACTGAACACGGCCAAAGTGAAAATCCTAAAATATACTCCCTCCACTCAGTCTTGGTCAGCGTATTTGGAGGAGGCCATTTATTACGAGAATTGAATTATGGGTTGGTTTTGTTTTTGTAAGCTTCGGTTCGGTTCCCAAGCTGCATTGGTACTCGTAGACAATTGCTATAGGACATGCGGTTATTTTAGGCTCTGCGAACTCGTAGACAATTGCTATACGACATGCGGTTATTTTAGGCTCAGCGAACAACCAATTTGCTGGCCGTTTGATCCGTGGCCAATGGAGGCGCTGCCCCCATCCCACCCCCCAACGTCTCATACTGTGATTGGCTCGAGGTGCCCCGCGACGCCTTTTAATAAAATAGGGGTGAAAAAAAAAGTGCCCCGTGACGCAGTACTCCAGTGCCTGTACATGGCCCTTCCTTCACAGGATCCTCTGCGACAGGTGCAGCGTGGCAGTGGTGTGCGGATGCGTGCATTGGCGCAGACAATCCAGGCGACTAGGCGAGCAGGTAGGGGGCTAGTGGGGGTTGTATCTGATATTTGACATCTGTTAACAATTTAACATATATTTTTTAACATCTGCAATCCATAAAAATAATTTATATATTTTTAACAATTCGATAATCCATAAAAATAGAAGTTGTGTTATCCTCAAATTACATCACTCTGTCTAATAAATTACACTGAAAAAATTATTATAAATATAGTAGCAAGACAGTGTAAAAATAACTAAAAAACAGTGTAAATACATAAGCAAAATTCAGTTGTTAGGAGGGACCAAAACAACCAAATTCACCTAGACAGTTCCTCTAGGAAGGCCAGTACCCAGCCCACCCATCACTACACTTCACTCATTTTACTCCTCTTATCCTCAGTAAAGTAAACTGAACAAATAGTAGAAATTTTTAATAGGGTATCAAAATAGGTCTATCTATCTATCTATATCTTTTATAAAAGCAACCTCGCTATCTTTCAATCTTCTTATGCAAGCCATTCACATGACATATATACTCCACTAAGTGCCACATCGTCCCTCTAATAATTGCAACAACATCTTCCACTAAATGCAAGTATACTATTTTCAATCTATCAACATATATATACAAGCGTATCCATGTTGTACTATTTGTTTGCCTATCACATTCTCCTATAATTTGATCTAATATTCTATAAACGTTTTATTTCCAAAAGGGATCTTCTCGAAATATGGAAGATAGCTAAACTGGCCTAGCTGGTCATGGTTCAGCACAACACTGCTGAGCTCCAAAGGAAAAGGGCAAAGCTTAATCAAACGAGCTCCAAAGAAAACATGAAATGTAGCGGCATCATATTAAATATTTCCACCAAATACCACCTCAATTGGAGTAAGTCTTTAGAACCGGCTTAGCCAGATTCAGAAATCGGCTTAGTTGGTCTTGCCCGACATTAGCAAGCTCCCTTCTAAAAAAGAAATCGATCCAATTTAGCTCCAAAAAGTTATGAAATTTTGCACAGACCTTTCTTATGACATGGTGGAGCTATCCCCAAGAGATCTTGACAGAAAAAATCAAACCTTGGTCAAAAAGTTTGAAATTGTATCCTTAGGATCTAAATGGTATATGACATTCCTACCTCTTATTTACTTGTATCTAAATGGCCATCTTTAAAGCATCTCATTACATATGTTAGTCCTTGTTGATTGTTTTTTTTATCTCAATCTATCACCAAAACAATAATGAATAGAGTGAAGTACTGCATAAGGGTCATGTTCTCTATGCCTAGAAATTTAATACAATTTAACTGATTGTAAACATGTAGGCCATTGTTTGTTATTATACATTTCATTATCTGTTTGACTTGGTTATTGTTTGTTGCTAGGTAGAATGTAGCCGGTGATGCTTTCATCGAAAGAGCAATCGCATTCCAATACCAAAAATTTAGACACCAATCATGATTATCCTATTCATCAAGTGAGCCAAGTCTTAAAAAATTAGCCAGCCTAGCCCGTAAATTAATCAAAGGCATGGTTTATGAAATGATGCAAACAAAGAAAAAACTAAATTGGTTGGTTAGATAATGACACATGTTGTGGTTGATGCAACGAACAAGAAAAACTAAATTGGTTGGCCAGCTGAACCCCTCACAGCCTAGGGTAGCGGTTCGTGCATGTGTTAGTTGTTGCTAACTCTCTCCTATTATAAATCAAAGTTAGGTAACTAGATCTTTCAAAAAAAAATTGGTTGGCTAGCTAACAACGCATGCCATGACTACACTACTATTAAGAGGATTTGTAGAGACGGCCCTCTTTTTTTGAATAGGGGCAGCTCAATCACTAGGCCCTAAGCTCAGGCCGCATTAATCCAAATATCCATACAAACGGATTAGTAGAGGTGGCTAGATATTCAGCTACCCCTACTAATAATGTTCCAGGCCATATGCACTGACCCCTCCCCCACACATACACACTTTTTTTCTCCTCTGCTGCCCAAGATAAAAGTAAGGGGAGCTTGCTACCTCCCAAAAATTGCAAATTTAAGTGAAGAAGGGTTTTATTTTGATTTCTTAAGTGGAGGAGGTTGTAGAAGGTTACTAAATGCTATTCCAAGCCCCTTTTTAAAGTTTTAGTGGTAGATTAGTGCTTTATTAAGGTTTTGATTTTCTCTCTGTTGTGTGGTGGTTTAGGCATTTCACGGATGAAATTAGACCAAATCTTTGAAGGTGCTAGCACAAATTTATTGGGGAACAATATTTTAGCCTTATTTAGTGGACATGCGGTGACTATTAACTAGTTTTTAAGTATGGATTTGTTGGATCTAGATTAAGTTTGCATGAATAATAATGGGTAAAATATTAATTTGTTTATTTTCCTTAACATTTTTATTAAAATTAAGAAAGTGAAAAATATTTGTCTAGTCGTACATTAATTGGTTAATGAGATTGTTTATTTTCTCTCTCTTGCATGGTGGTTGAGAGGCATTAGTTACATTTATGGTACTAATTAGATCAAAACTATATATTTAAATTTATAATTAATAAATGGCATTGCTTGAACAATATGTGTAGGTATATCGTTTTTTTATTTATAATTGAAACAAGAATGGCCTTCTACAATTATATTGTTTTATACATTATATTCTCCCTAGTTATTATTGATTCTTATACGTCAATTAATCATTTTGTTTGCTTTAATCGATGTGGGAAAATATGGACTACATGTACTCATGGATGTATGGTTCATTAAGGTAGAAGCCAGGTTTCTACACTGAAGTGGATAGATTTATTGAAGTCGCAGAGGAGAATGCAACAACGACCCAAATAAAACAGAAATTCTTTGTCTATGTAGCGAGTGCAAGAACCAACGTTTGAAATCCTGACGACCTCCATTATTATTCCTCTCTTGGTGGAACAACGTCTGCTTTTGTGGCTGTGGAAGCTAGAAGTTGCGCGGCTATTGCACTCAATTACTGGACAGATTTGCGCATCAATCTGCCACATGGAGACGGCAATATAAAGGGTCAGGTTAGAGGCACCAGATTGAAATATTAATAGTACTCCGATCCAACTGTTCCTGAATAAATAGATACCTAGAGACTTTTTAGACAAATTAGTATGACAGTGAAAAGACCATATCACCCTTCATTAACAGGAATATTTGCACAATGATTGTTCCGATAACATGACAATTATAGTATTTACTTCACACATATAACTGTAGAAACTCAACACTGGGGCCTCGTTTAGTTACCCTTAGAAAGTTAGAATTTGAACTCCTGTAGCACTCTTGTAACACTTTTGTTTGTTTATGGTAAATATTATCCTATCGTGGGTGTAACTAGGCTCAAAAGATCCGTCTCGTAATCTACAACTAAACTGTGCAACTAGTTATTTTTTTTGCCTATATTTCATACTACTGAACATATGTCTTTTGGTGTATTTAATGTGATGTGATGGAGAGAGTGTGGAAAAACTTAAAAGTTGGATGGGTAGCTAAACAAGGCCTGGATTGGGAGATTGGAGGGGTGTGCAGTAAATGCGAAGAGACTTCGAGGAAAATAAATGGCCTGGTGGGCCATACAACTTTATAGATGTTAATTTATTTGTAGACAAATTCTTAAGTTAGGAATCTACTCCTCCGTCCCCAAAAATAAACGACGTTTTAGAGAAACTTCTGCGGTAATTATATATTAAAATAGGATTAATATTTATATTACATAATTAGTATCATTGGAAAGATCTTTTGATCTAGTTTTTAATAAATTTATTTGAAGATTTAAATCTTCTACGTATTTTCTACAAATCGAGTCAAACTTGTGATACAAAAACCCAAAACGTTGTTTATTTTGGGACGGAGAGAGCCCTACTTATGTAGGGATGGAAAGAGTACTAAACAAGACTCGTCTGAAAGGTCAAAAAACAAACTAATGAATCCAGTAGCTGTTGGCAGTTGGCACCTGTTGGTACAGGTTCTCACATGGGAACACATGGAACGGACAACAAAGCAACAGCATCCCGATTAAAAACGCACAATTATTAGCAGTACTTGGGTACATAAATTATCGCGTACGACGAAGTGAAAATCGCAAACTACTTCGTCCATTTAGTCCTGATCAGCGTGTTTGGAAGAAGCACCGCGAGACCAAGGAGCATCGCCTCACCCGGATGGCACAGTTAGTTGATTGGCATGGTTTTTTTATGAAAGAAAAATTATACTCCCTCCATCCCACAAAAAGAGTTCGTTCTGGAGGTTTAGAGAGTTTTCACAAAAGAGTACTTAAAGCCTCTTCGTTTGTAGGGAATAATTAACGCAGGCAGAAGCATGGCGCATGCAAGACCAATACGAGCACAGTGCATGCAAAATTCTCGAGTTCTGCAAAAATAACACGGCCCAGTAGGGATCGACCGCGCCCTCCAGCATGGGGAGGAGGCGAGTCTACCACCCCATCTACGTACGATTGTTGTTCATATGTTACCCATGACCCTATTTAATAAGGGTAGACAGGAAAAAATGCTCCCTAATTAATCACTCCTTGGTATCCTAAATCATGTCCAAAACGAACTGATTTGCGGAATGGTGAGAGTATTAAATTATAACCGAGTACATCATCATGTTACAAGTACTTCATAATACTAAAATACGTATACCTAGAAATTGTTTTCATCTACATTGTACCCACACTTTGTATAGCTCAAATTTTAATTCCAAACCTGTACGACGATTCATATGGATGATCGCATAAGACAAAAAGCACGGGAACAGATGCCCAACGAACGGCGGCCAACACTCTTGTAGGCAAAATTGAACATAAACTTCTTTCTTGTGTCTTTCTTCTGTCACCGAAGAATAAGGAAAACCGATTTGAATCTTGCCAACTCAATGCCATTAATCAGCTCGAGGGGCAGACTTATTCTCACTAGTCCTTCATTATGGTCGAGATCTAACCACAACAAAACAAAGAAAAGACCAGAGAAAATTATTTCATGGCAGCAACATCATCTCCGCCTTGATGTCATCGTCCGGAAACCTAATTCTCCATGTCATCATGCTGAGGGAGTTGCTGACGCCGTATTTGTTGCCCTCATCTTCGTCAAAGTCTCCAAAACCGGCTTAGCCGGCTTCAGAAACCAACATAGTTTGTCTTGCCCGGACATCAGTGAGCTCTATTCTAAGAAAAAAAACTGATCCAATTGAGCTCCAAAAAAATTATGAAACTCTGCACACACCTTTCCTTTCACGAAACTCGCACACATGGGTTCCGTTGTTATTAACATAAAATAAGAGCAAAGCGTTACGGGCGATAGGGGCGACGCCCACCCCCGCCGCCGCCGCACCCGCGGCTCCTAGCTCCCCTCCACCACCAACAAGAGATCACGGACCCCGCGTCGCGCCCACTACACGCGGAGGTCGGCCTCGACTCGCTCCCTCCCGGGGATGGCGGAGATCGACGTCTCGCCCGCCGCCCTAGCTCAGCCCGCCGGTCTCCTCCACGGCGCCTCCCAGGGCCCTCCCTCCACGTCGTCACCGGGCTCGGGGGGGCCTCCCACGCCGCCGACGCGCTTCCGTGGCCGTTGGGGCGCCCCCGCGCCGCGTGTAGTGCGGACCGGTCGTGGGCGCCCGCGGTTCCCGGGGCTGCCACGGAGGGGTGCAGGGGCGATGGCGCCTCCGCCTCCGTCGTCCTCCCGCCCCTCGCCATCGGGGCGGCAACATCCCCTCGACGATGATGTCCCCGTCGAAGCGACCAGCCTCTGCCGATGACGGTGGACGAGCCGGTCATCGTTGAGGGATGCTTCGACGACGAGGACGAGGAAGTGGATGCCTCAGCCCGACATCTCCCTCGTCCCGCCCGTCTCGCCGCCTGCCTTGTGCACGCCGTCCACCCTGTCTCCTCATGCGCGTGCCTTTCCACCCGGGAGGCCGCTCGGTGGGACGTTCGAAACACGGCCGGTGGGCCGATGACGGCGGTGACGGCGACGAGCGGCCCCCGTCGTCCTACCCTGGATGTCGCTCGTCGCCCGCCATTGCCTACTTCTGTGCCTCGGGTGCCGTCGTCGACAGGTCGAGCTAGGCCTCCGAGCCATGGTGAGGCGGCTCCCGGGCGGCGCGAATGACGGGGAAAGACGGAGGAAGCGTGGCCGACCACGTCCTCAGCTGGTGTCGCGGCATTCCCCACCCGGCCGGTCGAGGGTCGTGTTCCTGCCCGACACGGCGCTGGGATGCGAGGGGAGGATTTCGCCCCCAACGCCGATGGGTGGCGTGATATCCTTCCTCGCCAGAGTCGTTGTCCATGGCGGCTCAGTGAACCATCGACCGACTCCCGGAAGATCCCCGAGGCGCGGGGTAGGTGTTTCAATTGTCTATCCTTCTCGCACCGCGTGGCAACTTGTCGGCTGCCGCGACGTTGCTTTTGCGTTGTCGCGGCCTCCACCACCTCGCCAAGGATTGCAGGCTGCCTAGGGCCGCTGCTAGGTCCTCGGCAAGGGGGAACTACCCGCCACGGCAGCAGGCAAGGGGAGTCGACCCGCCACGGCTTGCTGCTGGTGGCTCACCACCAGCCTCCCAGTCTTCTGTTGAGGCCACGCCGGGTCCTTTGACAGGAACTGGCAAGCCTCGGCGACGTCGACGTCGTAGGCGGCAGCGACCCCGACAAACGCTGACGCTGGGTACATGTGTGGAGGCGCCAGGAGACTGCAACGACAACGCCACGATCTCCACTCAGGTTGCTTGTTGCCCTTTGCAGGACCCTCTGGCGGTGGAATTGCGCGCGTGCGTGGTAGCTCGTGGGTGGTTTGACCCCATGTTGGAGGAGCTCCCTGCCTTGTTTGTTGTGAGGCCCTCAGTGGGAGCTCCTTCTATCGGGGCGGCTGCTGTGGGCGAGTGCTCCGAGCTACCGTCTTGTGTGTGCCTGGATGCTGGACGAGATGCGGCAGAGGATCCGATGGTGGCTGAGGTTGTCGCCTCCCTACCCGTGCTCCAGCCTGCTGCAGTTCAGGCTTCTCCTATTGTTACAGCAGCTGGTGGCAGTTCAGATGTCGACACGCCTGCTGCTGTCGATGTTGTGGTCTACGCTACTACGGCTCAGGAGGAGTTAGAGGCAGAGATTTGTTTGCCGTTGCAAACACCTCTCCTCGAGAGGCCACAGCTATGCCGCTCCAGGACGCCGGAGCCTGCCCACCCGCTGCGGCGAAGTGGTCGCATTGCTGCCATGCCGCAGGCGGCGAACGCCACCAGGCAAGCCCAGATCGTGCTATTGAGGAAGCTGGGCGAGGAAGTTGAGGAGGATGCTCTTGATTTGGTGGTCGCAAGCAAATTCAATGCCGCCTTCCGGGACGCGCCGACTTGGCCGGAACGGAAGAAGGAGGCTTTCCAGATTCTTCTGAAAGGACGTTTTGACGTATCTGCCTTGGATCTGGACTTGGCAGGGCTAGAGGACGAGGTCTAGGTTCTGGCGTGTCTGCTTTTAGTCGCAATTGTTTCTTTGTAATCACCACCACGTGCGAGTTGTTGTCGGGTGGGCTTGGGTAACCGCGGGTTGCCGTCCCCTCTTTTCTGTATTAAAAACTTCTTTCTCGCTTAATGAAAAACCAGCTTAGGCGTGATCGAAAAAAAAAAGAAACTCTGCACACACCTTTCCTATCACATGGTAGAGCTACCCACAAGAGACGTTGACAAAAAGGTAAACCTTGGTCCAAAATTTTAAAATTCCATATTTACTTGCTTCCTTAGGATCTAAATGATTTCCAGCATTCGTACCTCTTATTTACTTGTATCTAAACGATCTTCTTTGAAACATCTCATTACTACATATTTTAGTCCTTGTTGATTATTTGTGATCTCAATCTATCACCCAAACAATAAAGAATGGGACTAAGTCATGCATAAGGGTCATGTCTTCTACGGCTAGAAATTTAAAAAAATTAACCGATTGTAAACATGTACGCCTTTGCTTGTTATTATATATTTCATCATCTGAATGACTTGGCTTTTTGTTTGTTGCGGGGTAGAAGCTAGCTGGTGATGCTTTCATCGAAAGGGCAATCGCATTCCAATACCAAAATTTGGACACCAACCATGATTATCCTGTTCAGTCAAGTGTACCAAGTCTTAAACAAAATTAGCCAACTTAGCCCGTAAACTAATCAAAGGCATGCTTTAGAAAATGATGCAACGAAGAAGAGAAAATAAATTTGTTGGCTTACAAATGAAGCATGCCATGATTGACAGAGCACTACTATGAAAAAGGATTTTTAGAGATGTCTGGTTTTTAGCAACGACGTCTCAATCACCCGCAACCCATGCCTAAGCTCAGGCTCCAGCTAGCTGTCCCTACAAATGAATTAATAGAGGTGGCTGGTATAATGTCAGATTCGAAGGGTCTGAACAGTATACACTAAAAGTAATGCATAAGGGCAGGTACATTGGTGTTGTCTAATAGACGGTCTCATAAACTGCCATGTAATCTTGAGACGACCTAACAGACGACTTATACAAGTCGTCTTTTAAGTTGTCTGGTAGTAACATATAATCCCTAAAATTATGCATGGACCAAATGAATGATAGGATCCTATACAACCATAACTATGTAGCTTATTTATAACATTGAGACGTGTATACGTTACCATATAGGAAATATAAAATATGCTACCGTATTAGATTTGACACCCGTCATAATTTATATACATAGGGCATCAGAACAGCAGAAAGATATTTAGAGTCCTACGGATATATGCCAAAGTCCAAATCTAACACCGTATCCTGCTCAACTTGGAAAAGAAGAAGAGTCCAACTAGATGAGCCTTCATAAATAAGCAATATAAAAACGTTCTCACGTATCCTATCAAGACATTATATATTATATTAATAAAAACTAAAGATCATGCTCAGCTTGGAAAGAAGAGTCCGACTAGATGAGCCTTCATAAATAGGAGCGAGAAAAAATTTGGCGCGAGCAGAGGATACGGTGCGCGGCGCCACAGCGGATCTAGGAAATAACGACTTTGGCATACAATGGAGCGAAAGTCGTCTCATCCAGCGAAGATGACGGACATGAGCTCGTTGTTTCACCAGGCAACGACTTGACTTTCTCTCTCCTTTCTCTCTCTTCCACATCATCTAAAATCCTACGTGACACTGCATGAGACAAGCTATGAGACCGCTGACATGTAGCAATGTACCTGCCCTAAGGGTCATGTCTTCTACGGCTAGAAATTTAAAAAAAAATTAACCGATTGTAAACGTGTACGCCATATTGCTTGTTATTATATATTTCATCGTCTGAGTGACTTGGCTTTTTGTTTGTTGCGGGGTAGAAGCTAGCTGGTGATGCTTTCATCGAAAGGGCAATCGCATTTCAATACCAAAATTCGGACACCAACCATGATTATCCTGTTCAGTCAAGTGAGCCAAGTCTTAAACAAAATTAGCCAGCTTAGCCCGTAAACTAATCAAAGGCATGCTTTAGAAAAATGATGCAACGAAGAAGAGAAAATAAATTTGTTGGCTTACAAATGAAGCATGCCATGACTGACAGAGCACTACTATGAAAAGGAATTTTAGAGATGTCTGGTTTTTAGCAACGACGTCTCAATCACCCGCAACCCATGTTGTGCCTAAGCTCAGGCTCCAGCTAGCTGCCCCCTACAAATGAATTAATAGAGGTGGCTGGTATAATGTCAGATTCAAAGGGTCTGAACAGTATACACTAAAGTACTCGGATCTCATTAGTGGAAAATCCAAAGTACTTAGAATTTAGCGGCATTGGAAAGTAGACTTGATAAGGTTTCCAGACCTTCATAGAATCAAAAGTTATGACTATTTCTTTTAGGCTGTTCTGCTGGACTGGCCTGGTCCGAGTGTGGTCCTTCGCTATAGTCATCTCCATGTGTGTTCTTGCCTGGCTCCTTGGTGAACCTGAGTATTAGCAACGTGCACGACTTAGACAGTATATATAGTTCTAATTAATATTAAAATAGATTTCACAAAGTAGCGCGTTCACCTCTTATTGTAGCTTCTTTGCTCGACTACGTGTAATCGGTCCATCAAAGACTTGGGTTGGTGTCGATGTAGGCGATACTCGAGTTGGTGTAGCTTGAAATGGAGGTTATAACATGTTGCTTGATGGCATGGTCATATCACGGCGGGGCTCCGCGACCTCGGCCCTTCTCATTCTTCCTTCTCCCTCCCTCTCGGTCCTAGGTGGGTGTGATCCGAGTGCCACCCGGTGGCGGCTGTAACAGCTCTCCTAAATTATCAAGCCCACATGCACTTATCCTATTCTTCAAGACCTCTGACACTATGCATGTGTATCTAATAACTTAAGAAGCACCATTAATTCTCCGAACAGGATCCGTTACCAAGCCATTGCATCGAGTAGAAGTGCGAAGGCTTTCATAACATAAGTTTTACAAACCGGCCTAAAATATTAAACATAAGTAATGCGATTATTACAACCCCATAAGTTTTGGAGTAGAATTATACATATAATACATAAAGTAACACCCTGCCCAAGGGTTACATCTCTCGCTCGTCTTCTTCTACACGGAGGACCGTCATACAACACGGTCCGACGCATATCTGTTCACCGGATCTTCACGCAACATGGGTTAAAAGAACCCCGAGTACGGGTACTCAACAAGACTGACCCAACTAAAGAAAAGAGGTGAAGACTCAGAATGCCTACTTAGGGATTCAAGGTAAGGCTTTAGCAAGAATCAAGATCTTTTGCGAGAAAAGCTTACTAATAGTGAATCCTTACTTTCAATATTTTAACCATCATCTAACTCATCTTAGTTATTAATAAAGTCTGAGTAAACCTATACTAGATCAAACACTTCTTAACCAAACCATCTTTCATTTATCCAAATCCATGTTCCATCAATTACTACGATGTATGGACGGCAAACCGGGTCTCCATATCCGAGGATCAACGATGATTCGAATCGATTAAAACCCAAATGGGGATTCCTTACCACATGATATATGTAGAACTTAATCTTGCATATATCAACCCTCACTCGAGATCGTCCAAAACGGGAACGAGGCCTACGCCACCCGAGAGCATAGTACTCTGCCTCGCTAGCCCTTGGCCCGGTGGGTACATGCTACTCCCGCTTTGGCTCACCCCCGAGATCAGGCGCGGTTGCCATTCCCGATTTGGCTCACAGTGCGCGGTTGCCATTCCCGATTTGGCTCACCCCCGAGATCAGGCTTACCGGAGTATGTGCTCAGTACTACAAAGTCCCGATTACACAGGCCTACAACGAATGGTCCTTAATCGACACAGTCGGAAACACTACACAGAGACTCCATTCTCAGTGCAAGTTACCCGACCGGTCTCATATTATTGCATCCTTTCTCATCATATATCACAGTATGCCATTATCAAACATCTTAAAACATTTTATTAAAAGGCCTATCTCATAAAGCATGGCTAAGCATACTAGGCATTTATTAAATAAAACTGGTTAACAAGGATGATATCTAGATAATCAAGGTTGGTAATGCGGCAATTAGGTTACCACTCAACTCCTAATTACTTAGTGCAACATATCATTAATATAAGTGATATAAAGATTTGTAAAACATCAAGGAAGGGTTTAAATGTATCCGGGGCTTGCCTTCGTTGACAATATATTCCGGTTCGGGGGTTGACTCGTGAGGTATCGAAACCCACTTCGACCGGGATAACCTTCTTCGTAAGCTTGATCAACAACCACGTTCTCACTCTCGTTCACTACACGTGATAATAATAACACATGCTTAATATGATGGAATTGTAAACATGATGCTTGATGATGCATGAAATGATAAACAATTGAGTATAACTTTTCTTCACGATAAAGTCGCAAGCCAACAAAACTAACTAAACATGGTCATAATATCATTAAAGGAGTTCTCAAGGACCATTTGATGTGGTATGATCCAAGATTCACAATCAATCCAAAAAGTCACACAAAACCTAAGTCATTATACACTAATCACCTCATTTAACATTTAAATTAATAAAGCATAAATTAATAAATAGATCAACTATCTCTAAATGACCCAAACTTTTTATACAGGTAGATCATGCCATAAAACAGTGTCAAATCAATTTTCATGAATTTTGGATAATTATTTTAATTACTAAAAATCATGGAAGGTACATTTTTTTCAATTAAAGAATGTAATTTTAAATCATGCAAGAGCTATTGATTTTCAACATCTCATATTTTTCATAAGTAAACAACATCATAAAAAGACTACACAAAAAAGTTTTAGAATTTTTTTGGAGCTATATTTGAATTTATACAAAATTCACAAAATCGATTACACTATTCATATTTAAAGAAATTGGATAAACAATTTTTAAAACAAAAGGTATTCGGGTCCTATTTGGCCCGGCACTGACTGCACGGCCCAACATTGTGCTTGGCAGGCCAGCCCACTAACGCCACCACCGGCCCAATAGGGAGAGCCGGCCGCCATGGCGGGCGGGCGGGCCACCGCTGCTGGCGGTGGTGCTCGTCCGGCCGGCGGGCAGCGGCTGGAACAGAAAAAGGAGCGCCTGGGCATGGCTAGGAGCTCACCGCGAAGCTGATGCGCGCGCTGGTGAGGACGGAGATGCGGCGGAGCTAGCCGCGGGGCGGAGAGGGCGGTCGAGGCGGCGACACGACGGCACGCCGGTGTTCGGCAAGGAAGCGTCGGCTACGGAACCGACCAAAGATTAGAAAGGCGCAACGATGCTAAAACGAAGGAAGGCAAGTTGAGGCTCACCGAATGAGCTGCCGTCGGGCGAACGACTCAAGCGGCGCGCTCTACCGCCACGAAGAAGAACGGCGCCGCGGGGGACGATTTCGGTGGGGGAGACGTGATGCGAAGCGCTGTCGAAAGCAAAAAGCAACAAGATTGCGAAGGCCGGTGGTGCGCGAATTTGGACGAATGACACTCGACGTCGACGGCATAGCGGGCGGAGGCAAACGGCCGGCGGCAAGCAAGAATGGGGAAAAGGAAAACGACGGCCGGCTCTAGGGTTTTATAGGTGCGGCCACGTCGAGGAGGTGACTAAAGCGTTCGCAAAGCCATCTAGGTGGCCAGCGCACGGGCGAACGCGAAGGTGTGGGAACGCCACGGCGGACGCCGGCGACAGTGGGGGGGAGAGAAGAGAAAAATCCCCCCCCAAACACTATAGCAAAAAACCCTAACCCGAATTTTCAAAATTACTTTCAAAAATCGCTTTAGAACTTGAAAATCCACCAAAATAAAAGTTGCTCCATTTTTCAAGATCTACACTTTTTCTTTTGAAACCATTTTGAAATTCGGCCTCCAAATTGAAATTTGAAATTGGGGGGCAATTTATGGTTTTTCCGGGAATCAAAATTACTTTTAAATTTATATTGAAACTTGAAAAACTCCAAAAACTAAAATTGTACATCTCAAAAAGATACACACTTTTTGCTTTTGGGAATCGACTCAAACTTTGCAAAATTTTGAAACTAGAGAAAAGGGGGTAAAAGAGGGTTAGGAATCTAGGGTTTTTCGAAAACCAAATCAAGCCACACTTTTATACTATTGCTCAATCAATTCTATAAATTAAACTTGATTTTAGTGAATGCATATCATTGTAAGCTAATCATGAATGCTTTGCAGTTCATATGATGGCATGTCCAGTTTTAATTGATGCTTAACACCAGGGGTGTTACAGCGGCGAGGCGTGGTAGAGGGCGCTAGGGCTCTGGGGTGGCTTTTATAGAAAGCGGTACCTGTGGCGCAGTAGCGGACGGCGGGGAGAGGCAGATTGGGGTACGTGTAGGGTGGATACGGCACAAGAGCTAGGGTTTCTAGGTGTGGTGGGGTGCGCGGGGGCTTTGGTGCAGCTAATTTGGAGTGGCGGCCGATCAAGAGGTGAGGACCGGTGTTGGCGTCGGCCGCGCGGCAATCACGGCGGCGGCGTCACGGTCGAAATGGGCGAAAGTGGGGAGCGGGCACGGTTCATGGACATGGCATCCATCCACGAGGTCGCGCTCAAACGGCTCAGGTGCGAACGGCTTGGATGGCACGGGCGCTCCTCAGGTGCTCGTCGGTGGTCGCGCTTCGGTCGAAAGCGGAAAGCGAGAGGAATGCGAAAAGAAGGGGATGGCAGGTGGGCTAGGCGGGGCCCACTACTACAGAAATGATTTTAGAAGACGGTGCCCAAATATTAACCGAGGCGGGCACCAAATCCAACCGCCTCCAAAAAAACTGGGCTATTAATGTAGGCGGGCATTTTTATTTTACCGAGGCGGTCACATTTGCTCGCCTCCGAAAATCTATTTACGGAGGCGGGCATCTTAAGGTGACTACCTCCAAAAATTGCCTATTTTCGAGAGGCCGTCTTCTCCGTAAATGGACTTTCGAAGGCGGGCATTATTAGGACCGTCTCCTAAAAATACCGAGGCCCAAGAAGCCCAAAAGCCCATTACCAGGGTCCAATATATATATATATATATATATATATATATATATATATATATATATAGAGAGAGAGAGAGAGAGAGTAAAATACGCTGGCGGCCCCTAAACTTGTCCGCCTGTGCCACTTTGGTCCATGAACTTGCAAACGCGAAAGTTGAGCCCCTGAACTTGTCAAGTTGTGACACTTAGGTCCACGAACTCTCAAACGTGTCACTTAAGTCCACGAACTTGTTTAGCTGTGCCATTTAGGTCCACGAACATGCATGTATACGTATGGTGGTGCCACGTGGCCGTGTCTGGTTGGTCATGCATGGCACTGTTTGGAGTCGACGTCAGCGATGACGCCGACACTCTTTTAATTTGCAAAATTCATATCTAATTATCCGGAGCTCCAAAAATAGCAAATGATATGTCCATTTTGATCATCTCAACGAGCCCTTCGCAATGGTATAATCTGTTCTATCATTTGAGATAGTTTTTGTCTGTGAAAAATTGAAAAGTCCTGCAGCCGCGACCGCTTTACCTCATTTAATTTCGATGAAATTGACTGCCACGTCGACGAACTCAAAAAAGGCCCTCCGGGAGTGTTCAAATCAAGTATGCTAGTTGTTCACTTGTACAGTGCACCGTAGTGGCCGGCCTGATCAGACGACCAACAACCGGCCACTGTTTAAATTCATTACCACCTCCATCCCTCCGTCGTCAGTCTAGAGGAGATGCAATTCTCAAATGGTTTAAATCGACTCCTAAATTGAACTAAATTTATAGAAACCAATTTGATATTTATAATACTAAATATATATAACTAAATTTATCATGCAATGCATATATATAGAACGTATCCTGTGCACACCACTGTCATATGCAACCGTGCACATAAGCGATCTGGAATGTCCATCTTCCATCCGAGGGCCAGCAGTGAGAGTGGGCATTTTTTCATAAACACGCCCGCCAGGCCTTGCCAACTTTGCACCTCACACCCCCTCGGCCTCATCCACCCGCCCTCGGCTCGAAGCGGTACGCCCGAACGCCACCGCCAGGTACGCGACGAAGACGATAGGGCGGACGCCCGACGGGTACCGCTGGCGGCAGCAGCCTCCACCGCTAGTACGTACGTGACTTCATCGATCCGGCGTCCAGTGACTTGATCGATCCGGCGTCCAGTGGTGGGTGGATCCCGCGTCCAGTGGTGGTTCGATCCGGCGTCCAGTGGTGATCCGGCAGCAGCACTAGTACGTACGTGAATTGACTCACAACAATAAAGTCTTCTGTAGTTCCTCATCAGACTCTCTAGAGAACCACTCGCTGCATAGGCCAGGCCCCAGTCTAAACTTGGCTTATTGTATGGTTGTTGCATCAGACCATACATCAGCAACTTTTTTTTTTCTGAACTTGGCTGCTCACAATTATTCAGTCTTGTTCAGACATTTTTCATTCATGGTAGAATCAAACCGTATCAAAGCTTGGCTGCTCTGATTGTACACTGTCTTGTTCAGACATTTTCCACAAAAAGTGATACTATGAATTCCTCTTTTTATTTTTCTGTACTTCTATGCATATCTGAGCATGTTTTATGGCATACAAAGTGTCAAATTTTCATTGTCATTGCACAAGAATGTACGGACATTGTCCATTGCCAATCACAGAATTGTCATTGCGAAACAGATAATGTACAAACATTTTTGACCCGTTGTCCATAGAATCTTCATTGCCAATGCACAAAAGGCAAAATTTACATTTAATTTGGCATACAACAGGCCATAGTAGTGGACAGCAGAGAGGAACATTCAGACATTCAGAAGTTCAGAACATAGGAATATTCAGAACATTCGAAACAGGCATTCGAAACGGACGGCCGACGCCACCACTCCGACGGCGCCGAGAACGGACGTCGCCCGCGGTCCTGCCCCTGCCTGCGCGCGGTCGTCGCCCCTGCCCTGCCTCGCCTCGGCCGTCGCCCCCGGCCCCTACCCTGCCTCGCGGCGGTGCCGCCCTGCCGTCGTGACTCGCGCCCATGCGGTCGGAGTGCCCCGCCCTAACTCGCCGTGGTCCTCGCCCCCGAGCGGGCGTCCCTAGCCCCGGCGAGGCGAGGCCTTCGGACCGGGATGGCGGCGCCCCCGCCCGGCGGCGGTTTGTTCTCTACCGCGAACGGGGGCACAAAGGAGTCCGTTCTCGTGAACCCCTGGCGTGCGTGACTCGATGGGGCCGGCGCGTGGGGGAGGGGGGGTGTGAAGTGCAAAGTTGCCAAGGCCCGGCGGGCGTGTTTATGAAAAAAAAGCCCACTCATTTGCTGGCCCTCGGATGGAAGATGGACATTCCGGATCGCTTGTGTGCACGGTTGCATATAACGATGGTGTGCACAGGATACGTTGTCATATATATATACCCGAGTTAGGGTATAGGACTTCTCATCTCTCTCTGTCTCTCTCTCTCGTCTTTCCCCACGGTGTGCCCCTCTCCCTCCCTCAGGCTCGACCCTCCCCGAGCCCCTTCCTCCCGACCCTCCTGACGACCGGCCCCCTCTCCCTCCCTTCCCCGACGGCCGTTGATGTTTGTTAAGTGCTAAAAGAATATTAAAGAAATGCGCAGCGCCCGAGAACACCATTGTAGCTTTTCCCTAGGAGTATTCTAGAGTATCGTATCCACAGGGAAGCTTTGGCTAAAGAATTCTAATAACTCACAATCATGTATCTGCTAACTTAGTAAACCAACTAGACTAAAGAGGGGTAAGTGATAAATATAAATGATGCTATGAATAATAATGCATACAAGAAATCTAATAATAACATGACTAAAACAATTATAAGATAACTGAATAACTTAGCTAAACACGACAATGGGAGAGATCAAGGTTCCTAAATACTTCTCTACTACTTTGGTTCTAAGATAACTGAATTATGGATAGATATAGCAATCATACATAAACACTTTGGAGCAACAGTACCTTTCCAACTCTCGAGAAAGACTGGGAAGAAGTAGTTGGGGGAAGGCTGCCAAAAGCTCTACGAACATCAACCCTAACGTGGTGGATTACAAAGGCCTAACAGAGCTGTCACCCCTGGGGCTACCACAACTAACCGGAGGATTGAGCGCAACCTCAGGTAACCTACAGTCTAAACACCATGTCTATACTATAGATTACTACTCTAGCTACAACTAATAACTAGAGCACTCAATACGAGCAAAGATCCCATGCAGATGAATAAATACTATACTAAACATATATATGAAAAGCATAAAGTAATAGAGAAGATAAATATATTAAAGCATAAGTCTTGTAGAGAATAGATACAAAGACATACCAAACTCTGAAGACTCTCCAGAACCGGAGCGCAGCTCCGCTCTCCCTAACTCTCAACTAGATCTAATCTATTACATTGAAGAGTCTAATCCTAGATCTACCTTGAAGAGAGAGAGTTCCTCACATTGGGACCCCTCTCTAATTAATGAGATGAGATGAATAATGAATTAGGGTTTCAGGGGGAGCCCCGCCCTTGCTTATATAGGCCGGTGGGATGAATCTCGGCCCTTGGATCAAACCGACTTGATTGGGCGGTGTAGATCTACTCCTTAGGTCGGTTGTAGGAAGGTTCGAAGCGAGAAACGTGTGTCTCCATAGGGGGTGCCGCGCGGCCCCACTTGTTAAACGCCCGGCCCCACATCCCGATATGTGGGGCCCGGCCTTCGAGTCTTCTTTTTGTCCTTTAGACCCTTGGAATTTATACTAATCGCCTGGTTTGGTCCTTTTCTTCTGCTTTCTCTATTTCTTCTCTTTTCTCTCTCAGATACGCTATTCTCCTGGAGTTCACCAATTAAAAAACAATATGCACAAAACTCATGGAAATAATTAGTATAAACCCTATCTTCTATTGTTCTTGTTCTTAAATGTTATATTATTTCATGGTAAAAGTTGACGTTAACTACCATCAACAACGGCGTGGCGGGCGGAGCTCACGCAACCCATGTAGCGGCGCTCCCATGAGGAGGGCGGGGATCCTGCTCCCTTGCGGCGGGCGCTCCCTGAGCGGATCCCCGCCGATGCTCCCCTCGCGACGCTCCTCGCTCCTCTAGCGATGGCGGCACGTGGATCCGGCCCGGTTTGCTCCTCCCGAAATGCCGGCGTGTCCGTCCCGGCTCCTCCCTTCGGCCCTCAGCGTGGGGCCCGGCCGGCTGCTCCTATTCTCCTCCCCGGTGGCCCGGTGCGCGAAGCTCCCATCCATCCGCGGCGAGGTCCTCCCTCCCGACTCCTCCTAGCGGCCGGCACGCCGCTCGTCCTCGGCTCCTTCTCCGCCTCCTCCCCGGCGACCATGGTGGGATCGATCTCTGGGCCGGGCCGATCCTCGACGCGGTGGCCGAATCCGGCGATGGCGTACATGCACGTGGCGGATCGAGCTCCTCGCCGGCGGATCAAGCAACCCCGGCCGTGCCGCTGCGGGCGGCGTGAGCCCTCGGTCCAAGCCCGATTAGGGTCGGTCGTTGTGGATTTTTCATTTTTTTGTTTTTTGTATTGATTAACCGCCTCCTTTGGTCTACCCATTAATGTGACCTTTCAATGGAGACGGTTGCTTTGCCCGCCCCAAAAATCAAAAAAAACCCTCTATAAAGTTTTGTGTAGTAGTGGCCACCGGTCAACGGCGTCGAGAGAGGGGGGCGGAGGCGCAAAGACTAGTGGCGTATTCGGCGCGGGCGCCTTCGACCGATCGCGTGTGACGCCTTGAGCTGGGCCGCGAGTTGGGGTGGGCGCGGTAATCTGTAGGGGCGCAGGGTGCGGGGCGGTGATGGGCGCGCCGCTAGCTGGGCCGGCTAGGCTGGTTTGCTCCTTCCCATTTTTCCCTCTATTTCTAATTCCTTTTCTATTTATATTTCCATTCCCTAAGCTCCTATACAAGTATACATGTATACAATACATATATACAACTCTAGTGGGGTCCACCTTGGTCACCTTAGGGGTTTTGGTGGTCAAGCCATGGTTGGGCCCACACGCACACAAACATTTATTTTAGAAGTTAATCTAGTTTTAATTATCAAATCATAAGAGCCAAAAGAAACAACTCAAGGTTGAATTAATGCACATGCTCAACCATCTAGGTTAGGTCTGCTTGTGCAACTAGGGTATTTTTCTAGCATGATCACTCATCACACAAGGATTTCTAGAAGAAGTTTTTAAAAGTTCATTTTTGGTTTTTGGAATTTCAGTGTTGTTACACCATGGCCGCATGCTGCATGATTGCATGAACATGCCTCAAGTCATGGTCGTCACCGTTGCCGGTGGCTTTGGTTGGGGCCACGACCACGACCACGACCACGACCGTCCTTACTCTGCGAATTTAATGGCCGCATGCTGCATGAACATGCCTCAAGTCAAGGTCGTCGCCGTCGCCGTCGCCGTCGCCGGTGGCTTTGGTTGCGGCCACCACGACCAGACCGTCCTTGCTGTGCGCTGGAGCAATACACCATCTGGCATCTGCGTCACAAGCTTCAAGGCTGGCTATCTGTGGTGCACTGAACCAGAACAAGGCGCCACTGCGTGGCACGACAATCATTGTACTACTGGATTAGCATTGTTGCAGACTTTTAATGAACCTGGTCCATGGCACGACGCCACCCAACCGACCAGTACTATAGCAGGCTTTCAATGAACCTGGTGCATGGCACAAACGCCACCTAACGTGAACAATAGCAGGCTTTCAAGTCACGCACCAACAGACTGCGCACCAAGGTCTTGTTTGGATGGACCGACGACGCCTCCACAAGCGGCTCTGTTCTGCTATGGCTGATTTCGGCTCATTTAATAGTATTCTGTGAGATAGAATAAGTTAAAACAAGATAAAACAAGCACAAGCGAACAGGCTTGGCCAGGCTGTGTTTAGTTCCTATCAAGTTTCCAAGATTTTCATCACATCAAATCTTTTTAATGCAAAAAAGTGGGCATTAAATGTAGGTAAACAAAATAACTAATTATATAGTTTGGATGCACTTTCTGAGGCGAATCTTTTAAAACTAGTTTAGCCCATGGTAGGACAATAATTACCAAATACAAACAAAAAGTCTTTATAATATGTTTTTAGCTTCACTTTTCAGCATCTAAACACAGCCTCAACCAGAACCAGGCACCGCTTTGTGGCACTGTAGCAGGCCTTCAATGAACCTGTTCCATGGCACAAACGCCACCTAACGTGAACAATACCAGGCTTTCAAGTCACGCAGTCCTGTTTTGATGGACAGACGACGCCTCCACAAGCGTCGCCGGGCATCGATCTTGTCCCCACGGCAACACTGTGGCCAGGTGGCTCTTGACATAAGCGAACCAAACATGCCCCAAATCACTAACGCCGTATTACAGTATAGGGCCTTGTTTAGATTGCAAAATTTTGCAACCCGATGAACAGTACTTGTTCGTTTGTATTTGGTAAATATTGTCCAATCATGAATTAACTAAGCTCAAAAGATTAGCCTCCGTGATTTACAACCAAATCGTGCAATTAGTTATTTTTTTTACCTATATTTACTTTCCATTTATATGTCCAAAAATTGGTGTGATGGAGAGAAAAAAAAAAAATTTTAACACTGTGAAGTTGTTTAATAATTTTTTAAAGATCTATAACTTTGGTTTTGGTCGTTTCTCCATCCAAAATTATTTAAAAATTTTAATTTCAAATGTGAGAAATTCAAACAAAAAATGATTTTAAATAAAAAATTTGTTGACTATAAAGTTGTATAACTCTTCGAGATCTATAACTTTTATTTTAGTTGTTTCTCCATCCAAAATCATTTGAAAAATTCAAGTTTTAGTCTGTAGCTCATATTCCAACCGCCTCTAGAAATAGAGGCGTCTCGAAATGGCGATTGGAAGCTCTAAAAATAAGAGATATTTATAGAGGCAGCTGCGAAGCCTGTAAAAACCTCTCATAACTTAAAAAGAGTAAATAGTGGACACTGTTTTTTTGGTGCGACATTATAACGTACTGCATAAGGGTCATGTTCTCTATGCCTAGAAATTTAATACAATTTAACTGATTGTAAACATGTGGGCCATTGTTTGTTATTATACATTTCATTATCTGTTTTGGTTTTGTTTGTTGCGGGGTAGAATGTAGCTGGTGATGCTTTCATCGAAAGAGCAATCGCATTCCAATACCAAAATTTAGACACCAATCACGATTATCCTGTTCAGTCAAGTGAGCTAGATAATGACACATGCTGTGGTTGTTGCAACCAACAAGAAAAAAACTAAATTGGTTGGCTAGGCTGAACCGCTCGCAGCCTAGGCTGGGAGGGGCAGCGCGGCTTGCGCATGTATTAGTTGTTACTAAGTCTCTCCTATTATAAATCAAATCTTGGTAACCAGATCTTTCAAAAAAAAAATTGGTTGGCTAGCTACAACGTATGCCATGACTGATAGGACGCTACTATGAAAAGGATTTGTAGAGACAGCCCTCTTTTTTTTCATAGGGGCGGCTCAATCACTAGGCCTAAGCTCAGGCCGCATTAAACCAGCCACCCTTACAAATGGATTAGTAGAGGTGGCTGGATATTCAGATACCCCTACTAATAATGTTCCAGGCTCTATGTACCAACCCCTCCCCACACATACACACTTTTTTTCTCCTCTGCTACCCAAGATAAAAGTAAGGGGATCTTTCTACCTTCCAAAAATTGCAAATTTAAGTGAAGAAGGTTTTGATTTTGATTTCTTTAGTGGAGGAGGTTGTAGAAGGTTACTAAATGCTATTCCCAGCCTCTTTTTAAAGTTTTAGTGGTAGATTAATGCTTTATTAAGGTTTTGATTTTCTCTCTCTTGTATGGTGGTTTAGGCATTTACGGATGAAATTAGACCAAATCTTTGAAGGCGCTAGCACAAATTTATTGGGGAACAATATTCTAGCCATATTTAGTGGACATGCCTTGATTTTTATTGACTATTAATTAGTTTTTAAGTAGGGATTTGGTTTGATCTAGATTAAGTTTGCATGAATAATAATGGGTAAAATATTAATTTGTTTATTTTGTTTAATATTTTTATTAAAATTAAGAAAGTGAAAAAAATATTTGTCTAGGGGTACATTAGTTGGTTAATGAGATTGTTTATTTTCTCTCTCTTGCATGGTGGTTGAGAGGCATAAGTTACATTTGTGGTACTAATTATATCAAAACTACATATTTAAATTTATAATTAATAAATGGCATTGCTTGAACAATATGTGTAGGTATATTGTTTTTATTTATAATTGAAACAAGAATGGCCTTCTACAATTATATTGTTATATACGTTATATTCTCCCTAGTTATTATTGATTCTTATACCTCAATTAATCCTTTGTTTGCTTTATTCGATGTCGGAAAATATAGACTACATGTACTCATGGATGTATGGTTCATTAAGGTAGAAGCCAGGTTTCTACACCGAAGTGGATAGATTTATTGAAGTCGCAGAGAAGAATGCAACAACGACCCAAATAAAACAGAAATTCTTTGTCTATGTAGCGAGTGCAAGAACCAACGTTCGAAATCCCGACGACCTCCATTATTATTCCTCTCTTGGTGGAAGAACGTCTGCTCTGCTTTTGTGGCTGTGTGGAAGCTAGAAGTTGCGCTGCTATTGCACTCAATTACTGCACAGATTTGCGCATCGATCTACCATATGGAG
This sequence comes from Hyparrhenia diplandra, assembly GCA_015847255.1. Taxonomy (NCBI): domain Eukaryota; kingdom Viridiplantae; phylum Streptophyta; class Magnoliopsida; order Poales; family Poaceae; genus Hyparrhenia; species Hyparrhenia diplandra. The sequence continues at coordinate 293,848 of JADLZK010004567.1, read as the reverse complement.
GTGGCAATATAAAAGGTCAGGTTAGCGAGGCACCAGATTGAGATATTAATAGTACTCCGATCCATCTGTTCCTGAACAAATAGATACCTAGAGAATTTAGGACAAATTAGTACAACAGTGAAAAGACTATATATCACCCTTCATTAACAGTAGTAGTTGCACACTGACTGATGATTGTTCCGATAACATGATAACTATAGTATTTACTTCACACATCTAACTGTAGAAACTCAATACTGGATTGGGAGATGGGAGGGTGCTGTAACACATGTTTTTGCATCTTATTAAAAACCACTAAAAATTTAAACTTTTTAAAACTTTACAACAAATTAAAACTTAGTTAATTTATTTTCCATAAAACCATTTTTAAGTAAAACGTTTTCCAAAACCATGCATCAAAATTCATCATATGTGTTTTACTTTTGGATTGCTTGCATGTGTGATTGCTTGATTGTTTGTTTGCTCTAGAATTTATTTTGGCATTAAATAAATTCATTGATCATTCTCCATTGAAAACCCTTCTTGACCATCTCCTTGAATCCCCAACCCTTCCAAATGTACCTCAGTTTAATTCTGGGAAAATAGTGAAGTTGTCTCATGTATATACGTATATGCATAGCTATGAACTTTTTTACAATGCTTGGAGAGGCGTTGGAAAGCGTTTGAAAAATAATTCATGTGTCTATGAATAGTGGGCCCAATACGTCAGGAGGCGTTGAGAGGCGTCAATGCGGAGACGTTAGAGGCGTTAGGGCGTGTCTATGGTCGGTGGGCCATATCGCGCCGTAGCGCTTCCCAACGCTTCGAAATTGAGGTGGGTTAGGATGTCAAAAATTGGCGTGGTAATTGCATTGTTGTAGTTTTTTTTTTAACCAAGGGTAAAATAGTACATTCATATTTGTAACATGTTTTGACTAGTATAGCTACGACATAATTCAAGTAATATAGTTTTATTTCTACTAGCGTTTGTTGGATTCATTCTCGTCTCTGTATCTCCCTTTGCCGTCAATCGTCAGCAGCCACCATCGCCGCCACCGTGCTACAAGGTGCCGCTGCCGGTGGGGAGCTTGAACGCGGCCTGCACGGTGGGAGGGGCGGTCTGGCCGCGCCGGCGAGATCTCTGCGCTCCTCGCGTCGATGGCGGCCGGCTGCAGGAGAGGAGAGGTGAGATCTGGCCACATCGCCGCCGTCCACCAGTCGCCACATCCGCACGCCGCCGTCCACTCACCGTCTCCGACACCGTCCTCCGAGGATAGGATGAGGGCGTGAGCGAGGTCGAGGAAGGAGGCATGCCAGGGCCGGCATCGTGTCCCCGATGCCGAGAGGATGCGGGCGGCGATGCGACGCGGCAGTCCGATCCCCGATGCCGAGGGATGCGGGCGGTGATGGCGACGCGGCAGTCCGAGGTGGTGAAGCTGGCGGCGGCCTCGCCGTCCCCGGATCCTGCTTGCTTGCACGCCAGCCGTCTCCTGCCCTGCCCTGCCCTGCCAGCGCAGATGGTAAGCACGCACGGCCCCTCCCTCACCTCGCTGCTCTGTTCTGTACTGTTCTAGTTCATCGGCTACCCGATCTGCATCTTCGTTTGTCGGATCCATGGATTCACTGCTGCGTGCAATCGAATCTTAAAATCTCCTTCAGTCACGGCACAGCACATTGCCCGTTAGTTAGTTAGATCCTTTTTTACTTAAGTTGGTTTAATTTACCCTCGATTTAGAGTCACAATTGAGCATAGATAAGCAAGTGGTACCGTCATGGCACCTACAGTACTCGCTACTAATCCAGCATCGGATTTCGTCAGCTTAACTAGTACAGCAACGTTTTTCTCTTTTCATTTACACCACGCACAAAATTAAGTATGCATATCCAAGAGCTAGCTGATTCACACTTCTTTTTGAAACGTAATTCACACTTCTTCTGGTGATCACACCATACAGAATCAGATGTATTAGCAATAGCTTTGTTGCTTTTTTTTCCTTTACAGTTTGCAACAAGCGAGATGCATCCTATGAACTTGTCAATGCTCCTAGAGTTTATATATGCAGTCTGGCATGCTCATGAACGACATGTCCAACGAGCATGGCATGTACCCAACCAACCCAAGAGGAAATGCCAGAGAGGTTCCGTTCATCGCATTGTTTACCATCTGGTCTGTTGCTATTCAGTCTTCACAGTCATGATCATTGTTTCATGCCGACCGGTGTCAGCTCACACCGATCATTATGGTGTGGTGGACATGTCCACATTCTGCCAGCTGACATTCAGTCAGTCAGCCAGATCCGCTGAGTACTACACCCTTATCGGCTATCAGGAATTCAGTTTGTTCAGCAGCCGTTTTCCTGCCAGTCTTTTGCATTGCATTAGTTGTGTTGAGCTCAGATGAGAGGTACAGCCAGCCAGGCAACCCAACCAACTAATCAGTTGACACGGAGGAAGGTCTCATGTCCCTCTGAAACTGCAGCGGTTCTGTTTCTGCACCATCCACCTGGTCTAGTCTGGTGGTCTAGTCTGGTCTGGTCTGGTCTGGTCCCAACGAGCTTATGGAACTACTTGTAGTCTTTTACAACAGTAAGCATCACACGCGCCTAATCAAAGAGAAAGCCAGATAGATTCTGCAACCGCAGCAAATAGCAAGCGATCACTGTTTACTCTGCAATTCTAGATGCTGCTCTGCAACAAGCGAGAAACTAATCCGTCGTCTTCGCCTGCAGTGACACTGAATCTTGTTTTCCTTTCCTTTTTTTTTTCCCTGCAGGCGAACGCGGCGTCAGGGATGGCCGTGGGCGATGACTGCAAAAGCGCCGATTCCTGGAGCTCAAGGCCAAGAGGACACACCGCTTCAGCATCTACAAGATCGACGAGAAGAAGAAGATGGTGGTGGTGGAGAAGGTGGGCGAGCCTGTGCTCAACCATGACGACTTTGCTGCCACCCTCCCTGCCAATGAGTGCAGGTATGCCATCTTCGACTACGACTTCGTCACCGAGGAGAACTGCCAGAAGAGCAAGATCTTCTTCATTGCGTGGTATGTGTCATTCCTCGTTGCTGTCTGTCCGGGCTGGCTTTGTGATGTGCAGCTAATTCATGGCTGAAATTGCAATGTGTGTGTGTGGGTCTTCGGACACCGCGCGCGTGAGGAGCAAGATGATCTACGCCGGCTCCAAGGAGTCCAGGGCCGTGCAAACTGAGAGTGGCCACCAATGAACTGCCGCTGCCTGAGCATGGTCATCATCAGTTCAGGTGACTAATGTAAAGGCAAGGCCACTGCCATGAGCCTTCCGCATGCGTGTTCATCGAAGTTCTGCTATATCTTGGTCATGCTTGCCATGACCAGCAACTTTCTGATGATATAATTATCCCTTAATACTAACTTGACTTTCTAGCTTACCTTGCAACTAGTGGTGCTTATTAGACATGGAAAATATGTCATATTTGGTTATCAGTCACTGCAAGTTTGTTTAGAGTTGCGGAACACTGCGCTACGTCTTAATTCAGGGTGTGTCATTTTCTCCAGGCTGTTAGACGGGAAGAGGAACTGGAGTTGTATGAGGACATGGTTCTTGAGGACATGGGCTTGAAGAAGGGTACACCTTAAAGTACTACTTTGTTAGTGCATCAATTTTGTTCTGGTACAGTCAGCCTGTTGTGCACACTCGCTTTGTACCAGTCTGGTGCTGCTGGTTACCAACTCCAAATTAGTAAATGATTTTTTTCACTAGTGAAGTAGCTGAGTTTTGTGCACAATGTGTCACCTGTTAGTTAGTGTTTCTTGATCTATATTCATTTCTGAGATTCATGTATCTTAGATTGCTTAGCACTTTTACTAATAATAATGGAACTGTCTTAACTTATGTTACCAACTCCAAATTTTCTGCTAGTGACATGATGGATCATAGAATTGGAGTGGCATCGGTTTGGACCATGATGATCCTGTTCGGCTTGCAACAAGATGGCTGGAGCATCAGGACGCACGCAGAGCAAAAACCCAAGCCTACTCCACCTGCTGATCAGTATACTATGCCCGACAGCCAGCCGACGTTATTACTGGCAATAGAAGTTGTGTATTAATTAGAAGAGTATAAACTGCTGCAGGTCATATATAGCCTTGCATGACAGGTTGCTGATGTAGCTCTGTGGAAGATGCACACTTGTAGTTGGTGTTGGATAGGTGGGCTGTCTTGTTCTGGCTGTTGGAGACTAGTAGGAGCTCAGAGCTTTCAACTATAGAAACTCCCTTCATATAAATTTCGTTTTGGAAATCCTCCCTGTAAATCAGGCTTTGTCCAACATTCTAGGATCTGTAAATGTGGTAATCAATTTTGGCACTATATAAATATATAAACTCAGTAATGATCTGAAATAGAAGAATCTGAGTTCCAATATTATGCAAATGCATCTGATGGGCCTTGTAAGCCATAACAGCAATCTGGGGCAAGAAAAAATTGGTTGTTTTTATGAGCATCTCCAAGATGTCTAGGAGAATGGCAAGGAGCTACCCCTAATTACTATGAAAATGATATGTCCTCACTACTGTGATAGATTGTTGATGGCTCGTTTTCCCCAAAAAGGAACTGGCATCGTTGTCTTCTTCGGTAGTCTGTTATGCGCTTTCCTGTTTCACTTTTTTTTTGGAGAAGCTGTTCAGTTCACTTCTCGTATCGATGCCACAGCCCTTCATCATTTTATAACAGACCACAAAATCCTATGTCTAGCAGCTCCACGATATGGTACTAATACATCATCAGCTGTTTAATCTGTGCTTTTCCCTAGGATATAGGGATATGTTCTCATCACCGGTTTTGGGCGGGAGATGGGCTGCAGGCGCTTGGGCCGACCCAACGAGTGCGGAAGCAATGAAGATGGCCACGGAAAATTCCCTCAAAAAAAATGGCAGCGGAAAAATATCAAATAAGAACTAGGGCCACAAACGTGGTTCAATGGGGTGATCGAACCCAAACGCTAACACTGGGATCAGAGTGTACAACGCTAACTCCGAGTGTACCACTTAATGCATAGCGTCGGAAAATCCTGAATAAATCCAGGAAAATGCGAGCACCAGGATTTCCGTGGTGGGTAGCGTCCTACTCGACCGTCCTATCATTGGACTATAAGCCAATTCGCTGCCACTACTAATTTCTATTAAAAATACAGACTATAAAATAAAGAAACTCAGATTTTCACACTTAAAAATAACACGTGATTAGAGTGATCGATTTAACTTATTATTGTGTTGGCCTATTAGTGCAACACATGAGAGTGCTGGCTTAGGCCCTGTTTGGGACCGCGTTTCTGGAACTCGCTTATAAGCTGAGCAGGCTTATCTAATACACCGCGATCTGGAGAATCTGCTGTCCAAATAAGCAAGGTGTTTGGCTGTTTCGATTATTGCTTTGGTAGATTATCTGTTCATATGGAATTCCACAAATTGCAAGAACAATACTACAACAAATATTTTCTACCAATATTTCACTCAATATTCCAGGAAGACAGATCAGGACGTCTACAAATTGCAAGAACATTTTCTAGCAAAACTACAGCAGCAATTCCTTGTGTTCACCTACAATAGTCAAGCTAGAAAAAAAAAAAAAAAAATGCTGGACAATAGGGCGCCGGTGCTCACCTTGGAAGCAAATCGTCGAGGGATCTAGGGGCCGGTCTTTGCTGGGGAGGGGAGGAACTCGTGGAGGTGCCGGCTCCGGGGAGGGGGTGCCGAATCCGGAAGGGGGTGCCGGCGTGGTGCTCCCGGGGAAGATGCCGGCGCGGACTCCCAAAGAAGACGTGCTCGCGAAAGGGAGAGGGACGGGAGCCGGTGGGAAGGGAGGGGAGCCTGAGGGGAGGGGAGCCGGCGGGGACTGCTCCACCGGGCGTTGGTCCCGGGCGACGACGGGGAGAGCGCGGCTGGGTCCTCGCGACGGGAAGAGTCGATCCAGATCTCGAGACCGCCCGTCCCGGGCGAAATGCGGGGAGCGTGGGGGCGAAAAGGGGAGGGGGCCGGCCGGGTGTGGGAGGGCAGCCGCTGGAATTTGGGCCGCTTATTTCGTGGACGCGTCCAGGGACTCGCTTCTCGAACGCCGTGTTGGACCGGCTTATCTTGCGACTGCGATCCAAAAACGCAAGAGGATAAGCGAGGTGTTTGGCGGGATTAAATCGTTTATTTTGCTTATAAGCTGCGATAAGCGTATCCAAACAGGCCCTTAGTTCCTTCATTCATGTTATGTCTAGGTTCATCACTCTGGCAAGGCATTAGACTAATCGGTTCACTTCGTATCACCTATTAGTACACTCGGAGTACATGTAATAGTGATCGGTTCACTTCCGTTCAAGTTAGGCCTATCACAGTCCGCTCATTAGATGAGCCGCGAGACTGTAGGTTTGAATGCTGTCATGCTAGGAGTACTAGTCAACTCAGACGAAACATGAGTGGTCGGTTGACTTTGTTACCGTGTAAAGCCTAGTCCACTCGGAGTACACGTCAGAGTGATCGGTTCACTTCGGTTCATATTAGGCCTATCATAGTCCACTCATTAGACGAGCCGCGAGAGTGTAGGTTTGAATTGCTGTCGTGCTAGGAGTACTAGTCAACTCCGACAAAACATGAGAGTGGTCGGTTGACTTTCTTACCGTGTAATTAGCCTAGAAACAAATTTAACATGTCTCATGCTCATGGTTTTGACATAACAAAAGAAAGCGCTCACAACACCATGACCACGTTCCTGTAATGACATCCTCCAGAGGGCAACCATATCCATCTTCCCTTTGTGTAATTCAGCAGCTCAAACTCAGAAAGATATAGTCGATACATAAAGCACAGTACCAGCTCAAGCCGGGATCAACCAAGTTATGTTGATTTGATTTAAGAAAATGATAAACTCAGTAAGATATAACATGTAGCCGGATCCACGTTTCTCCATCCATCAGTTAAAAATAACATGTTGCTCCTCTCCAGCTGCAGTGTGCTATGGTTCAGGAAGCTTGCGCTCATCTCCAGATTGTCTGCATGAATAAAAGGTTCAGCTTCTTGTCAGACATTGATTGCAGTTTAATGATGAATCATCAATGCATTCCTAATTCCATGATTTCAAGCAAGCTTTACAGAAATGACAATATCCAACAAGACACTGAAACCAACACTTTTTTAGACATTATTTGCACACTGTGAAACCAGCATTGGTAATTCATGTCGTGGTGGATGTTCTTGAAACATACAGAGGGTGCTCAGCTTATCAAACTACTGAAACCAATGAGTAATTCAGTTCAGAACATTGCAACAGAATAAAACAATGTCGATATACTGTACTTTGATGGAAGCATCTGTGGAGAAGCAGTCAGGCAGTGCTGTCAGGAAAAATCAAATAGCAACAGATTCAAATGCTTCTGGATATTTCAGCAGCTTTCTTGTGGATTTCTAAGAGAGGGTATACCCAGTTGTAGTATACTCGTCGGCATCGTTCCTGCCAAATTTTTGCAAAAGACAGAACTTCCGAACTGATACTGCACAGACATAAATTACGGTATAAATAGATCCATGAAGAACCCTTCACGACATACCTTCCTAGTAAACCTTCTCTTCGCGCAAACCTTCACAACTACAAACAAAATGCCGAAGCCGAAGGGTCCTCCCATTGTGGCCTTTGTCCCACTCACAATAGTCTTTCCTGATACTAAATCCTTTGCCCAAAGCGTACTGGTTATAAAACTTGTATGCTTCTTCTTCGTCTTCAAACACCTTCCTCACAATCTCATTGTACTCAACACCCGCCGTTCCCTCCTGCAGCAATCAACATCATCAAACAAATTTAAATTACAGAAACATCAATCTCCATAAATTTAATTGCATCACATAGAAGTATAGAACTGTACTCTTACAGAAACATCATTATCCACTACATATTCAAAGTTTCTCAGGTAACTACATTTGTGACAAACTGACGATGCAATAACAGAAGGCAATGCAAAAATTCCCCTCCACCGTTACGTATTATTGCCTACCGCTGGAATGAACATCCGGGGCAGCTAGCGAGCAGGACAGGAAAACACAGAAAGGAAGAGCATACTGTCCTCCTTGCCTTCTTTGTAAGCAAAATAAAGGGCAAAGAAGGGTGGATCATTCAGTCATCTTTCTGACAACGGTGGAAGAGATCTTGGATTATACAACTACTGGGCCATGGGGCTAAGAACAGTATCAAAACAATGTTAGTAAGCTAGGAGGGAGCAAAGGAAAAAGAGGGTAACATCTTCTTGCACACTGAACTGAATTTCACTCATGGGTTTTATCATGGATATCTAAAGTTGATCAGCTGCAAGCACATGCATCGTATCTGTCCTCTATGACAGATTGTATGAATCGAAACTAAGCATCATGTGGAGTTGATACAGATCCCAATTAAAAGAATTCCCTTTAAGCTAAGAAGAAAGGGACCCTCTCTTCTCACATTCACAGAGATTTTTTTTTTTTTTTTTTTTTTTAAAAGAAAGAATGGAGTCAACCTACTGATCCTTTTATTTCAGAGGGGGGGTGCGGGGACTTATGTGCCATTACTGGCTACCAGAAAATTAGAAACTCATGAGCCATCACAGATAGCGGTCACAAAATTTCTCATATGATCTAAATGAGTCAGTATCTATTACAGCAGATATGCTAACCAAATCAGCCATATCAAGGTTGAGAAGACTAGTTATATCACTGATGCCCAGTAAGGGGTGATCTATTAAAAGTTATCAAGACTCAGAGTTTTACATGCTTTTCGACTTGCATGAATCCTTCGGCACCTTACAAAAAAAAATACTTTGGCAAAAAAAAAAGGAATGCCAAACAAGAACCCAACGTAAGTATATTAAGCCAGCATGCATCTCCTATGAACCAAGTAATCTGATGCTCTATTTTAACTTTAAGTAAAGCATTCATCATGATCTACCCAAAAGCACACACGATAGAGACTGCGTGTTCTATGTTAAATTGTTAATCCACCCACATGATATGATACCTGGTCCAACTCCATGGTACCAGCAGGGGCGGATATGGGCCTAGGGCCAGTAGGGGCGTGGCCCTAAATCCCCTTATAGCGTATGCAATTTTGTGGCGGCCAGGCTCTTGTTGGGCCAAATTTTGTTATCTTTTAGCCCAGCAAAGAGGAAAGTGAAGTGGGTAATGCGTCATGTGCAGCCGCGACCGTCCCCCGAGAGCGAGGCCGAGACAACTCTTCATGCTTCGGATTCCATCTTTCCCTCGGCGACTATTCATAACCCTATTAGGCGTGCGCCGTCCTCTCGACGGCAGCCGGCGATTGGCCGACTGCCCTCCACCCGTCCCCGCTGGTCCTCCCCAGACATCATTTCCCCACGCGCCTTGAAGCCTAGGGCCTGAGCGGCTGAACCGAGCGCCAGGGGCAAGCTGCCACTGCCACCGCCACCCGCCTGGGCCTGGCCGCCTGACTACAGTCCGCAGCCTGCAGCTGCAATGGCTGATCAGCAGCCGTGTGGGCAGCCAAAGGCCAGAGCTGCAGCGCAGAGGCAGGCAGCCAGCGACTCTTTGGAAGTCTTGAGGAGGCTTAGTAATTCCTTATTCGCACTTCTCAGTTCTATTTTGGTATTTAACACTTTCCCATCCAATAGAAATTTCATGTCAGATTTTCAATTTTCTAAACCACTTTCATGTTTGCATCAATTATATTCTGGATTTAAGTTTAGAATTGCTAAATAATCTAAACTTGTGCGTTTATATAACTAGTTTGTATCGATATTAGAACAGTGCAGGCAATATTTTGATATGGTGTGGATGGTATATAGCTTTGATAGTGGCCCTAGGCGTTAAAATTGATGAGCTCCGCCACTGGGTACCGGTATCCTTCAATTACATATTTTGTTCAAGATACTACTGCATACTACAAACCTTGGATATTATCATATATATGATTGAATTGCATATATTAAAATAATTTCTGTAACCAAGCATAAACTACAATGAATAGGTAACTATTGGTGATACAAAAGGAACTTTTCTTATAAAAAACAATTTGAGTGGCATGAAGATGCATGCTGCAATTACATCAGCTGCAGCGCTGGTGGCAGCCTCATGTGCTGAGGTAGCAAAATCTATCGGAGCTACCAGGAACAGGTTTCATCAGTCATTAATATGGGATTGGAGACTAAAGCACTGGGAGATTTGCTCGCAGCCAGGTGGCAAGGATCCCAGGTAGCCCGTTCACGTTGACCAGAAAGGTGCCACTCAGCAGTAGTTGGGCAGCGGCAGCGGCGGCTGCATTCACCCATGAACATGCACGAGAGGAACTGAATCGCAGCAGGGAACCAAGAAAGGGTAGCGCCTTACCGGTGAGAATGCGGCGGAGGTCTCCGTCGGTGTTGTCCCGCGCCGCCGCACCGTTGTGGCCTCTTGCACCCCCAACCTTCCGGATCTTCGACTCCTCACCTTCGTTCCCGACGGCAGTGGCGGTGGCTAGACCGAGGGCGGGGTGCGCGACGGCAACCGCGATTGAGAGAGCGAGGCGGGCAGCGGCGGTGGCAGCGGCAACCGCGATGGAGAGGGCAGGGAGGCCGCCCTAGACAGGCGACGGCGAGGGCGGGGCGGCGGCGGGGGGAGAGGGCAGGGAGGACGCCGCGGTAGGCGACGGCGAGGGCCGGGCGGCGGCGCTGGAGAGGGCAGGGCGGCCGCCGCGGTAGGCGCGGCGAGGGCCGGCAGCGGTGGGGCGGCGTGCGAGGAAGAGTGCGAGGATGGGCTGTGGTGGGCCTGGGGTTGGGGTGGAGGGTTAGGTGCGCAAAGACCAAAATGTCCTTATAAACAAATTAAATCAATGAAAATAACTATTTTATGGAGGCGTTAGGAGGCGTTGGAAAGTATTTTCAAGCATCGTAAAAGGGCTCGCTATGAATGGATACATATACATGTAAATATACATAAATATGAATATAGCTATATGCATGGATACGTATGCTTATACATGTGTAGATATTGTTGTAAAACATACGGACTTCGAATATAGAAAGAGGAGAAGGAGGAATCCTAATCCTAGTCTGCTTTTGTCGTGTGGGCGATTTCCAAACTCTAGGACTTATTTGGACTATATATATGTGGGAGATCTTCCTTTGTAATCATCAATATTCGAGATAGCAATAAAGAATAGTCCCATGTTTGTGTTACTATTGAGAGCGAGAGCCAATCCGACGTCAACGGCGTGTTTTATTACACGTTATCGCCCGACCGCCTCTACATCAACACCATCGACGCCCACGGAGTTGACGAAAAAGTCTCGCAACCGTGCGTAAGAGTTGAAGCAAGTCTCCGGCTCTACATCTACGCAGGCTCCAACCGTCCGCTTCGACGACGCCGAACATCGACGTTGTTGACGAACCCGACCGCATCGAATCTTCATCACGCCGCAGGTCCCCACGGCCTAGCCGACTGTCCCTAAGCGGCACGCCTTCGATTGAACTCAAGAACCGCAGGTGTACATGTGAATTATTTTCGATGGAGATTAGACTTGTTGCGTTCTAATCTAGAAAAACAAAGAAAATCGGTAGCCTCGGTACTTGCCTTGAAGGCCGAACCAACCATAGTTAGATCTAGAATAAAAGAAGAAAGTCCAAAGTCATCGAAGACCAATGGATTAATCGGATACGCATTGCCAAAGACGAAGTCGACAAAAACACAAATCAAAGACGCACGGGACTGATTGAAACGAAACCCAATCCAGGAAGCAGGAAGACCGACTCGAGATCTAGATCTACAAGAAATAGTTTCTCTACTCACCACTGACTCAGATCTAGATCTACAAGAAATAGTTTCGCTACTCACCACTCTAGAATCTCCACCGCGAAGCGCTTGCACGCGAGTCGCGCACCGCCTGGCCGCCTAGCAGTGTCACCGCCATCTCTGCCGCTTGTACGCGCGCCGCCGCAGACCGCCACCGGATAATGACGCCCGCATGCGACTCATCTTCCGGCACGCGAGCTACAGCAGGGACCAGAAGCAAGATACTTCTCACTTGTCGGTTCACCGCTCGATCTGCACTGCCATCACCGCGTTGTTCTCTCCGCCGAACGGAGCAAGAAAAATAAGGAAAGAAGAGTGGAGAAAGATAAGGATGCTACTGTACAGTAGCCGCCTGGACGGATAGCTTTTGAGCCTCCTAGACGGTGGCGAGTAGTAGTGCTGGTGCTCTCACCACCGATTAGAAGTAATTTTTTTTTTCCTGTAGAAAATTGCACATATTAATTTATTGAAATTCGCATATATATATGAGTTCTGTGTTTTGAATTCCCCGAGACTCATATGTCAAATTGTTTATAGCATTTTTTTAATTGGTGAATAACTCTGAAAATTGTGAACCATTAATACTGGAAGATGCTATAATTATATTACTAAGAAATTTTTCAGCCACGTTACTTTTTGTATATACTATATATGTCTACTAGCAAGTAAACTTACATGCACATTATTTTATATCATGTAGACATGTCCGACCTTGTTAAGAGAGATCACCGAGCTAGCCCCCAATGGCAGCAACTATCTTTCTTGGTCCTTAGATGCTGAGATTGTCTTGGATGGGAAGAATCTTTTACATGCTATCAAACCCACCAATGACAAGAAAGCAACAAGTGCTGAAAGAGCGCAAGCTCTACACTTTCTCGTGCATCATATAAGCTCATCTCGAAGAATGAGTATATGATCAACGTGATCCTGAAGTCTTGTGGAATGCGTTGCATGAACGCTTTGAAAAGATGGAGACTGTAATTCTCCCACGGGTGAAACGCGAATGGCGTAATCTTCGCTACCAAGACTACAAGACAGTTGAGGATTACAATGCCAAGCTCTATGGGATTGTCACACGCATGAAGCTATGTGGCACTACTCCGACCAAGTAGACCTCATAGAAAAAACCCTGTCAACCTTCCACCCTAAACTCACCTACTTAAGTCGCCAGTCTAAGAAAGAAAAGTACAAGAAGTACATTGACCTTAGTAATGCTTTACAGCAAAGACCAAGGTGAAGATGAAGAGTTGATGCGTAATCATCTAACTCATCCTACTCTTGTAGCTTAAGTAAGCCCTGAAGCAAATGCTATTTCCTCATCTCGAAAAAAATGAAGGAAAAGGTAAGGGGCCACGTGAAAGGCACCATGGAAGGGAAAGAACCGTAAGGTTCAAAACTTCAAGAAGAAGGAACATTGGAAGTCAAAGAAGACTCCACCAGGGGAGAATATGGCAAACAGACCAAGAATGCTATAAGTGTGGGATGAAAGGCCATTGGTCTAGAATTTGTCGCACTCCTAAGCATATAGTGAAGCTCTATCAAGAATTGAAGGCTCAGCTCAAGAATAATCAGCATGAAGCTCACTTTGTCTCTACCAAGAAGATGAAAATTGGAGAATGTTCCAAATCCAAGGACAAAGGGAGCAAGAATCTTCGAACTCAAGAAAAAGAAGAGACTAAAGCTCCCGAGAAGATTGAAGATGTACCGCAGACATCACGCCCAATGACAAATGGGATGTTATTATGAAAAACCTTGAAGGCATGCGTACAGACATGGAAATTGATGACGTTCATGATGAAGTGGAAGATGTGCACGGAGACTCTATTTGAGCTCTTATTTAGCTATCCCGTAGTATAGTAATAAATAATAGTATATATTAAGTATTTTAAATTCTTGCATGAATTTGTGGTTTTGGAGTCGGCTCACGTAGAGCCTAATGTAATGAGTCTTGCGTATCGATATAATATATTAAATATATTCTTAGTTTTATTATTGTTCTATTTTAAAGCTTATTTTTCTTACATGCTAAGTAAATTTAATTGCTTTATTATAGAACCCGTGGAGTACAAATGGCTATGGAAGAGGAATTATGTTTAATTGATAGTTGCACAACCGATACAATCCTTAGGGATACACCGATATTTTCGTACTATTAGAAAGAATGATGAAAATATTACTACTATCACTAGAAGTGATACACATATAGTTGGCGTTGGAAGAGCCACTATAATTCTCCCTAATGGATCGGAACTAGTAATCCAAGAAGCATTACTTTATCCCGAATCAACTAGAACGTTGCTTTCATTTAAGGATATACGTGCAAATAATTTTCATTTAGAAACAATGATGATGAAGGCGAAGAACGCCTAATCATGACTAAGTCAATGGGGGACAACAAGGAGATTGTCGAAATTTTTTCCTTCCATGCGCCAATCATTGTACTACACATATATTAAGCCAACTCAAAAACATGTTACAATGCAAACGATCTTAAGAAATAATGAGTCATACAGAATATGGCATGATCGCTTGGGACATCCTGGTCTAAGTATGATAAAAATAATATCTAATAATTCAAATGGTCATAATTTAAAGAAAAATGATTTCCCTAATCATGAAGATTTTGTGTGTGTTGCATGCGCCAAAGGGAAATTGATAACTCGACCCTCTGTTTTAAAAGTGAGAGATGAATCACCATCATTCCCGGAAAGAATTCAGGGGTGATATTTGTGGTCCGATTAGTCCCCTGTCCGGGGCCATTTCGGTACTTCATGGTGTTAATTGATGCTTCCACGAAGTGGAGCCACGTATGTCTTCTCTCTACTAGAAATCATGCTTTTGCACGGTTAATATCCCAAATAATTAAATTACGAGCCAATTTTCCAGATTCAAGAATTAAATCCATAAGAATGGATAATGCCGAGAATTTACCTCGAAGGTATTCAATGATTATTGTATGGCTATGGGAATTAAAGTTGAGCACTCAGGTGTCGCATGTGCATACAGAATGGTCTAGCGTAATCATTAATTAAGAGGATCAAGTTAATTGCAACACCATTGATACAAAATAGCCAGCTACCGTCCAATTGTTGGGGGCATGCTGTGTCTGCATGCAGCAAAAGATTAATACAACTTAGACCATCTCGCATATCATGATGTATCACCGATACAATTAGTGCGAAAAATGAAACCAAATATTTCCCATCTGCGTAAATTTGGATGTGCTATATACATTCGTATACCACCACCTCAGCGAACAACGATGGGGCCTCAGCGATTGTTTTTTCCTTTTTGGTTTGACATGCAGGCTCGCAACTTACAAAGGGCACTCGCGAACCTCAGCGATTGTTTTTTCCTTTTTGGTTTGACATGCAGGCTCGCAACTTACAAAGGGCACTCGCTGTTCGCAGGCCTGCTCTTTCTACAAGGTTTGCCTTATTCGAGGCTTAGTTGGGCACGTGCTAGTTTAGTTGGGCCAGCCCATCGACTACTACATCATGGTCTCCTCTTCGATCCCAAAGAGGAATCATTTTTTTTTTTTTTTTGCGACCGGGTAGAAATGGTAGGGCGGCCCAAAATGGGACGCTACCCACCGGGGTTCAAATCCCTGTGTTCGCACCTTTTCTTGGGATTTTCCCGGATTTTCCTACGTTATGCATTAAGTGGTAGCGACGTTCCGCCGACGACGAGGCGCCTCTGGTGACTTCGGTAATCTCCAGATCTGCCCGGCCGCCTCCCAGCCCTTCGGAGGCTTCATAGGGGTAGGGTTTGCGTGCGTGTGTTCATAGGGGTGAGTGTGCGTTGTTGTGAAAATGTCTCTGCGTTGTACGTGTCATTCTCAAAAAAAAAAAAAAAAAAAAGGAATCATTTTTTTTGCCGAGTTTTTCTTTTTGCCGACCGTTTTTTTTATCCAAGTATAAACTGTTTTTTTCTTCTTGCATATGTTTCGAGTCCCTTTTGTCTCTGTAATGCATGGATTAAATGTGCAAGTACTTTTTAGTAAATTAGATAACCACAAATTGCGCTAATTTTTTGGATGAGTGATCATGTTGCTTAATTCAGGAAAGGAAGAGAAATCCTTCCAAAATGAGCAAGACTAGGTAATACCTTGTCATGGGCATTCAATGGTCATAACTCATAAGTCAGGCACATAAGTCATCAGAATTCAAGATAACACTTCTTCGCAAAGCATAAGAACAATTTGAATCAAGTAACATACGTACAGTTCGCTCATTCATACATATAGATCAAGTGGAGATTTCAAGCCATACATACAGGTTTCTGAGTGCATCATTCAAACAGAGTACATGTTTCTGAGTGCATCATTCAAATAGAGGAACAAGGAATATTAAAAGGTTTAATCTGTATAGGGCTAAATAAAAATGAAACACAGACCACCTCTCCCTGAATCTTCTACCTTCTTTCAGTCAACTCTAAAAAAAACTTGCAACTCCATCACTGACAGAAGCGCAGCCGATATACCTGGAATGTGGAATCAAACAATGTCAAGTAAAGAATCCAAGTTGATTAAACTTGCAAGCAAAGAAAATAGCCAAAGGATCGAAAAAAAGATTCTGCATAGCTAAACCAATTGATGATGCAAAGACAGGTCTCACTGTGAGTTGAGTGTATATTCTGTTAGCTCAACCAACACAATAAACATGGAGATAGAGAAACCAAGTATAAATGGCACCAAGCAGAAAGACCACAACTGACAATTGTGTCAACTAATTAAAACAGTTCTTTGTATAATTAAGTCGGCCATTTCTAGCTTGTTTGGATGCTCAAAAATTTTGTGGCACAGAGATATAGCAATACACTTCCGTGCTTCCCAGATGTTGAAGTTATTGTAACTTTTACAATCTGCCTGTGAACAACAATTTATGACCAACACTAGCAGGCTTTAGATGAATAACACCTATCCTTTATTAATCAATAAAATGGTACAACTGCAACCTATATAGCTCCCAGAACTGCACATGTTACCAGGAAAGAATAAAGCATGCCACACCACCATTTCATATTCATACACTTAGTAGGGAACCGACAGAGAATCCGTCACCTGACAAAAATCAAGAATTAGGGACAGAATAGGATGAAAAAATGTTCAGCATCAGTGCACCACCTACTTTCTACATATGCATAGTCAAATAGTATGGTTCGAATGAAATGCCAAGCAAACTATGTCACAAAAGTTCCATGGACAAACTCATCCTGAGTCCTGACACAAACTATCATTAGTCTAATACTAAAGTTATGCTCTCTGCAATTAATCTAGTTCCATGCCTATCAACTATCATTAGTGAAGGATCAATGCTCTAAAATAGCAACCTATGTTTATATGCATTTAGGAACTAGGAACCAGCCAAGGTGTACTGAAAGCGAATAGTCAGCAAAACCAGCAGCACTGAACATGCTGTATGAAAAAAAAAAAATGATGATGCATAACGTTTTTCTCAGATTTATGGCTTCTTCAGAACAAGCTGCTCCATCTGCTTGAGTCTGCTCACTGCATGCATATCCGCAGCATTAGCTAACCAAGTCATGAATTAAAAGTAGCTAACCAAGGCATGAAATAAAATAGACCAAATGGATCAAACTATTCAGGCAACAATTATGTAGCACTAGCTTATTACTACTGTTATGGATATAACCCTTTGTTCTATTTTGCTGTTCAGCTTTGAGGGCTTGAATAATATTAGAAATGCAACGGAATTGCTATGTGATATGGTGAATGCTTTGAACCCTCCTGATCGCAAGGCAGTTAAAGATGAAATTATTACAGATCTTGTAAATCAATGTTGTTCAAATCAACAAAAGCTCATGCAGTTTGTCAGTTCCTGTGCACGCTTATTATCCCTCAGAACTCAGATTACATAGAGCTACATTACCTTGTTCTTAACTTGCTACCTAAATTACATCCCAAAATTTTGTATTCAGAATCAATGAAATTAGTATCGTTCAGAGAGAGTTGATAGGGTTAGGGCACACACCATGGCTGCCACGCCGGAGACGCCGGCACCATGCAGTGTGAGCACGGCGGGGCGGCTTTCGCAAGGGCGTGAGGGAGAGCGACGTGCGTGGCTTCGTTAGAGGCAGAGCGGGCCGTGGCTGGGCCAAGGCCGGGCGGGTGGGGATCAGGACCATGCAAAATGACCTTATTATCCTAAATCAACAAAATTGCTATTTTGTGTAGGCAATGGGAGGCAATTCCAAGTATTGTAAAAGGGATTTACATGCTTTTCGACTTGCATGAATCCTTCGGTACCTTACAAAAAATACTTCGGCAAAAAAAAAAAAAAAAAAAAATAGCAATGCCAAACAAGAACCCAACTGCAACACTGATGCCCAGTAAAAGGGGTGATCTAAGGGCAGCAGATCCATCAAAATCTAATATATATTCGACACTTCAGATATGCAAGGGCGTTGAGCATTTAGCGCAAGCACCGTCAAGGTTCTCTGTGGGGTAACAACAAATGCATGATTGGTGATCCAAAGCCTAAACAATTCATACACAAAATCTAAAATGATTGAACACAAAACCAAACAATAAAATAGTGGTTGACTCCAACACCAAGATTCTGACTCCCCACGGAGCAAAATCAAGGGTAGTTAAAAAAACTCTCACTAGCAACCCATAAAAAATAGTCATATATCATCATCGATGTAGCAAATGATTCTGATCGCTGCAGCCACTAAGTGCAGTAAAGAAATTATCTAGAAGAACCATCCAACAGATCCATTTCAAATGAACTGAAAAATCCTGGGATTCACTAATGCCTAATAATCGAAGTTGTCCTGCATATCGATTTTTATTCATTAAATCAAACCAAAAGCTTTATTACACCTACTAATTTCTGTTGACACTACCCGCAAGTGAGATGAATGAAATTTAGAATTTATGGATCCATCGTTTCAGCAAGTGTCATTTTTATATATATAAAAAAAAATCTCTTTTCTCTCCCAATAACTTCACTGGATGTTAAGTGCCTGGATCATACACTGAAACAAATTGCATTCCCAATTCATGCTATATGAGATAAATCAAAATGCAAAACAAGTGCAAAGGACGAGAACCTTGGCCTGCTGCGATTTGGAGCTCGATCGGATCCGGATCACGAGTTCTCCACGGCAAGTGCTAGCGATGGAGGGCACGGGCGACCTGCAGGGTCAAACACTTCTCCACGGCAGCTGCGACGACGGGCGCCGGTGCGGGGGCACGGGTCGCAAAGCGCTGGGCACGGTAGAAGTGGCATGTCATTGACTTTAGAGAGCCTAATTTGTCAGACTTTTTTTCCCACTGAAGATGTAGAAAAATATACATGAAAAAATAGTAAGAACCTTTTTCTAGGAAGAACTCTTGTCAGATAAAATTTCTTTTGCAATGCTTTTGATCATTCACTTTGGGTTTATATGCTACATGCATGTCTAGTTGTATTTAGGCCACTGGTTGCATTGGCTGATCAATTACATGAGTACAAATTGAATTTGAGGGAACACAAGTATACTAACCAACCATTAAAATGAGTGACAAATGCATGTTCCTATTGTGAAGTTATCTAAAAAATCAGATTTGGTGTGGAGGCAGAGTGAATATGGTTTGGAGCATATAACTTGATAATGTAACAATACTACATTTGAGTTGTACTAGGACTGAAACTACACTTACATTTGAGTTGGCTTAAAATCAAAATCTAGGAGCAAAAAACTACTGTAACAAATGTTCTGCAATACATGGATCCAAAACTTATATTGCAACCACAATCTTCTAGAGCAGGTTATAGAAATTAACACAAGCTTACATATTGATAGCATGGACAGAAACTTAGAGTTTGCAAACACGGAAATTACAGGGTACACACCTTGATTGCTGATCTACAGCTTGGTGACGCGTCCACGGCTCCCGTGCCGGAGATGAAGATGAGGAGAGAAGCCGGATCCGCCGTTGCCTGAAGGGGCGCCGTTGGCTGGGTGGCGCACCGCTGCCTTGGGGACTTGTGGCTTGGGGTGCCGCCGTCGATTTGGTGACGAGGGTACCGTGGCTGCCTAGATGAGCGAGGAAGAGGGCAGGACTGCCGGAGAGACGCCGTGCGAGGGCCGTGGATGACCAGGACGGCGGCGCCGGCGGCTAGGGCGGGGAAGACAGCGGCGCGTGCGAGGGAGACGCCGCCGGCGGCGGCTAGGGCGAGGCCTCGAGGGGGACGGCGCGACGGCGGGTAGGGCGAGGCCGAGGGAGACGGCGGCGCTGGAGGGTAGGGCGAGGCCTCGAGGGAGCCTCAGCGCCGGCGGCTAGGGCGAGGCCGCGAGGGAGAGAGAGAGAGCGGTGTCGCGGTACTGGGTACGGCGTGGAGGTCGGGCCGCGGCGGGGGTAGGTTTGGGGTGTGTGTCAGATGCACAATGACCAAAATGCCCTTAAACAAATTAAAACAACGAAAATGATTATTTTAGAGAGGCATTAGGAGGCGTTAGGAGGCGTTGGAAAGCATTTTCAAAGACGGCCCCCATCACGAATCATGAAAGTACGCTTCCATGGTCCCGTTGGGTTTGGTGAATGATTGCTTACCATTATTTCGAAACAAAGTGGGAGTGAAAGTGTCGCGGTAGCATTCTCTCCTCGTAGTAGTATGTGGGGACATGCCCGGCGACATGCCGTATCTTACCTTCTCTTTTAATCCCCTCCGGATCCTTGCTCGACGCATCTCTAATCCATCCAAACTCCACCACCATCCGATTCTCCTCCGTTACGTGCTTCAAATCCATCCCCAAATCGCTTCAATCGCGTTTTTTCTTCTGCGGCGGCCGCATCCGAATCCCCGTCAATCGCTAGCGCCGTCGCCGGCGGCGGCCGGCCGCTGGAGTTCATCCGCCGTCCGCCGATACTCTTCCTCGCTCCCACCGCTAGCTTCCTCGCCGCTTTGACGCTTGGCCGGGCCGCTAGCTCTTGCCGCCCAGTCGAGCGTTCGACCGACGCTTGCACAAAGAAGCTTGCTTGCTTGCCAAATCTTAGTTCAGATCGCGCCTCCTGTTTTCTTGCTTCGAGTGTGTTCGGTTCCCATGCGAACCCAAAAAGCAAACCCAAAAAGTGCTACAAAGATCTATCACATCGAATCTCTTGACGGATGTATGAAGTATTAAATGTAGTTAAATCAAAAACTAATTGCAGCGCTTGGTTGAAAAGTACGAGACGAATCTTTTAAGCCTAGTTAGTTCATGGTTGGACAACAATTACCAAATACAAACGAAAAGTGCTACAAAGACCCTAACCCAAACTATTTCGCCTTTGCATGGCAACCGAACGGGCTCTTCGTTGGCCTCGTTTGAGTCCTTCGGTCAGGGTGCCTCACCGATCGAAGAGGACCCGCCCAAGGGCCCCCTCGCAGCAGTTGGATGAGACCTCCGCGAACACGTCCATCCTTGCCCCGTCGGTGGAGACCGACGAGGTTGTCTTCCTCCCGATCCACTTCCCGCCGCCGCCGGTAACCAATCCTTGCACGGTGGCCAACCTTCCGCTCTTCCGCTCGATGACGCCCACTTCCCCAGCCATCGATCCGAGCCTCTTGATCCCTTTGCCGCCTATGCCTCGAAGCCACCCGACCGAGTATCACAAAGAAGGGTATGCTCTCCGATTGGTGTGCCGATTCCCCAACAACCGACCGCAATCGCGCTGCGTGTACGGGCCGCTAGCGTGGAACTGCCAAGGATCGGGTGGATCCCTGCACATCTCTACTATGCTGCACCTCGACCGCTTCTTACATCGACAAAGCCACGTGTTTGTTTTATCTCTCAAACAAGAAATTCCAAAGTTACTAGAACCGCTTTGATTAATCGATTCAATGTTTGTGATGCTTATATTGTTCCGTCCCCAAGGCCTTTCTCGAGGTCTCGTGGGTCGCTATGGAATCATGATGTTGTTGTTTCGTAGACTACTCTAGCCGAATTTAATTCTAGCCTCTTGTACTTCTAAGCAATCTATGTTTAAGTTTGGTTTAATTTGCATGTATGGCGATCCAAATCACCGAAACACCTCCTCCATTTGGGCTACCGTGCAAGATTTTGTTGTTAAATATCCGTGCTTGCCTTTGATTTGTATCGGTGACTTAAACAATATTATGTCGGTTTTAAAAAGCTAGGCCCTCGACCCGCCAATCTTACTCGCATTTCTAATTTCTCATTTGCATGGTCAAAGATTGTGGCTTATTTGATTTGGGTTACAATGGTCCCGCATACACATGGTCTAATAAGCGTTTCAGCCCAATCCCACTTTTGAACGCCCGGATCGGGCCGTTTAGCCAATATAGAATGGTGCACTCATTTTCCTTCGGCCGTAGTCTATCATTTACCCATGATGCGCAGGACCATGCTCCCATTTTGTTGGTTCCTCAATCCAATCGTGCCAATACAAAAAGCCGCTTTAGGTTTGAGAACTATTGGATTGTCGACCACGACTACAAACAAAGTTGTTCAAAATAGTTGGCACACTTCACGCTCACGCACCTTTTCAAAGGAAATTGAACTACCTTGCAAATGACCTCAAAGTTTGGAGGAGATCCAAACCCAAATTGTCTCGATTCTCTCAGAGGATATTGAAAATCAAATTCTTCAACAACAATCCAAGCCACCGCAACAACAAGACTTCTCTTTACAAAAGGATCTTACACATCAACATCAACAAATATTGGCGCAACAAGAACTTTACCATCGTCAAAGGTACAAAAAGAACCGGGCTTCAAAAGGTGATAGAAATACCAATTTTTTCCATCAATCCATTCTAAAAAAGATCAAGACAAAATAATATCACTTATCTTACTAATCCCGATGGTTCAAAGAAGCTACCACTCCTCAAAGAAATTGAGAGCACTTTTCTTTCTTACTTCACCGACATTTTTCAAGCTACTCAGACAAAGACAGTCTTTGGCACCAAGTGTTCCTACAGTCTCTCACAAATCTATACAATCAAGAAGGTGACTACACCTGCACGGTCCCAGACATGGGGGAGATTCACAAGATTATTAAAGCAATGTGCTCTAACGCCTCTCCAGGACCCGATGGCATCTCGGTTGCCTTCTACAAAACTTCTTGGGACCTAATCAAACAGACATCACCGATCCGTAAAAGGTTTCTACACCACGGCTATCATTCCCGAGGACATCAATAAAACTTTTCTGGCTCTCATCCCTAAAAAAACTTCTCCTACAGTTCCTCAAGATTTTAGGCCTATTAGTTTATGTAATGTTTCCTATAAAATTATTGCTAAATCTTTGGCGAACAGAATCAGAGATCACTTACCAAGCTCATTCACCCAAAATTCTGCTTTTGTCCAAGGGAGAAGGATTGCAAATAACATCATCATCACCCAAGAAATTATTCATTCCTTTAACTTAAAGACCTGGAATCATAAAGCCTTTTTACTCAAAGTTGATCCGCTAAGGCTTTTGATCGTATCACCGACTTTTATTTCTCGATCCTCTCTAAATATAAGTTCTCCGATCATTTTATTAATCTCCTTTATGCTTGTATCTCTACAACTTCAATGCAGGTCCTAGTCAATGGAAAGGCTTCTAACTTCTTCTTCCCAACTAGAGGCATCGACATGGATGCCCTCTCTCCCTACCTTTTCATAATTGCTATAAATGAATTAAATGACATGCTTCGAGATTGCTTTTTACAAAATGGAAATATCAAGGTGTCAAGCTAGGCCGCTCTCGTCCTAGCATCCATTCTTTGCTTTTTTGTAGATGACCTCATTATATGTGGACAAGCAACACAAGAAGAGGCAATCACCATCAAATCTGTGCTAGATAACTTCGCCCTAGCATCGTGACGTATACACCAAATCTCTCGTAAGTCGCCTATTCTGTTCAAGAAGAATGTGGACCCTCGCTATCATTTCTTCCATTAAAACCTTTTTCCCTGTGCCCGACCTTAACCCAAACACCATCCACCTAGGTCACCCTTTTGCTTTTTAGTCATAAAGACAGAATAGAGCTTATGCTTTTATCTTAAACAAGTTTAGAGCTAAATTGACTACAAATCAAGGCCAACAAACTCAACCATGCCGGTAGACTCATTTACATCAATTCTGTTTCCGCATCAATTCCTATCTACTATCTCTCTATTGTTCTTTTCTCCAAGGAATTCATCAAAGAAAATAACTTCTATTATCGAAAATTTTGGTGGGCAGGAGTGCAGAAGACAAAGCTACTACTCCCTTTCATTATAGGTCTTGGGATGATATGTGCTAGGATAAGGACAATGGTGGTCCGCCATCGTGGGATCTACACACGCTTAACAAAAGTCTTATCTTAAATGCAGCCTGAGAATAGCAAATGCCAAGGATGATTTCCTTACTTTAATTCTAAAATCCAAATACTTTCCTAATAAGTCCTTTTGGAATGCGGACACACCGTCCAAAATCTATCTTTTGGTCATCTATTTTGCAAAAGTTAAAGGCATTTTGCAAACAAACACAAGAGTCCAGTTTCATAGGGGCAACTCAAACATCCGAACACTCCTTGGTGTGATATTTGGGGAACAATTCACTCCCACCTCAACCTACCGCTTCACGGTTAGTCCTTTACCTTTAACAAAGGAACCAACTATGGAACAATCTTTCCCAAAGTCGAATGTGGATCTTATCGGCCAGATCTTCTCGATCAAGTCGTTGCTATCATTAGTAACACCGAGGTCATCCCTTCTACTAATGATGATATTTTAGTCCTGAAAACCCGCTCCTAAGGGCACTTGTTTCGCAAAAAAGAGGCTTTTTGTTTTCTTAATGCAGAGAACCGCATCCAATTGCCTACTCATGGTACAAGAAGCATCATCCCGTAAGTCAAGGACATCATGACTCGAGTATGGAAGTTAAAAAACTGCTCACCTAACCTCAAAACATTCTTTTGGAGATTAACAAGAAGGGCTATTGCAAATGTGTATGAGAGCGGTAGATTTTCACTCATATAAGTAAATTATGTTCACCAAGCAATTCTCCGTCCGTAAAATGATAGACATCTTTTCTTTGAATGCAACTTGCCTCGTGCGCTTTTGGTTTACTTCAAACCCTCCTATGATTGTATCTAACCTTCCTAATGATGATGATGGAGTTCAAAACATTATTGCATCCATGATTAACACCAATACCACGATGATCAAATCATCTCCATTATCACCACTCTTTGGTATATTTGGAAGGCAAGGAATGACAAAACTTATAATAACAAAACTTGGACTGCTTTTGGCAAGTTCATCATGCCGTGATCGCAGGACATGCAAAGTTACAAAGGAGATGAATCAAGAAGTACAGTAACACGGAGGGATGCGATCAACCAACGCTAATGCAGGGACCACAAATGTAACTCCAATCTCAATGACTTCCCATCTCACTCTCTCCCTACTTCTTTACCTTGCATATATACACAACTCCCCAAACCATTTGCGGGAACCTTACAGATTCACATGCCAATTTTATTGGAGGGAGTTCGAGTCTACTCGTGATGCTTCAATCTCCCCCACCCGAACCATACTATATATAGAAATGCGTGTCTTGGTGTTTTTCTTGTAGGAGAGGATTCAAACAGGCATTTCAATGTCTATATAAAGGCGTTCATCAAGCGAGTCTCATCGGTCTTCACAAATGAGGCGGCAGCTCTTGCTCTTGCAGAACGGTTCTACACAACATCAACATCCCTCATGCCTCACTCCTCTCGATAACCAAACTCCCCGTGAACCACATTCATGCATAACAACGACGAAGACATTCCAAGATGGGATGCCGTAATCTACACTCACACTTACGGGAACATGGCCGAGGGGAAAGCTTACGGTGTCTACAAAATATCTAGGACACAAAACATTTCGCTCATGTTCTTGCAGACGTGCTAGGAATTCTCATGGATGTAGACTCAAATCCAAATTGTAACTTGCCTTTGTCCTTCTCATATCTCGAGTCGTCCCTATCGTAACAGCTCTTGACAATGTAAAGTGGCCAAATCTTGCCCACATAATAATTGCTTTGTTTGTTAAGTAATATATGCTTGTTATCAAAAAAAAAAAAAAGCATTGTAAAAGGGCTCGCTATGTAAACATATGCTAATATATTTAAACGTGAGTATGTGTATTCAAATAAAAGTATATATATATATATATATATATATATATATATATATATATATATAGGGATAATATAATCTATAGCTAGACTACAGAATCTGATATTCTGTAGCCAGACCAACCACCGACCGGACCATGCACCCATCGAATCGAACCAGCGGCACCAGGCTGGCACGCATGCATGCGAGAGCCACCCAGCCACACGGTCATTAATGGTAACAACTATAATTAGTGCCAGGTCAATTACCGCACAGTAATTTCGGATGTGGACCGGTGTGTGTGCATGCTAGCTAGTGCACGTTGCCTTTTTATGGGAATTGCAGTGACCGGTTACTGTGTACATGCAAGTTAGTTACGAGAATTTTACACGGTGACGACAATAGAGTTAGAGTTACGATAATTTGACAGAGCAGTTGCAGGCAGTTACTATAATTCTTCTTAGTTCAAACTGCAACAATTTCACTTTCACCATGTACATCGTAAACCTGCTCCACTATTTTACTACTATAATGTAAATAACAAAAATATATGACTTGATATAATTCGATCCACTATTTTATCGTAAATCTGATCAACTAATTTGTTTATCGTAAATATCTGAGTCACGATTTTGGTTACTAGCTTATTCCTGATTCTTTTTTTTTTTTCCAAATTTCATCACTGGCCACCATTCATTTACCAAGTCACATTTTAAATAAAAATGAAGAAAAGATTAGAGCTGTCTACAAAGAGATGGAGCACAAATTTTTAGTAAATAATTAACACACTAATACATTTGTTCGCTCATTCAAATTTAAACACAAACAAAGGTAAAGGAAAAAAATATAGTAGGCTTCTATATGGTTTTGACACATATCATCATCAAGTAAGTTGGCTCGAGCTGTGTGGCGAAGGTTCAACACAGAGCTTCTTGATCTTCTTGTAGGTGGTTTGTAAATTGTAATGCACCCAAAGAGCAGCTTTGACCAAACCTGAGGTACCTTTTCCCTGCATTAATTAGTAAAAAGACACAATTAGGATGAACAAACTAGGTTGCATTTTCCATTTAACAGAATGAAGCTAACCCTTAAAAAAGTGCACACATGTCATTCCTACAAGCAAAATTACTATAACAACAATACTTGGGCCATGTTTAGTTCCCATGCAGAACCCAAAAAGTGCTACGCTTTCCGTCACATCAAATCTCTTAACGCATGCATGAAGCATTAAATGTAGGTGAACAAAAAACTAATTGCATAGTTTGGCTGAAAAGTGCGAGGCGAATCTTTTAAAGCCTAGTTAGTCTATAGTCGGACAATAATTACCAAATACAAACGAAAAGTGCTACAGTTACCCAACCCAAAATATTTCACCAACTAAACACCCCTTTTGGTTTGGATGCAAAGTTATTACTTACGATAATGTTGTGTAGAATCACTAGATAAATGATATGCTTTTTACCATAAATTTAGCACACTATCCGGATGTAGTTACCATAAAAATATGATATAGAAATTTAGCCAAGGCCTCCAAATTACAAGAATTCACACCAAAATATGTTTACGAGAATTCACACAAAGAAATATTTAGAAGAATCTGCACTAAGAAATATTTACTAGAATTTGCACTAATAACATTTACGAGAATATGCACTAACACTATAAGAAATAGTTACGAGAATATACTAATCCAGCTTAATTTAAATATATTAAATATAAAGCAACAAAGCAAGGAAATAACATAGTAAAATATTGGCTCCAATACTAGTATGCATCCATCTGCCTCCGGATTCAGGAAAAGATCAGAGCAGACTAACATCTTCTAGCTATCTGCCCGGTCTGCTCGCAACAGAAACTTTTTTTTTTTTTAAAATCAGTAAATCATTCGGTTAAATCAATGTATCTCATATAGTGGAAACCGGCTCCTATTCTTAGAATGAATCTAATCTAGATTTAACGAGCAAGAAGAATTTGCTTACCTCATGGAGAGCCCATACAGGCCTGGATGGAGATGGCCGCCGCCTATCCGAGTCACACAAGCGCTGCAGCCGTGGCGTCCTTTCGCACTCCGGCGGATGGATGGCACCAGGAACACATCGGTGATTGCGTGGTGCACGGAGAGCCCAAGCACGAGGCTGCTGCCGGAGATCCGCATCGCCTACATGAACGGGCGATGGAAGCACCTTGGTGGGGAACAAGGTCCGGCACCACCTCGAGGAACGATGGGATCTCGTGCGCCTTGTTGCCCGCAAGCCGGCCGACGTCCATGGTGCAGGTACGAGTGCCGTCGGCTTCGACGATGAAGGCCGCGTCGGGGTCATCGGTGCAGTCCACGACCTCGTCCAGTGCTTGACAACGACGGAGGCTATGCGCTCCACCGGCGCGGCTATGCTGGTTCACCGTTGATGAAGGAGCGCTAGCTGTGGATCCGGGCGTGCACCGCCGGCTGGGGAAGGATGAGATCGACATGCCGTTGCAGTGCGCCGCGTGTGGTCGAACGTCTCCAGCAACGCAGAAGAAAAGCGGTCTTTCTTGCGAGGAGAACCAAGCAGTTGCTCTCGTGGCCGGTGAAGGAAAGAGAGAAATCAGGAATTAAATCAACTAGCTAAGATCCCAGCGCTTCGGGGTAGAGATGTGAGAGTGCCGAATGTATGAAGTGTTTGGATGCGGTCACATAGAAGCATGGAAGTTTGGTATATGAACATTTAGTAATAATAATATGGTTTTAAAACGTAAAAGCGGCAAGATATGTGTGAATATTGATGGGATAATTTGTTGTTTACATGTAGGAATCACCGCCGTAGTCACGTTTGTTGGATCATGGTAGGGCGGGCGGGTTTCATTTTCTCCCGCCTTGGTAGCGATTATGAAAAACATGCAATTTGGAGTTAATAAGGATTTATTATGGGGATTACAACTTGGTAATTAATTATTGGAATTGTTTAGAAACTGGAATGTAAGAGCTTAGAGGATGGGGTAAAAATTGAGACTTCATATGTAGTTTGGAGTTAATATATATATATATATATTTTGGATTATAATTTTGGAATTAATTATTTAAGTTGGATTAATGAAAATGGAATGTAACAGCTTTTAAAGAGTTTGGGGTGTAAGTAGTTTTTTTTTTTTTTTTTTCTGCATCTTGTATTTACTGTTCGCTACGGGTATTGCTGTTCATTCTTACGGGTTTTACTGTTCACTAACGTGTGTTCACTGGTTCATGCTAGCGGGTATTCACTGTTCACCAACGGGTACTACTGTTCATTCTAACGGGAACACACTGTTCACTACGGGTATTTACTGTTTGATAACGGTTCTACTGTTTACGATATCGGGTATTTACTGTTCACTAACGGGTATTTACTGTTCATAAGCGCTGTTCATAGCACTGTTTAACTACAGTGATATCCTTCCTCAGGATTATAAGAGTTATATAGATGCATGCATGCATTAGTTTTGGATAGGGACCACCTGAGTCAAAGTTGATTACTATTTGTAGCAAACGCACGTGAGCCGGCCTCGTGCATTGTGGTGCGTCTGGCTCGTGAGTTGCGGTCCAGCTACAGAATTTGGTATTTTGTAGAAGCTATGGAGTAGTAGTTATATATATATATATATATATATATATATATATATATATATATATATATATATATATATATATATATATATATATACTACACACCTCAAAAGTGTAGTATAGGATTCTACACCCTAGCACCTAAACCAACTGACCGACTCAACCCAACCACACCAGCCTGAGCCCCGCGCGCGCCCGTTCCAGACCTCGCCCCGCGCGCGCCTGCACTGGCCCGTTCCAGATCCCGCCCCTGCACAGCTGCATCCCGCACGCCCGTTCCTGGCCATGAGCTGCGCGCGCCCGAGCCATCCCAACCCCGTGTGCCGTACGACTCATCAGCCTGGAGTAGGCCCACCACTTCTGGTCCAGCCAAGTTAATGCTGATTGACTGACCGGGACTATGCACTATGCAGGAACGTGCAGGCAGCAGCTTTGGAGGTTTGTGAAATAAAGTGTGGAGCAATTTATAATTAGTTTCATGCAGTGGTGTGCATGCATCTAAGATTGTGGCTCGATTAATTCCATCCCATCTGATGATTGTCACTATTTTGGTCTATACTAGTGTGTGATATGATGTCCAGGTCAGTAATCGTAGTCAGCCAGTAATCATCGTTTCACTGAACAACCATTAGTAATCACTCCAAGCATACCCACTCCTTGAGATATTAGTTATTTTGAGTAACCAACGATCATGTATCAATTTCAGTAATTTAGTAATCCTGTATAAGTATGGGGAATTTAGTAACTCTGTGATTCAATAATCCTCAGTAATCAGTTCAAGAATATTCTCTCGTTGAAATATTTGGTACTTTAGTAATCAAACAATATCAATAATTCAGTAATCCCGTATCAATATCGGTAATAATTCAGATGATTCAGTAATCCTGCAACCATCCATTATTTTGTTCTATATATGCTCTGTTGCATCACCTATATGTGATTCAGTATCTATCACCGTTTTTGGTCTATACTCGTTTGTGATATTATGTCGAGCTTAGTAATCATTTCTCTCAGTAATCGTAGTCGCCCAGTAATCATCTTTTCACTGAACATAAATCTCAGTAATCATAGTCGCCGAAAGCAATTCTACAGTACAACAACTAAGCAACCCAATTTTTTTTAGTAATTAAGATTTTTTGTTGTCTCAACACATGCACATGGTTAGTAATACGCTCAGCAACATGTTAGTAGTACACGTACATGTTCAATAATACATTCTCAGTAATCCACAGTTTTCGTAGTTGATCAAGTTCAGTAATGCATCTCAATAGTTTAGTAATCTATCAAATTTGATATTGAGTAGTCAATCCATTGTTTTCAGTAATTAATCTTTGTTCTAGTAATCTACTGCTCAGTAATTAATCTTTGTTTTAGCAATCCATGATGCGCTCAGTAATACATGTATGCGTTCAGTAATATACACTCAACAATTATATGTATGTGCTTAGTAATACATTAGCATCTGCTTAGTACTGAATCAAGTTCAGTGATGCTTCCCAGTAATCAATGTTTTTGGGATTTAGTCGTGTATCCCATCAGTTTTTTTGACTGAATGTATCCCATCAGTTTCAATAATTCATACTTTTTGGATCTAGTACTCCACGCCAATAGCTTCAGTAAGTAGTACTTTTCAGTAATATTATATATGGCAGTATATGCAGCTATCATGTGCGTGCATGCCTAAAAATATCAACGGTTTTAAAAAATAAAAATGCCTTCACGTGAGTGGATAGGACTCGATTTTTGGATATAGTATGTGCTCAGTGTTGCATCGGAAAAAAAAAAAATGCCTACAGGGGAGTAGACTTGAGTGACGTCATCTAGCAGGATCCTCGCATGGGATTTTTGGCTTGTCGTGGGGTGCCTGGGCTGGGTGGGCCACGTCAGGACGTGGTCTGCGCAGTGCGGACTGGGGAAGGGAAGCGCGGAGCGCATCGCGCGTGGTTGGATCGCGCGCCCTCTGCTCGGGTCTGGTCATCAGGTTGGTTGGTTGGCTCGGTGGGGTGTAGAATAGATTTACACCTGAGGTGTAGAATAAGCGTACCGCCGTATATATATATATATATATATATATATATATATATATATATATATATATATATATATATATAGTACGGGTTATGAATATACACACATGATTACACATATAAAGATATATGTGTGTACATGTATACAAATGGAAAATAAGAAAAAGGAATTGGCACTTGGGCTCATTCTCTCCACTTTCCCCCTTCTCGCCCAACCCAAAGGGAGTAGCCCGAGGCGGCTCGCGCGCCTCCCTTCCCCTCTCCACTTGGGCCGGAGTCACCCTAGCTTTGGCCGAGCACAAGCCCAGAGAGCCACCCCAAACTTCCCTCCTCCTTCTTTTCCCTCGATGACAAAGACGGGCCCACCCGTCATCCCTCCACCACTTTCCCCCCTTTCTTCCTCCTCCACTTACATGTGGGCGGGCCGTCATATTCACCCCTTCCTCCCGTACCCAACGCAACGCAGGAAGAAAATATCTCCCCACCGCGTGACGCGCCGCCGCCTCCGCGTCCCAACAACGCCAACCCGGGCCGCCGTGGTCGACCCCGCCCACAATGGGGAAGGCGACCATGCCCGAACCATGCTCTCTCAAACCACCGCCTCCTCGAGCATGTCAAGGCCGAGCGTCGTCGCTTTCTCCCATGGGGCCGCGACCTTGCACCATGCCGCAAAAATCTACACCGGCCAAGACCGCGGTCGAACCGACCTATGATGGCTATAAATAGCCTACCATGGCTACCGTCGCGAACACCCCTACCGAGCTCGAGCACCGGAAGACGAGGGAGTTTGCCCATGGACGCAAGCTAGGGACGACGCCGTCGGAACCATCAAGGCCGCGATTTCATCGCCACCGCACGCCGCGCCGATGGACGGAGACCGCCGGCTCATTGCACACCCTCGCGCGCCGCGAACGCCGCCCGCGCTCCCCGCCCCGCAACCCCTGTCACCACCGCACTTTCCCCGCCGCCCGCCCCACCTTGCCTCTCAAGTAAACTTATAGGTCTCGGGGGATCACTAGCAAGATCCGACAGTACATCTTATACAAAGAGATGAAAAGCATGGGTACAGATTCCTAATAAACAATCTAGTATATCTACCGATGAAGAACGCATACATGCATATACTAGATCTACGAGTAATAGACAACATAGGAGTGGATCGGGCACGTACCATCCTTTGCCTTGCTATTGGTGTTGCTTGACTCCGCCATGGCTCCTTGGATGGCCTCCTCTCGCACTAGGGCAACGACGGCCGGAGAAGGGGCGCCATTAGCGCCGAGGCGGTGGCGGTGGAGATGCATCCCGGCCACTAGCCGCTGCGTCCCCTTCTTGATCGGATCGGGTTAGGATGGGTGGGAGAAGTGGCGGCAGCTGAATCACATGCCTTAAGCCGGTCCCCACCCTCCTATATATATATGCACAACGTGATAGGGGGCCCTCCAACCCTAAGTTGGGTTGGGCTCCCCGATCGTGGAGTTGACCAAGTTCCGGTGTGGGCCGTTGGGCCCAACACCGAGAGGAGATCAATACTAACATTCTCCCCTTGATCTCTTCTAATAACTTACATCAGTCATCTTGGTCTTAATTTAAATACTTAGATTAAATGCTTAGTGCTTAGCTCCGTCTCATTATAAAGAAATGCGTAGAGCGCGTTTCATCGTCACGTAAAAAATTTCCGTTAGACTTGACTGACTCAAAGACATCTCTAAGTTGAAACAGAGTTCTTACTTCTAATTGGGCCCTAAGTGTCCGTAAATCATAGGCTTTCCCTTAAACCCATGTCGATCGTGTATTTTCTAAATACACTGGGTGGTAAGCCCTTGTAAGCGGATCCGCAAGAACTTACTTAATACTTATATGCTTAATAATCTAATAATGATTCGGACTTTCCCTTTACAACATATAACTTAGTGTCAATGTGTTTGGCAAAGACACTTGACCTGTTGTCTCGTGAGTAATTAATTGCTTACATGGTTATTGTTTGTTGTCATCCATTATCAATTCGTACAAAGTTACCTTAACCATTTGCCCATTCCTCACCTCATGACATGCTATATCATAACTTTGCATCTCTAATGATACCGAAATCGTTTCATTGGAGCTTTTCCACAATAAAACCCCAACTATAAGTATTTGCAACAATTGTGGAGTTGTTGCAAAACTTAACTTAAGACTATGTACCCACATCTATTTGTGAGTATTTATTCTTTCTTTTGCTAATCATGAGACCGATACTTATAATTCCATTCCAAAGGATCTATAGTTTGAGTGATCTTTTGCCAAAACAACCCTGATGGAATGAGTCGGGGGCAATCTTATGCATTTATTAAGCTTCCAACAAATGAAGCATATGGTACCATCTTTATATGATCGGTTTCTTCTGATTCTAATCACACTAAAAATCTCTTTCTTACTTGATTGTGATCACACTAAAATTCCTAAGATATTGCCCTTGACCATGAAGAACAGTGTAGGTTTTCTCGCATGCATAACTTATTGCTTTTGGAATCTTTTCTAAATATGCATTTGCAATAGTTCTAATACCCCTTCCTTATCTCGAGTTCTAATTGCTTAAAGAAGTGACATTTCACCAAGATCATTCTAATTTAATTCGGGGAATAAATTTCCGATTCTATGACTCTTTACTAATGCAACTGTCATCTTATTCTCCTTAACTAAAACTTTCTTATTATATCTCATTAAACCTTAGATGCCACCGTCGGTGTCTTACGTCAACCCATAAATACACATTTATTCTTATGTTATCCTATGTGTTATATTCTTATGCAACCATCTCATACTAATCCCCACCGAGGAATATTTTCTATATATCCATCTAATGTAATTACAATTGTAATGCGCCACTAATACTTATTGTAGCATACTCATCCTCTTCGCATAAAACCTTTCATTGTAAGTCGTACTCTTTACACATTTCCCTTTGGAGTCACTTTTCACCTTGTAGACCCATATGTAGCCTACTGATTTGACTCCATTAGGAATATCCTCTTTTTATATCTTAATGTATTCCCTTTAGAGTCACATCTTATCTTGTAGACCCATAACGGCCTACTGGTTTGACTCTATTGGGACTTTCATCTTATTCTTACATAACAACTAAAACACTTCAAAGAGTGGGTATTTTCTGATGGCCTTATTCAAATGAGGTGGAATCACCTTCTATTTGAAATTCTTTTGGTTTGATAAACCTCATAATCATCTGATATAACTAACCTTCATTATTTGGCGCCTTATGGGGCTATTGCTATTCTTCCTCTTGCTCGACATAAGGCTCTAAGAATCCTAAAGGACAAGTTCCAAATTCTCATTATTTATCGGCAAGGAGAACTAACAACAAAAGTTGGCACTTCAATATTTGACATTATCGGTGCAACAAGAGCAAGTGCATAAAGTACGGTTCTTAAACATCCGAGTGGGCACATGTACCCGTTTTTCTTTAAAACTTATTTCTTGTACTACCTTGCTCCCCGATTGCTCTCACTTGAGGAATTAGGTCTTTAAACCATGCTCCCCAGATTACTCCATCTTATAAAAGATAGTGTGTATTCTTAAATTTCTTATTTTGGGTTTAATCTCATAAAATCATATAGCGCCTTATCTAGTATGAATACCAGGTTGAGTACGCTATTTTTAGTCCTCCTGATTAGGGGTATCACTATTATGACCATCGTACTCCCTCGACAATCATATTTATCTTTTATAGATCACTAATCATAGTTGTCTTTAATGCAAAGTGTATGCATCTCATTATCTAAAATCTCATATTCTTATCTAAATCAAAATTTCATATTATCTAAAGTATAAGGGAGTATCATTCTTAATTGTCTCACTTTTTTCCCCCCTCAAGTGTGGCATAAACTTTCCAAACCACAATTCAAACTATTCTAAATTTTATTTCTTAACTCTTATGGGAGTACTATTTTCTTATTTTACTTAAATAACTAAGCTTAGTGTTTTGGATTCTATTGAACCTTCTATTATCTTTAAACTCATTGAGTGCTTGAATAATAATCGCTACACAATAGAA
Organism: Hyparrhenia diplandra; assembly: GCA_015847255.1. Lineage (NCBI taxonomy): Eukaryota > Viridiplantae > Streptophyta > Magnoliopsida > Poales > Poaceae > Hyparrhenia > Hyparrhenia diplandra. The sequence goes on along the minus strand of JADLZK010004567.1, from coordinate 258,347 downwards.
GTGAAGTACTAGGATAGCATAAGAACTACTCCAAACTTCTCTCCCAATGTAGGATATAATGAAAGCACATGAATTATCCCGCGATGCAAGATAGTATGACTTAAGTGGTATACCAACTTTACCTCATCATGTGGGTTACGCCGGGTATTAACTAAAACTTTTCCCGCCAAGTGAGATAGTTCCTTGAAGGGACTTAAATGCCAAGTTTGGCTCTTATCATAATACCTAAATGCCAATTTTGGCTCTTTTCATCATCACATTCGAAATAAATCAACATTACGTAATATGCATGCTTATCCGACGTTGGTGAAAATAAACATGCATATAACTCATTGCAACTCTTATCATAATGACTAAACTGAAAAACAAATTCTCAGATAGTGAGTACATTAAACAATGCTTAAACTGATCTTTTATCGCTCTATTTTATTGGATTAATATCCATGAAGTCAAAACTTTAAGTTCTAATCTATAACACCGTTGGGCGTAAATAGAATAGAACATTATTCTTCACATCAATTCTATATCACCGTTGGGCGTAAATAGAATTCATGTATAAATCTAATGCATGAATCTCATGAATAACAAGTATAATATCTTTATACAACTTTGGTCTAAAGAATACTAATATGACTAATACAATATTCTTTTTCACTAATTCTATATGACACAAAAAGGTTTATCGAGATTCAAACTTAAATCGAAACTATAAATTATAATATTATTATCATCAACGTTGGTCGAAGATAACAATACCATAATATAACTTAAAGCAAAAACTTTCTACTCCTCTATTTAAATTTTCTCGTTGGTTCCAATTTAAATAGAGGACTAAGATCTTAATTCACGCTTGACTCTAAATCTTACTTTCCTCATCTCGCTCTCTCGAAAAATTTTACACATTAGTGCACTTTTGCCGAGATTTGTATTTAACTAAACTCATCAAATAATACTTCAAAAATTCTTCATAGCGAAACATATACTAACATCTCGAAATTTCTTTGACCACAAGGGTCTCATAATACTTATTTCTCTCTCTAAACAAATTATCCCGTTGGTTCAAATTTGAATAGAGATTGAACTTATAAGCAAAAACATCAAAGATAACAGCTTATGGAAAAAGAAAATCAATAAAAATAAACATAATCTTAATTTTCTCGAATAAACATAATTGCTCTTTAAATTAAATTCTCCCGTTGGTTCAATTTAATTAAAAGAAACAACTTAAATTAACTTAGCAGCGAAAACGTGTACTAAAATTAAAATTTCTTTGTCCAAAACATGCTAAAATACTAAATTTCTCTCTAAAACAAATTATCTCGTTGGTTCAGATATACAGTTTCTGGAAAAAAAAAAAAGAAACAACTGAGACTAACATTGATTGTTGCCTTTCGGCCCAAAACAACGTTGGCCGGCTCATGAAGCCGCCACAGTACTGAGAGTGCAGGCCGGCCCATGCAGCCTGCACCCTTTTTTTTTTTTTTGTCTCTGATATCTGAAATTGGAAAAATTTACTGTAGCTAATTTTGGGCCTGCGCGAACCAAGCGACCCAGCGCCACTTTCGGCCCGAGGCTGACCTTGCCGCACGCCCGCCTGGGCCATATGTGCCGCGAGCCCACGAAGCTGTAGCAGTGAACCTGATCCGTCCGATCTGACTCATCTAGGATCCGACGGCTGAGAGCAAAAATCGGTGGAATAAAAGCTCAGGTCCCCCGGTCACTGTGCTAACCCTAACTTCCTGATCTTCTCTGATTTCTTCTCACTCCCCAGCAGCCGAGCTGTGGTTCTCGCCGGTCACCACCACGGCCGCCGGCGCCGGCGAGGACGACGGCCGGCCTTGCCGGCTGCCGCTCCCCGGTCTCTCTTACTCTTATTCTTCCTCCCTTCTTCCCTCCCAGACCGACCAAAACCGAGTGGGACAGCGGCCGGAGGAGAAGAAGGTGGCGGCGCTGCCGCAAGGGTCCTCGCCGGCGTGCGCGCTCCCCGGTGGATGAGCGGGCCGCCGTCGAGCAGCCTTGCTGTGGTGCCCTTATGCCCCGAGCCTGAGCTAGAAGCCGAGCGTTAGCGAGACTTCACTGGCAGGCGGGGTATTTCTTCCTGTGCCCCGGCGAACCGACACCGCCATCTGTCATCCCGCGCGATGGTGACGGACGATGCGCGGCAACTCGATCCCCTCGGGGCCTTTCTACCCGCGCGGTGGCGGTAGGTGAGGCCAGGTAGGTCTGACCTCTCTGATCTGTTAGGGTTGTCGCTCGGTAGCAGCCTAACCAATTTTCTAAGTCCGATCTGTTGTTGGATGTTCCGATTTGTTTCTAATTTCACCCGATCTGAGATTCTTTCTAATTTCTAATTCCCGTTCATGATCCACTAACTAGACAGGCTTTGATACCATTGTTAGAACTTATAGGTCTCAGGGGATCACTAGCAGTAGATCTGACAGGTACATCTTATACAAAGAGATGAAAAGCATGGGTACAGATTCCTAATAAACAATCTAGTATATCTACTGATGAAGAACAGACACATGCATATACTAGATCTACGAGTAATAGACAACATAGGAGTGGATCGGGTACAGACCATCCTTTGCCTTGCTATTGGTGTTGCTTGACTCCGCCATGGCTCCTTGGATGGCCTCCTCTGCACTAGGGCAGCGACGGTCGGAGAAGGGGCGTCATTGGCGTCGAGGCAGTGGCGGTGGAGATGCATCCCGTCACTAGCTGCGTCCCCTTCTTGATCGGACTGGGTTAGGATGGGTGGGAGAAGTGGCGGCAGTGAATCACATGCCTTAAGCCGCTGGTCCCCACCCTCCTATATATATGCACAACGTGACAGGGGCCTCCAACCCTAAGTTGGGTTGGGCTCCCGATCGAGGGAGTTGACAGGTTCGGTGTGGGCCCAACACCCAACACCGAGGAGAGATCAATACTAACGACCTCCACCAAGCACACCACCACCGCGCCGCCTCGCGCCACCACGGTCGCCGCCGCCACTTCCTCTTCCCACCAGTAGCCACGCCGGCCGGCCGGCACCACCGGGCGCCCGCCGGAGCTCGCATAGCCGCCTTACCTCCACCTCGCCAAGCACGCCCGCGCCACACCACTCGCTAGCCGCCCCGAGCCACCACCAAACCCGGCGGAGGACGAGCCCCGCCCCGCCGCCCCGGAGTTTCTCCCCGCCGCCCATCTCCCCTCCTCCTTTCCCTTTCCCCCCTCGGCTCTCATACGCGCCGAGCGAATCGGAGACGATGGGTGACCAACAGATGAGGATGAGTAATCAACGCCTTATCCCTTCCCCTCCTGCGGTCCCACCGACCATGGACTACACCATTTTTTTCCCTATATGGGCATGGTCTACATGAACCATAGGGGAGAAAGGCCAGCCCACCGAGCTGATGTGTACGGAGTAATCTGAAAGCACAGGGTTGACCCGGCCCACTGCTAACAGGGTCCAACGTGTCAGTCCGAGGAGAAAACGCTATGGCCACCAGGAAGAATGCACACAGAAGTGTGAAAACCCATTTTTAAGTTACAGAAAAATTCCCAGAAAAATTATAAATAAACTAGGCCGCACAACCACCCGACGGATCCAGAGCATCGCTACACCAAGACACAGGAGCCAGGAGCACACAGGACCAAGAACCTTGGATATACTCGTCAGCGGACAGAGGCAAGTCCTAACTCCCACCTTCTCTTTCACATAAATAACCCTAATTAATATGGATAGTTGTGTATAGAAGTATGAGCCAGATAATGTAGCTATGGAGCTAAGTTGAATGTAGTGATCATTCGCGTTATCCATGCTCATATGATAATAAGTAATAACGAGAACCCGCCCTAAAGTAATAACCTGACCTTAATCAACAAAAAGCGAGTTTGGGGCGATTCTTGTGGGATGGATCGTCTCGGAAGGTTTCGCCTAGAGAGGGTTTCCTGTATTGGAGAACTCGCTCCTCTAAGGACCGGTTCGTAGGTTATTCCTGCCTGGTGAGATGATACGCATGACCACACATCGGGATGGGGTGACTTGATCTCACACCCGTTGGGTGAAAGTATGATCCGCATCTAGGGGCGGCGCAGCGACGGTCTATCTATCGAGCGCACTTGGGGAGAGTGGCCCCATGGTCCTGGGTTGGCGTGGTTGCGGTCGACCACGTTAATTTGGTTGGGCGTAGTGACGCCGTTTTGTGCACAAATTAATGTTATGATTATGATTATGGACGATATAGGTTGGGTAATATGGTATTACTCGTAAAGCCATTGGTGATTTGGTATCACCGTATCATGAGATGATATAGGTTGGGTAATTTGGTATTATTTGTAAAGCCGTTGGTGATTTGGTATCATCGTATCGTCGGGGATGAGTCATCCCATTTCCAACCCCCTCGAGAAGCCATGGTCGGATCATATGGAAACCTAGGGTGACGGCCTGCGGTACGGGATCTCGGTAGGACCTCTTCGACCACCGATCATGGAAGGAGTTGCGCCTCATTGTGGGGAAATTTGTACACCTCTGCAGAGTTTTCTTGAATCTATTCGAATACCCACGTCCTTGGAATGGGCAAATGCTGGGAAAAGGTCACCTACGATTAGATACCACACAACTAAGATAAGCTGGTATGTGATTGTTAAATTGGTTTAAGATAATTTATAACTAACCCGGGAACTAGTGAGAGTAGTTAAACTCTACTAGGGCCCAACCCATAATAATAACCTTCCTCCTTTTTGGTTGGGACTTGCCGAAAGTACAAAAGTACTCACCCCTCTTTTCTATTTTTAGAATTCTAGTTGCGTGGGAGTGTATCCAAGGATCAAGCCACAAAGGACTACGTGAGGATGGAATCGCAAGGAGAACACTTGAAGACGGAGCCGAAGGAGCTACATGAAGATGCTACGATCGAAGTTATAGGAACATGCTATAGGAAGAATTTAGGGTTTGTCCACACTCCAAGCTTGCCTCAGAGGAATGGAGCCCTCGTTATAGGATTATCACAGTAGGATCTCGATAGGTTTATGATGTTAGGCCTATGGCCAAGTCATGTAAACCCGAACCCTATATCATGTTTTCTCATTAGCAATAAAAGTATAGTTTTTTATATCAATCTCGTGCTTAATTAAGCGTATTTGTGCAGGATCCTGGCGTAAATACGTGTGATTAAGGATCCTCAGAAATGAGGGTGTGACAGAGGTGTACTTCTATCTCTATTTGTCCCATCTAGATTCTTCTTTCCATAGACGATGTGTAAGTTTTTCACCATTTCAAACACATGTTTTTCCATTGTGACGTCTCTCCGGAGGGGGTTCAGTCTCTAGAGTGTTGTTGAACCAGTGTTTCATCTTGCTTCGTCACTTGTGAGTTGCCTTTAAGTGGAGTCGATTCCCCATGTAAACTACCTTTTTGGATGCATTTAGATACACCCATATAGTACCATCCAAGTAGACTACGCATCTAGTCTTACCTTTGATCTGTCCAGACAAAGCAAACAATGCGGGATAGTCATTGATAGAAACAAAGATTATGGCTCGACATATGAAGTCCTCCTTCGGAATGCATCATACATCGGCACCCCTTTCTTCCATAGATTCTCGAATTCTTGCAACACGGGCTCGATAAACATGTCAATGTCAATGCCCGGGTTGTTTCGACCTGAAATGAGAACGAAGGAAAAAAGGTACTTTCTCACCGGCATAGGTACGTTGGGATGTTGTACATGGTCAAGATCATCGGCCAAGTGCTTTGTGGTCACTCATCCTCTCATTGATGGGATTCACTCTATCGGTGCTCAATCCAAACCGTACATTCCTTGAGTTTTCAGCGAATTCTTTGTGCTTCTCATCAAAGTTTTGCCATCGAAAGTACCATTGGCCGGGTGTGCAATCTTATCATCATCTATCTTGCGCTCATCTTGCCACCATGTCATGAGTGTGGCTTCTTTGGGGTTCAGGAAGATTCGCCTCAAACGGTCAGTCACTGGCAGGTACCACATTACCAAGGCAGGAATTCTTCTCTACTTCTGATCAATGCCTAATGGAGTGTCCTTTTAGAGATGAGAATCTTGTACCGGCTTTTTCCCACCCTTCTTCCTCTTGTTCCCTATGGAGGCTTCGTCCCCATTGTACAGATTGTTGTTCTTGTACCGACTGGCCCCGCACCTAGGACATTTATCTAGACCCTTGAACGTGTCACCACGAAAAAGGATACAATGGTTCGTGCATGCATGGATCTTTTCAACACTCATTGTTAATGGACTTATAATCTTTTTCACTTGGTAGGTATTGGCGGGTAATCGAGTTTGGTTGTGGCAAAGAACCATGACAGAGATGCAAATGATCATTGAAACTACAATCCGACCAGGCCGTGTATTTAGCCTTCAAGATGAGTAGCTCAAGCACAAAAGCGTAGCGGTGTCGGTGTGTTGGACAACCCTTGTCAACACCATACACGCTTTCCTTCGATCACGCTCTCACCCTCTCTAGGTTTTCTAGACCTTTCACGCTATTCCGTAATATTTCGGTCTAAGGGCATTAAGCATTTCCTCCAAATAATCACCATCATCTTCATCCCCGACATGTGCTCCGGCATCATTTTCAACACCACCTTTGTCCCTACCATCCCCCGACACGTGCTCCGTCATCATTATCAACGACATCCGTGTCCATACCATACCAACCATCACCACCTCGTAGTTCATTGTCGGGGCTCGGGGTTCCTTCCTCGTTCAAGCTCTTCCTCAATCTTTGGGACAAGCGCTCTAGCGTTTGGGGATCATCTCCTAGATCATCGAAGTCGGCGTCACCAACAACATTTTCACCATGATGAATCCAGATTGTGTAATCCTTAACAAATCCTCGTGTAATCAAATGTGATCCGATGTTCTCCACATCTCTCCATGCTATCTCATTCTTGCAATCGCGACACGGACATATTATTGAATCTGTGTCAATGTCTTCGCATGATTCTCGGCGGCTTCAATAAATTTATCCAAACTCTTCAAGAAAACCCGCCTTCCACCTTAACGTGCCATACATCCAAGCCTCCTCTCGTACTCCATCCTTCGGGACAACAATTAAACAAAATACATAAAAAGACTAATTAATCGGATATATAAATGCATGTACATGGCAAACCCTAAATGGTTACAACTAAGAAAGTCATTAATATCAAAATTGTAGCACACACTAATAGATTATCATTTTAGAAAATTTTAGAAAAAAATCATAGCATTTGGACATCATATGAAAGAGAAAAACGCGTGTTACAAATTTGCACTAGGAATTAAAAAACACATGTTCATCAACCATGAACAATGAACCCTAGCTATTTTATTACTCCACTAAAATCATGTAAGAGAGACTAAAAAATAATTCTAATTCAACACTCTCACTAATCTACCCTAGCACCTCTAAACTTAAGCTCTAGTTTGCTCCATATAAAGCTCAAGCACCATAAAAGAGAGAGAAAAAAGCAAAATTTAAATTACTCCCTAATCAACCATTAAAACTTAAATTAAAGGGTAGGAATAGCATTTCCTTACCTTTTAGAAGCTCCCCACCAAAGGATTTGAGTTCAAAACCTCCCCCTTGGTAGAGCAATTTTGGGAGGAGCCCAAGGCCTCCCTACCTTTTTTTTTTTTTGGAGTGAGTGTGTCGAGGTGGAAGAAGGTCTTTGGGTTCGCCATATGCTCTGAACCCTTTGTAGGGGCGGTTATATCACCACCGCCCCCTAATGGTGGTCACGCGAGGGGCGGCCGCCGGATCTCGAGCCGCGCCTAATGGTGGTCACAGCAGGGGCGGCTGGATAGTGAGCCGCCCCCGCTAATAGTAGGGGTGGCTCGTAACACCAGCCGCCCCTAATGTGTCGACACATTAGGGGCGGCTAGATATTGAGCCGCCCCCCGCTAATAGTAGGGGCGATTCGTAAGACCGATCGCCCCTACCGTTTTTGTTAGTAGGGGTGGCTGGCCACCAGCGAGGCTTGCCGCCCACTGTAGGGGCGCCTGGGGATTTGAACCGCCCCTACTCAAAACGGGAGGCATTCTTATAGTGCCTGTTTGTAGTAGTGCCTTTTGAGCAGATCTAAACACTTCTCTATCACCTGACTACTTATAGGATGAGGCAACCAAGAGAGCATATTTTTTTGTATGCGTGCAGCTTGGTACTTATCCATGATTCATGCATGTCTCTACGTGGTTTATTGATGACGTGAGCGGGATTGATGAGCTTGTCATACTCAAAGTTTCCTAAGTCCACCGCTAGGCGAAGGAGGATGGTAGGTTCAAGCTAATCGAATCGCGTTTCTATGTATGCGTCGGCTCGTCGATGATCTCTCGAACAGTATAGAATATCAAACAACAATGAACTAACTAAAGAGGAGATCGAGCAACGTGACGCTAGATGGATCGTGATATTCTCGCATGATTCAACCTCGGTGAAACGAACGCCGCCGCCGAAAGCTTTCGCCAAATGCCCCCGAGCTAGGGTTTGGTTCGACTTCACGGCGCTCTTGGGTGGTGAATCTCGGATGTCGCCCGCCACGCTGCTACGGCAACTTGGGCGGCGATATTTGGGTATTCCGTATTCGATGCGGTGATGGGATAATGTGTGATTTAGATGCATGCAAATATCGCCTCAAGGTGGTCTCCCAAGTAATTGAATCGAATCATTTTTTATTAAGAGTTTATTTTAGATTTTTGCAACCACATGGGTGGGGTGTATTTAAGGTGTCTTTTAATGATAATTTTATAATGGTAGTTGTGGGTAATGTTGACGGCCACTAACGACATATTTTTTTACCGTCAACATTCTACCATAAAGGGGTGAAACTATACATTCTCATACTCCTATACATTTATTATTGACATATTTTCACTTGTAGTGCGTAAATAATTGTTTTGCGAGGATTTAAATAAATACAAGTGGAAAATACAAGAAAAGGCGCCTTCCCCGAAAGCGCATTCGACAAACCATCCAACCCAAGGAAGAAAGCCCAAAACACGATGCAACCTGGGGCCAAGCACCGACACCCAAAGATCTCTCCCCAAAGACCGCACTTAGACCAAAGCCCGGCCTAGATCGAGCCCTGGCTGGCCAGGTGCCGCCGCCCGCCGCGGCCCGCCCATGGCACCGGGTCCGCCCAAACTTGGTGAGGCGGTACATTAAATGTGTTGGAGGGCGATGCGGGGTGACGTGGCATGTTCACAAAGACCTAGACGCCCTGGGGAGGAGGTCGGTTAGGTGTCTTTTAGCACTTAGGTCCCTCTCCTCCATGTATAAGTAGCCCCCCTCTCCTCCTCTCTCAACACACACCTCTCTTGGAGTCCTACCTCACACTCAACACTCTACCCCACTCCTCCACCTCTCTCTACCTCTCTACTTCTTCTTCTTCTTCTTCTTCTTACTTTCTTGGTTATTGGAGTAGAAGAGCTACAAGGAGGGCTTGTCTCCTAAGAAGAGTGCTACTTGGTAATATATCCCTCCTATGGAGAATTCTTCTTGTTGCAAGTCCTTAATCTCTTACAATAGTCTTACACCTGAATTAGAGTATAGTCATGAGTGTGCTTTGATCTTGATATATGGACTAGCTTATAGTTTGTGTGTCTTGTTCATAACATGCTCATACTTGTTCTTCATAGTTCATAATGCTTACATGATTAGAGGTGGGATAACAGTTTAAATCGTTCCTTTGGGTTTGCTCATGTCCTAGTCCATCCATCCGTAGGGTGGGGATCCCGGGGGATGTGAGTAGTTTCCTTGTATGCGGGCATGGTGCTCGGGTGCCAGGGGGCCTTCGAATATGACGGAATGCCACGGTTGAGGGGGGTAGGCGGCGGGGGTAGTGACAAACCTTGTCCGTCCTTTGTAACCCCCCCCACGTTCATGTGTTGTGTAGGAGTTCAGAAAATGCCTCAATGTGTAGCGTGATCTACCCGGGGGTCTCCCTATTATCTTAGACCTAACCATTCTTATATCATGTATTCATGTGACTCTAACTACATTCATTTGTATTGGCTATGACTAGAATTGATCTAGTCCACTTAGGAACATTCATTTATTCTTTCTCTATTTTCTTTACCCTTTGAGGTAGCTCTCTAAGTGTGTGTCACAATGTCTATAAAACCATATTGTTTACCCCCGCATGATCAAGTTGGTCCATTGTGTGTGTGTGTATCCTCGTATTCGATGCCATGCTAGCTTCTTACATACATGCCTTCCTTTGAGAAAATATAAATAACAATACCTCAATACTTACGGGTGAAATGCAACAATGATAGATCCGTGCGCTTGCGGATAAATATCAACTAAGGCAAGGTCTATCACCGTTGATGTTCCTAGTGTGATCACCGACATGGTGGTTTCGCTTAGGAATGTCAACGGCGCGCATTTCTCAAGGCCGTTGTTGGGGATAGATTTTATATCTATTTCTAGTGACGGCGATAAAGAAATGTCAACGGTAATTTTTTAGAAAAAAACAAAATAGATCCAATGACTATCATTGTTAGAGTCATCCGGATTGATGGTTAGATGTTTCTGATTATTATGAGAATTTTTAGCATTTATCTTTTTTTCTAGCGCTTACGGTGAGAATTAATGTGGAGACTCCGTTGGAGCCTCCAATTAGTAATAGTAAGAATTTTCAACATGAATTCTACCAAAATATGTATGTTCCCTTAGCAATGCACCACCATAAATTTGGAAGTGGCTTTGCCCCTGCCAGATGTGAAGCTAAAGCCAATTGAAGAGGGGTGCGCATGTCTTGTGGGTACATTAATTATCTTGTATATCGTGTATATATATGGTGAATATGGTGAAAGTTTAGTTATAGTCACTATTTTTAAAAATTTTAGGGGGTGCATCTCCACTTTCCTATTCTTCAAAGACTCATTCAATCCTATCCCATCCCATCCTCTCTCTCATTAGGCTTCATTTCTCCCCACCTCTCCCCACATAGTGCGAAGATGCCCCAAGCACTGCCCACCGCTATTGTTCATATAATTCCCATCGCCCCCTAGGCGACTCATACCTATAGCTCGCGATGGGCTGTGTTTGCAGAGTTCTCACACAATGTATCTCTGTGTGGCCATAGGCAAGTTTGCAATATGGAGAACATCTCTAAGAGCAGCAAGAAGGCGTCCAACCTCATCCGTACGGGGAGGACCATTGTCATGGGATTGTGACCCGACTACTGGTAGAAATGTGCACAACTATGATGAAATTGTAGTGATGAATCTAAATCGTGTCATCGAACGAACAATGCATAGCAACAAAGAAAAATTTTATGTTTCATCATGCATCATTGTTAGTTGATGGGCCTCAGTCTTGAACTAATAGTGACAAAGCCACATATCGTCACAAATATAGTCATTCAACGACACATGATATCGTCACAGGTCACATGTGGTGCTTTGCCATAAGTTTTTGGGTGACCATTTGTCCATCCAACCGATACAAGGTCCCTCTGCAGGATCAAACCAAGGACCTGACCAAGCAACCATACTTATGTACCACTACACTAGACGACTGGTTATGTTGATATCTCAAGAAACTTTTATGATATTTAATACTCCACAGATCCCCTCCATGTTGACCTAAATTGGATATATCTCCTCCACGTGTAAACCAATTTGTGCCTGCTTGACTTGCGGCAAGAGGGTAGCGGCAACAGAGGATCCTCGGTCTGTTGTGGTGGCTCATGCGTACTTTTGGAGGGAAGGCAACAGAGCTTTTCCAGTCGAGCGTGGTGACATTGGCATTCGCTTTAGGTTTGTGCCGTGCAAAAGGCACCCTGCAGCTAAGCCGTGCTAGTTCGTAGAACAAAGCTATGAGTACCTTCTTTTGTTGTTTTGTACACATTTCAATTCAAAGCAACGCTTGGTGCACTGAAAAAGAAACTATATTTTGTCACACAAAACATAGAAAATCAGACTGTCCCATATGATAATATGAACAAATGCACAAATTATTGCTCTTGAAGACTGTATTTTCTTCTGGTGCTAGATTTGTCACTATATAGTGTTTTAATGGAATACACATATTTTGCTATAGCAGATGGATAAAACGTTAGATAATGGGAGACAATTCCCACATGCATTCTTGGATGCAGTTAAACAATTCATGGGGTTTGTTGGACAAAAATATCCGGAGCAAACAAAGATCCTTTTGCCTGTGTTGTCGTTGTCTTAACCAGACTTTTTAGACTATAGGTAGAAGTACCTGTGAAAGTGCATCTAGCCCCTAAGTGGGTTTTGGATGATTAATGACAACGTGATTAAAGGTCTAATGTGTTTGCAAAGTGTTGACAGGAAATGGAATATCTCACATATACTTGTAATATATTGTAAAGAGCCAAAATGATGTATTGTTGTGGAAACAATCTTGTTCAAGCACAAGACAACAATGCAAATGGATTTCATGCAAAGGTTCATCTATTGTGGAAATTCTATCATCCATGTGAGAGCAAGGTTTACACACATTGGGAATGTGACAAAGAGAGATTGCATATGGATTGGTCACACCTATTAGAGCTTGCTAGTTAAAAGAAAAGATCACAAAGATGAGATTATCAATGTATTCATTACTAAGTGTGACTAGATGGAGTGAGGTAGTGAAGATAGCAAGGAAAGGCTTTGAGGTACTAAGCAAGGGTGAACTGACAAGCGATGGCTTGGTGACCGAAGAACCTAGCTAAGGTGAAGAAGGAAGTACTTGCATTTAGTACAAGCTACATCAAGCCTTGGTCATATTGAAGTGAAGGATCAAAACCTAGATGATATTTATAAAGTGCGACTTGATATTTGGAAGCAACTCAAATTCGTGAATATAGTCAAGTCACTTGCTCAAGACGGCTATGCTCAAGAATGGTTCTCAGAAGCGTACTCTCAGAAGTTCACCCGAAGCTGCCACTAAAAGCCTGCAAGGTGCCAACACTCATTCACGATCTAAGAGAGCATCTCCAAGATAAGAGGTACGGAAACTGTTTATTATCCTTTTGAGTGCTCTGGCTGCGTATACATAACATCTCCAACTTTAAATTATCCATTTGTCATTATATAAAGACACAACTCTTACAATTAAACCTAAAGTAGCCATAAATCTGTATTAAAATTCCCACACATGCTATACTATTAAGTAACATAACAAACCCTCTAGATTTGCTTCTAAGATATCCATCTCTGCCATTGCGGAAAAAACGAAGTACCTATATGCAACTATACATATTGTGGTGGACATCATGTATACGTAGTTGAGTATATCAATATTAGTAGTTTAACAATTATGAAAATTGTTTCCCTTATGGGTTACATACCAATTACAATAGTTTGCACACATGGTAAAATATTTTAGCAACAAAAATGCATAATGGTGTCCAAATTTGTCATGTTATTTGGCATCATAAAATTTATAAATCACAATATTTGTGTCGCCCAAACACCAGCCCCAAACTTCTGAAAAGCTTCGACTTGTAGCTCTCACGACTCTCTCAAACTCAAACCGACCAAGAAACTATCCATGAGATGAGTAGCACGACACTAACTTGTAGTGAGATGCTAAACGTGAAGTGTTAGACAGCTACAAGAGACACTGGAGAGAGTTGGAAGCAAAGCCCGCACAAGAACAAGAGAAATCAGCAATTTCAGCACAGGGGCGGACAGTCAAGTAGAAGGGCGTGGACTGTCCGGCGGCAAAAAGATGATGACCAACAGAAACTCGACGACTCACTGGACGCTGCTAAAAAATGAACTGCAGACTGTCCGGCATTCAAAACAGCGAAAATAGACTCCGAAAACAGGTTCTAGACGAGTGCTGAAAAATGACTTGCGGACAGTCCACACATGAGCAGTGGACAGTCCGCAGTTCAAAAAATTTGCACTGCAGACAGTCCGCACCGAGACCCCGGACAATCTGCCGTTCAAAATTCTGAAACCCGACTGAAAAACAAAGCTGCTGGTGTTTCAAAAACACAGTTGTGGACTGTCCGCCACTTGAGTGCGGACTGTCCGGAGTTTAAAGAACCGAGCACAGCACGAGCAGGTCTGGCTCGATCCCGATGACCGTACAGTCCGAGGTTTGGATCTGGACTGTTCGAGCCTTGCTGAAACAGCAAAAACAGCCATGAACCCAAAATCGCCTCATCCCAAAATCCGATCAACACTCAATCAAAACTCATTCTCAGGTCACAAGAATTTAGCCAGGTGATCTAGGCATGTAGGTGACCAAATCCCCCCAAAGAAATTTCACGCTTTGACCGAGCAAATCAACCGGATTTTTAGATCACGATTCAAACTCGAAAAACACGAACCCTAACACAAAAATGCTTGAATCTTTGAGCACGTGAGAAATCAACGGATTTCCTTCGGTAGATGAAGTTGTATCACGCCAAGCTTTGATTCAACGCAAAAAAAAACGAACCAAATCGACCCACACACGAAGAAATCGGATCGGAGCGGGGGAGGAAAGAAGAATGACGAAAATAGAGCACAAGAACTCTAAATCACTGCACAACACGAACCACGATCCATCGATCCGAAAAGCCCAGAGGGCATGCACACACTAAGGGGTGTGCTTCCCTACGAACAATCGATCTCAAAATGTGCGGACCTCTCACACTCAAGCAAACTAGAGAATGGGGAAACCCTAAATGACGAATCTACAGACCGGAGAGGCAACCTAAGATGGAGGGCTGCCCTCTCTATATATAGTCTCGGTCCGAATGACCATTCTACCCCTACTGATACATGGGCCAATACCGAATAGCCAGGGGCATATTGGTCTGACCCGAACATATTCTGATCCGACGGCCACCGCGCCTTCTCACCGGTAGCTTCGCTTCGACGCGAACTCCCTGATGCCGCCACGTGCCGCCCTTCCGCCATCGGAACCTCCGCCCGGGTTTTGAGGCCCAAACCCGCGAAACCTGCCGCCGATGGTTTTGAGGCCCAAACCACCAAACCACTTCGACACATGTCACCACCGTCTTCGACCGCCCGACCGCCAAGTCTTCTGAGCCGCCCGCTCGACTTGCACATCTGTCGTCTTGACCCGATCAACACGGTCACAACACGTGTCCTCACACTTGTCGATGTCCCAAGTGTCAGCCACTACGGCTGGCCACCCGGCAATCCGGTCCCTTGATCCGAGCCTCACGCCCGCCCTTCACCGCTCCGGGTCCATCAGCACGGCATGTCCTCCTTGATCTTCACCTCGCCGTCGACCACCGTCTCGAGCTCAACACCTGCACAACACAAGCTGAGAAACAACGTCTTCCGACACGCCGCGTGTGCCGGGTGAAGGTAACCGAGGTAGAAAAAGAAAAAGAAAATAGAAGAAAAACGTTGAGAGTTGACAATGACTCATCACAAAAACTAAACACAAATAGTTATAATCAACCCTGTGTTCACAACTTCATACAATACGATAAGCAATCTTGGCATGCATTAAATTTTCATGATTATCTAAGCATCTGTATGTACCCAGTAATTTAAGATGTTAAAAATAGGCAATGAAATTTGAATTAGGAAATTCTAAAGCAGTTTTCGAATATTTGTCTTGGATTTAAAATTACGATTTTCTGGAAGACATTCATAACTGAGATTATTATAACATATTGTCATGGATTAAAATTATGGCTGCTAGAATTATATCACAGACATTCATAACTGAGATTATTAGAACATATTTGTCTAGGATTAAAATTTTTGGCTGCTACGTACAATTATATGACAGACATTGATAACCGAGATTATTAGAACATTTTTGTCTTGGATTTAAAATTTTGGCTGCTAAAACTTTATTAAAATCATGTATACGTTGCTATGATGAAGAATGTGACATGTACAAAACATTTTTTTCATCAGCTATTTTATTGTAATTGATGGCTTATGGGATGTGTCAGTTTGGCACATTATTAAGCGGGCCTTTCCAGCTGGTAACCAAAGAATAATAACAACAACATCAGTTCATAAGGTCGCCCATTTTTGCTGCAGTTATGACAGTAATAGCATTATGAATGTCAAATGTCTCTGTGGTGATGAACCCAAGAAACTATTCGTTGATAGAGCTTTTGGCTCTGAAAGATGTCCACCACAGTTCAATGATTTCACGGATGAGATCACTAGAAAATGTGGCGGTTTTCCCCTAGCCATCATCTGCACGGCTAGAATTGTGGCAAGCCAACCAGAAACAGAACAGAAGCAGCAATTGGATTATGTAAACAAGTTTCTAGCAAACAATTTGAGAACACACTCATCTTCTCTGGAGATCCTAAACCAAGTGTTGAAACTGTGTTACGGTATTCTTCCTCATTGTCTGAAGACATGTCTGCTGCATCTTAGTGTGTATCCAGAGAACTACTTATTTCTGAAAGAAGATATAGTGAAGAAATGGATAGCTGAAGATTTCATATGTACACCAGAAGGGAAGGACATTGTAGAAGTTGCCGGCAGTTATTTTGATGAGCTCCTGAGTTTAGGCCTGATCCAACGAATGGATAATATCGTCCTGCGGTATTTGATTTTATCAGATGCAAATCCATGGAAGACAATTTCATCACCATCATAGATTATTCCCAATCGACAGTAGTACTCACTGAGAAGGTTCGTCGACTGTCACTCCACTTTGGCAGTGCAACATATGCTACTACACCCGAAGGTGTGGAATTATCACAAGTTCGCTCACTCTGTTTTATTGGACTCTTGGGTTGCATGCCTTCAATTGCAGAGTTTAAACTTGTTCGAGTCATGATCCTCCATATAGGTAGTGACGATGTGGACACGAGGTTTTCACTTTCAGAAATGTCTAACCTGCTCCAGCTAAGATATTTGCAGGTTAGGGGCAACGTCACTCTGGATTTGCCAGACCAGATCCAATGTCTAAAACACTTGGAAACACTAGAAATAAATGCAGGGATAGAAAATGTTCCATCGGATATTGTCCATCTTTCAAGATTGCTGCATATCCACCTTGGAAGAAAGACAAGTCTAAATTCGGTTTTTTCCTCATCAGTTGACTGGAAATTGTTGCCCTGTCCTTCCATCTCCCTTGAGAGCTTGGAGTTGCTGCCTCCCATTTGCATCTTCTCAGGACTGCCCCAGTGGTTTGTTCAACTGCACAAACTACGTATTTTGGAAATTGTCGTCAGAAAATTATTGAACATTGATGTCCTCGCAGAGTTACCGGTGCTCAAACATCTCTCCTTGTATGTCCGAACACCACCAACTACAGCGGTAATCTTGAGCTCTGGAATGTTCCCAGCTCTCGAGTATTTCAAATTTGCCTGTGGTGTGCTATCGCTGGGCTTTCAGAAAGGAACACTGCCCAACCTTCGTAGGCTCAAGCTAGTCTTCAACGGCCACAAAAGGGAGCAGTACGGTATTCTTGTGGGAATCAGCCACCTGTTAAGCCTCCAGAAAGTTGTTGCTTGCATTGGGTTAGCTCCTGGTGCTGAGGAATCTGACAGGATAGCTGCAGAGTCTGTGTTCAAGGATGCAACTAGAGAGCATCCATGTCACCGAATTATCGAGGAGGTAGTGACAAGGGTGGATCAAGTTGAGGAAGATTGGAACCAACAGGAAGAATCCTCAGACGAACGTGGGCAAGTGCCACTGTGGAAGCTGGCGTTCCGGACCCCGCCGCAGCTCCCGATCTTCACGGGGAGCGAGATCGAGGACGAGGTCGGGAACCCGCTGGAGGTGATCCTGATGGACGCGGACATTGGCTCTCCAGGCGCGCTCCCGCAGTCGCTGCTCGTCGAGCTGGTCCTGGTGTTCGGCGACTTCCCGCCTGACGGCCTCGAGGACTGGTCCGTGGATGAGTTCCAGAGGAATGTCGTCAAGGAGCGCGTCCTGACGGGCGACGTCTGCTTCACCATGAGGGACGGGCGCTACGGTGGGCGATCTCCAGTTCACGGACAAGTCGTCCTGGGCCCTCGGCCGCAAGTTCCGCATCGGGGCGCGCGTCGTGCCAGGAAGCTACGATGGCGGCAGGATCGTTGAGGGCATCACCGAAGCCTTCATGGTCAGAGACCGAAATGAGGAGTTATGGAAGCAGTACCCTCCCTTCCTCAACGCCCCAGTGTGGGTGCTGCAAGAGATCGACAAGGATGACACGTTCCACAGCAATCTGACACGCAACAACATCCATACTGTTCAGGAGTTTCTAAGGGTGCTAATGGTGAAGCCTGACGAGCTGCGAGCAGTAAGTTTCCATTCTTTAGAGGAACGAATATACTTTACGAACTCTCTCTCTCTCTCTCTCTCTCTCGCGCCATGCTAGTGTGCAACGCTCTGTTTTATGGGATCAGATTCTGGGCGACGGCATGACCGACCGTGCATGGGAGGCGGCGACGACGCACGCCAAGACCTGCAACCCTGGCGACAAAGTGTACGCCTACAGCTCGGCGGGCGGCACTATCTACGTGAACTCCGTCTTCAACCTCATTAAGGTCGAGATCGGCGGCACTGTGTGCCCCTTACAGCAGCTGAACTGGGACCAGACGGTGAGTCAGTCGATCAGTGGCCTCCTTGAGCTGGCCGTCAGAACGGCAGAGGGTGAGTATGCTTTCTCACATTTGCTGTCTCGTGCAGATATTGGTGCGGCAGCTCATTCTGCAGGCGTACGAGAAACGCTACAACCTCATGGAGCTGGAGAAGCGCTACCCTCCCTCCCTTGGCAACTCCGTGTGGGTGCTGGAAAATATCGACAAGGAAAATATGGACAACAAACACATGTTCCACTATAACCTGAAGAGCAACAACATTCAGACTGTTCAGGAGTTTGTAAGGATGCTAATGGTCAAGCCTGACGAGCTGAGAGCGGTAAGTGAAGGAAAAAACTTCACGAACTCTCGCCATTCCGTGCTGGTTTTGACTGCTCTGTTCTGGGTGATCAGATTCTGGGCGGCGGCATGACCGACCGTATGTGGGAGGCGACGACGACGCACGCCAAGACCTGCGACCCTGGCCACAAAGTGTACGCCTATAGCTCGGCGGGCTGCACTATCTACGTGAACTCCATCTTCAACCTCGTTAAGGTCGAGATCGGCGGCACTGAATGCCCCTTACAGCAGCTGAACGGGGACCAGACGGTGAGTGAGTCGATCATCTACCTCCTTGAACTGGCTGTCGGAACGGCAGAGAGTAAGTAGGTTCTCTTACATTTGCTGTCTCGTGCAGATGTTAGTGCGGCAGCTAATTCGGGAGGCTTACGAGAACCCCGACGACCTCAACCTCATGGATCCTGAGAAGCACTACCCTCCATCCCTTGGCGACTCGGTGTGCATGCTGAACAATATCACCAAGGAAGGCACGTTCCACAATAACCTGGAGTGCAGCAACATCAAGACTGTTCAGGAATTCCTAAGGATGCTAATGGTCAAGCCTGACCAGCTGCGTGCGGTAAGTTTCCATTCTTGTTCTTGAGTGGAACACTTCCCGAACTCTGGCCGTGCATGCTTGTTTACAATGCTCTGTTTTGCGGGATCAGATACTGGGCGATGGCATGACGAACGATGAGTGGGAGGCGACGACCAAGCACGCGAGGACCTGCATGCCCGGCAACAAGGTGTACGTGTACACAGAGGGTGGCAGCACCATCTACGTGAACTCCGTCTTCAACCTTGTTAAGGTCGAAATCGGTGGCACTGACTGCCCATTGCAGCAGCTCAACTGGGACCAGATGGTCAGTCTATCTTTTCACTGCAACCTTGATCGTCATATCGCCAGTGGTGACAAAGAATCTTCTTACATTCGCTGTCCAATGTAGATGTTGGTGCTGCCGCTAATTATGGAAGCGTACGAGCAGCGCCACCACCTCAACGAGACCAAGGTGGTCAGATTCTACGGCGACGCCGCCACCGACAACATTGCACTGCTTCGCGGTAAGTATCTGAAGTCTGAGCCGGCCGCCGATCTTATATCAATACATTTTGTGGCTTGTGCCTTTTCTCACCCCTGTGCTCCGGCAATTTGTAAATGCAGCACGTTTCGAGGCGCAGGAGTGAACACACAGACAGCCATCAACAACATGGTTCCCACTCCCTGGTTCATACAATAGCAAGTAAGCTAGCGAACACACAGATAATTATAGTTCATAGAGACCAATGATGACCAGGGATCAGTAGTGTTCATTCCTGCTTTCTTTCCATGCAGTCTGTCAACCACTTTCCAAAACCTATCTCTGTTTTGTCTCTAATTTCCATACACATACCAATTCTTCAGGCATGCACAGGCCTGCTGCATGCAATTCCTCGTTGGCCCTCAAACTTGGTTTTATGTTAATGGCCGGAAAAAAAAAACTTGGTTTGATGATCTCATTTTTCTTCCAAAACTATACTACTATATTACCCAAAACTACTGTATATTTTGGGGGAACACCTTTTTTGGGTGTGGTTGAAAACTAATTTGCGTACAGAAAATGAACTGAAGCACCTACTCAGGCAATTTGGCACACAATATATGATTTTGTCTAAAAAACCTTTTTTTTGCAGGTTCTATTCAACAGGAAGCACTGGTTTCGGTCTTTTGCACTCTCTCTCTCTCTCTCAGCGTAATAATGGCTAGAAGGATTCTTCGCATCAAATTGATAGTTATCTATTAGTTGGATTGGTCTTCATTAGTCTAAACTTGTGTGTCGTTTTGAGCTTCGTGTTTGCTGAACTCAGTCAATGTGTTTGGGTGCTGCAATTATGTAATTATGTCCTGATTCTATGTTATGTAGATGAAGCCGGATATAGGATTGGTCCTCCTTAGAGCGTGTTACCTTCTACAGGAGCCATGAAATTCTTCATGCATGCTGTTTCATGATAACAGCCGTTTATGATTCGCATTGGTCCATAATGTTGAACGTATTTTTCGTTTTGATCTTAAATTATTCTTGTAATAATCATATGGTTAGATGCCTCTTCGTTGAAAAGGTTTGACGCTAGAACAAATCTGTTAATACCCCCAAAAAAAAGGACGGATCAGGGATGAGCACATTCTTAATCACTTGTGCTATTTTTGATTGGATTGGACAGATGAGGTTAACATTTTGCATACACTTACTATATTATACTCTTGTGCACCTGATACTCTCTTTTTTTGGTGAACTAAGATGCATGTTCCTTCTATTTTCTGGTTGTACTATTTTTTAATTTGTGCATTACTGGGCGCCAAATTATGGTCTGCAACACAGGCATTGCATGAAACCCAAACCCAATCATATATGTGCAAATGGCTTGTTTCCATGCCGAGCACGAATCTGCTGTGTTGCCACGTCCTTAGTTTTGCCGTCTGTTCAACAACTTTGTTGTTCTTTTTATATGACATCCGACAATTTCAAGGTAAACCGCAGTTACCCAAGTGACGTTCCGTTGACAATATGAGCCTTTGAATTTGAATTGGTCATGAGAACTGAATAAGGGCCTATTTGGATCCATGAACTAAGAACTAGTTGACTAAAGTTTAGTCTATGAGGATCCAAACAGGTGAATGATGGATAACAATTAGTCCAAACACCAACTAGTTGTTAGTACTAGTTCATAAAACCCATCTATCAGAACTAGTGATGCCAATGTGTGTAAACATTGTGATAGTGTAACGCCCCGCATTTTCACTACCAATGTAAAAATGCTGGTTTATGGATTATTACCCGATAAAGCGGCGTCTTCTCGAGTAACGACCCTAATCAAATTGTCGCAACAGAATACTATTTAGGACCTTACAAAAATTGGTTACATTTAATAAAGAAATAATTAGTAGTAGTATCTAGAACAAAATACACCTTCACACATTATACTGAAATTTATTTGTAGCATGTATTCTCCGGCGGCCTCCCTTAGTACTGTCATCACAAGTTGTCTCATTTAATCTGAAGGGGGGAGGTTTTTTTTTTTTTTTTTTTTGACAACAAACAGCTTTATAGATTAAGCAGCCATTTTACAAAACAGTCCTTCAAGGAAGGCTGTAATACAAAATAGGTCCACCGACCGGATTACAGCGAGGGAGCAGCGGTAATGTAGACGAACTTCGGCGGTAAAAAGCCTGATGTGTCGCCATAGGCGAGGACAACCGGATGGAAAGACCGCGCATGCGTCGGTTGAAGAAGGGACGACAGAGACGTAGATGCAATCCACACCGTGCGACCGAAGTATATGTAGAAAACTTCGTCGCCCCGGCGGTATAGGATGAGGCTCGGTGTCGAAACCCGTGGAGGCGAGATTGTCGTCACCACCAGGTGAAGTAACTCTGGGTGGAATTTGGATGTGCTTGCTCAAAGGCTGCTACGGTAGAGAGAAAAAAAAAAAAGAAAAAGAAAAAAGGAAAATGCTGGACTCCAAGGAAAAACTTCCGGGACACGGATAAGGATGGCCATCATCAAGTCCACGCGTGCGTCGTCGGTGGTTGTGGCGGGACCCATGATGGCTGAGGTGAGTCCCATGCATGGCATCCACGATTGCAAATCATCCCGTGCCCCAGCGAAGGAGTGGATGAGCATTGCCCACCGGATGAGGCTGCATGCCTGCCATCTAGCGACCCACCGCGACATACCGCACACATGGGCCCCACGCGGTCGGCCAGCGGCCCCACCTCCGGGAAAGGGCGGACGGGATACGCAAGCGCCGCCGCCGCCCGCCCACGCCGCGTTAGGGAACTCACCGGACCGCCGCTACTCTCGATCGCGACGCCACGCCACGAGGCCGCCGCCGCTTCGCCGGCCGCCCCTTCTCCCTCGCTGGGCCACCGGCTGCCGCTACGCCCACTTGCCGCGAGCCATCGCGGCCTCATCCATGAGGATGATGACATCGCCGACGAAAAAAGCCCGAGAGGGCGAAGCGCAGAGATCCCACGCCAAATCGACGAAGTCCGGTTTTCCGGGCGCAGGAGGCGCAGCAAAGACGCCCGACGGGCGGCGTGTAGTCGTGGGAGCGGGGCGGTGGCCATCATCCGCCGCCGACGGTGGCCGCCGCCGCGTGGCCTTCTTCGCCTCCTCCGCGGGGGCCGGCGGGAGAAGATGGCCGGGCGCCGCGGGCGAGGGCAAAAGCATGGCGGCCGCCATCTCGCCGGCCCGAGCAAGCCACCTCCTCGGCCTCGCTTCCGCGGCTCCACTTCTCTCTCCCTTTTCGGTCCCTCTTGCTCTCTGCCCATTGCGTGCCGCGGCGGCGGCGATGGTCTCCTCCATGATTGGCGGCGGCGGCGCCTGCGCCGCCTCCCTCTTGATCTGCGTTTTCTCCGGAACTTCTAGGCGCGGCGCCCGGCGTAATCTTGGAAACCGCCCCAGCCGAGCCATGGCAGACCAAATTTTTGAGGAAGATGAAAAGGAAGAAGAACTTCATATGTCTTATTTGGTGGGGAATATTACAAGAAGGAAGAAGAGGGGACCGGAGGGCGAAGGGATCGATCCCCCCCCCCTCACCGCCCGCCGAGCTCGTCGGAGATGGAGGCGGGGGGCGGCAACGGGGTTTGGAAGAGAGGTCGAGAAGGAAGGGGAGGGGAGAGGGCGACATACGCCCAGTACTACCGGAGGGTTAACAAGAGTGAGTACAAAGTACTGAAGCAAGTATATAATATTAATGAAATGCATCCCTATCCATTTCTCATATTATCCTCCATTAAAGATCATTTATCAAAAGTTACATATTTTTAGAAAATAAGTTGAGAAATCTATTATCACCCATATAGCGAGAAAGAACCTCCTATAGGCTCCCGTAGCCTCTATACTAGGAGACATGACATGAATTCATGATTTAACCCTGCGTAGGTTTGTGTCACTTTACCTATGATTACCCTGACCAATTTTCCATCACATTTCCTTTGGTGCGACTCATGATCAAGATACCGTGACTTTCCCCACTTTCGTATATTATATACATCCACATCTACACACGTGCGCTAATATGCGCTTGGCTGTACTTCATCGACAGCTGATTGGGGACTTCATCGCCTCAACCCTCTCCAGACATACCATAGGGAGTATATAATAACATTCATGGGTACCAGACTCGGCCCGGCCCAACTGGATTCACTTGTTGACACGGTCTATACGGCCCACACAATGAGAGATAGGAGTGAGTCCTTATATATTCATAATCATATGTAGAGGGAGCTCGACCCACCCAAATTCATCATCACATTCCATGAGCTCTCTCTACACCGAATAATCCACTCTCATCAATTAACCATGATCCATCATCATCATCATTATCCATTCAATTTAATTTAGAAAATAGATTTTGATGCAAGTATTTTTGAAAATAGGTTTATTACTTTATTTTATAAAAATTCATATATCATTATCTACATGACTTGCCTCGCCCTTAGAATATCACCAAAGATCCGTTGGATGTCCTTCAACATTTTAGCTTGCTTCCTGTAATTAGAATATTTATATATAGGTATTTAGAAAATTTAACAAACACAATCATCTATAACACCTATATGGGAAACCCCACTAGGGGATTTCTCTTGACATGCGAGGCGGGACACATCAGCATTCTTTCGCCTCCGTTCCGTTTCTGTTCGATCTACGGAAGGCTGTCCGCGGCGACCGTCCTCCTCCCCGTCCACCAAAGATGACCCATCATCGCGCGCCCCCTGCTGGTCCGCCTCCACCTCCACTACCGCACCCACCAAGCCATGCCTTTAAACCACTCAAACCCTAGCCCCTCGGCCCTCCCCCCCGCCCCGCGCCCCGTCTTGGCGTCGACGGCCGAGCCAGCGGTCAAAGCGCTTCGCGAGGGAGCACGCAGCGGGCATCGGCGGCGCGTTCCTCGTCGGCGGCGGAGCTCCTGGCGGCGCAGCCTTCCCCCGTGCGGATCGAGGGCGGGCGCCGCCCTCCCCCCCCCAAGGGTCCACGGTGGCCACGCCTACACGCGCGGATCGGGGTGGGCGGCGTGGCGCCGCGATGGCTAAGCGGCTCGGCGCTTGAGCTCCATCCTCGACCTCGCGCCACGACCTCGGCCGATCCACTCCCGCTCGGCGCTTGGGCGCCCAATCGGCCAGCCGTCCGTCGCGTCGCGCTTCGTGACCGGTCGTCCCCGGCCCGTCCGGCGCGCGATGGAGGTGGAGCGGCACGGTGAGACCGGGCGACCGATCTATCGAAGGCCAGCGCCGCCGCCCCGTTGTCGATTCCATCGGTCCCCCCGCCGCCTCCTCGGTTCCTCGCCTTTCACGGGTCTTGGGGGTGGGGGCGATGGTGGAGAGGAGAACGGAGTGCGGCGGTGGCTTTCGTCGACATCAGCAGCTGCCGCCCCTCCCTTCCCAGTTCGACGCTGCAGCCGCCCTCCTACCCGCCGCCTGGCGCCCGCCATCGCTAGGGTACCTTACCTGCTGCTGCACCCTGGCTGTTCGTCCTCATTCCTCACCTCCCCTCCGTCCGATGATCGGAGCTTCACAACTTCACTGTTGCTCGCGCAACCAATTTTCACACGGTGCAATTAGCTTGGCATCGAATTGAGCTCCTTTTATGGATGCGTGCGCTTGCAGGTTCGTGAAAGAGGACGACAGGAAGCGAGCTCTTGTCAGTCGTTTGCTGCAGTCCTCGCTCGTCCACCACATTCTCTGCATCCCGTTTCACCAGATCAACATATGCCGCACAGCCGAGGGAAACCGTATCTGGTATGCACACTATCTGTCAAATGCTCCTTAATTCCATCGGATTTGCAAATGCAATTGGCATCGCCACTGCAAGTTTGTGTCTGATCAGAAATAACTGGATTGATTCATCTTGCAGCAAAATAACTGTTCAGATTTCCCGAACTTCAACTTCAGCACCTCGCACCAGGGGGACTATGTTGGCATTGCATCCGAGCCATACCCCATCAATGCCTGCTCCCCTCCACCCAATTTGTCATTGATGATCCTTCTCTGCTATATATGATGGACTCTATACACAAGCCCTCGCGAATTGTCATTCTCAACCCAGTCACAGGTGAGAGTTTTTTCAATGGAGCTGATTTTTTGATTTGGAAATAGTTTCCCGTGCTCTCAAATGTCTAATTAACCTCTAATTTCGTGCAGGTGACATCATACTCTCTGGTAGGCCATGATATATGGGGATTAACATCATACAGAGTATGTATTACATCAGGTTTTTTCGAATTCTCATTATATCGAATTACCATCATGTTTTTAATTTGTCTGTAACAAATGAATATCATATTTTAAGCTATGTTGTTAAAAAAGCTATAGGGTGTTTGGTGAAACCAGAGTAAAATGTACTCCCCCCTGTCCATGTTCCTTGAAACATATGCGCAACAACTTTGTATTTGATATGTGCCAATGTTTTGCCCCTTATCAGGTTTCAGGTCAATGAGGAATCATTGAGTTTTTCAATCTTCAGATCAGGTATCCTATCCTTTGTAATAAGATTTCTAACCTCTGGAATTTTAACATCATGTTTTTACTTTATCTGTATCAGTTATTTTTTCTGCACTGTTGCATTTTTTTTGCCTGCACGCAAATTCCTTAAGAAATCATGTAACGCAAGTCTACCCCTGCAAAATTACATTGTCAAAGGGTGACTTTGGACAGTTTAGGTTCACTTGAGGTGCATTGATAAGAATGAACAGGATGTTTGACTAATGAGAAATTATTTTTTTGATTGCTGTTCCTAGCAATCGGCTAGCAGGTCTGGATTGTTTCTGGCTTTGACATTGTCCAAGGGTGACTTTGAACAGTTTAGGTTTCTGATCTAGCGTCTTCCCTATATTGGTATTTGGTAATATTTTCTGGTTTCTTTCCTGCATATAGGCATTACCAACTGCCCTACTTCTGAAGGGGTTTACTTATTTATTACTGGAGAAATGCTCTACTTCTGAAGGGGTTTACTTATTTATTACTGGAGAAATGCTTTAACTCTGTAAGTTCAGATCACCATATTCTGTTATATACTTTCAGTTGCTTAGTAATGTAAATAAAAAACCATGCATGTAAATATGACAATCACCATGCATAGTTTTATTTACTGCCGTATGTACTTGGGACTTGCGTTCCTCTCATGTGTTGGTTATTTGGCCATAGACTGAGATGTGCTTGCTCTTTGTCCATCTGCTATCAGCCTATGAATGATAGCAAGAAAACCAAAAGGGTATGCAAACATGATAAGATATGTGAAATAGTCATTTCTATGTAACAAAAAAAAATCTACTTGCTAATGCTAGAGATTATCCTATAAAATCTAACGTTTATATTATAATAACACTTACTGCAGGTAGCTTTCCAAGTTCATCTCAATATGACACGTGAAGGACGAAGCTTAAGAGATTCAATCATCTACACAGGATTTCCTCAAATAAATTATTATATATGTTTTATTACATTGCCGGAAGCTATCACCTGTCCAACCTTGTCTAAAAATTACTATTCGATATTGGTTTTAGCTTGGAGTTTAAACCTAAGATTAAATAATCTTTATGCAAATGAGTATATACTGCTTTTTATGCATTTTAGTTCTTCATTACTTACTAACTTTGTTTCTAACCTGCACAAAGTAATCCTCCTCATCGCCTCATTGTGATCACTTTTCTTAGTTATTACAATTTAATCCTTTAACAATACCCTCTCGCTTTTTGCCCATGACAAAGAACGCGTGGGGAATCCCCTAGTTTATATATATATATATATATATAGGGTGCACTTTCTATACACCCGGGTGTAGTTACACCCATATTCAAAAAACCACATTGTGTATGTGTTCATACTTGTTTATTGGTTTGAGTATGTTTAGATATTCATATTAAGATATTCTAGATCTTACTACGCGAAAAAAATTCGATAGAACCCATATTTTTTAATATATTACATAAAATGCCACTACTGCTGTATATAAAAAAAGTATATCCATATACTCAAAGTATGAATGCATACTTAACGTATATACCACCATAGATGGTCTAGTATGATCATATACTTCATCCACATGCACTTCGTTCGATCATATATACCATAAATCTTGAGATATACACATGGGTGTAACTACACCTAGGGTGTAGAAAAAATTTACCCTATATATATATATATATATATATATATATATATATATATATATATATATATATATATATATATAAAGAAACTCTTGAAGACCATGAGCCCAGAAAAATATAATCAAAGACGAAGCATGCCGGCAATAAATATTACGGTGAAGACACGACAAGCGTTGCTATCCATGCATGCATGACATCAATTATTGAAGACCCTCGAGTTCGCAGACGAAATTTGAAGAGCGGTGTCACTTTCATACAACAAGTACAAGATGATAATCGAAGATGACATCCTCGAAGGTTTGCCTGGAGATATTCATGAAGGCAATTCACCAATTATTGAAGGTTTCACTGTGAAGCAGATAAACACGAAGCATGCTGAAGACTTATCTGTCGAAGTCCCAGAAGGCTCTTCTCGTTACTATAAAACGAGAAGGAGAGCGCCTGCATTCGATATCGGTGAATGCGCCCTCAGACCACCATCGACTAATTGAGCACTCATACTCCAGAATGCAAAGCCTAGTCTCAGGAGCCCTCTGAGATTAGCAAACCATAATAGTAGTAGCAGTAGTACTCCACTACCACCACTGTATAATACCACCTTTGTAAATTAGTTTGTGACGGAGGTCCTCGCGATCCTCTCCTACTTGTAAGGTAATCAGGTTTGTGCTAAGTGCTTGGGGTTTCCCGAAAGGGAAAGCCGTATGTAAGCTTGTTTGCTTTAATGGAGCAGTTTTAGCTTTGAGAATCTCTGCTTTTCTGTAGCCGTCCATGTAAGTTTGAGCATCTGGTTCTAGGGACCCTATAGGAGAAACATCTGCTTGTATTGTTCTCGTGTTAGCCCATGTGTTGGAGGCGTTTGTAGAGAACTCTGAAAGCGAGAAGTGTTCCCTTCGGGTGGAACTGCCTGGGGAGACGACAGAAAGCTCTTAACGTTCTTCGTCACGACGGAAAACGGCTATCAGGTTAGCGTTAGAGGGATAGGATTAGCAGCTGCTTTTGAAGAGAGCTAGTGATGCATACGGTGAGTACCGAGTAGGATCAACACAAGCATAAGTCGCACGAGTAGGCAGAAAGTCTGGTCTCGCCAAATTTGCAAAGATCCCGTGAAATATTTCTACACATAATCCGCATCGCACTCAAGAATATTCACTAATCGAGTTCATAATAATCACGCACTCCCGAATATTCACGCAAGTATCGCTATCGTTGAATAGTTGCAAGTGCCTTGTATAGTACCCGAATACTCACGCATATTGTTAATCAAGATTTATATAACTTGCATCCACTCACCATAATCAAGTATAAGTGCTTCTCGCATAGTAGCAAGAATAGTAGCAAGAATTTGAAGTGCCCGATCCACTTTAGGAAGTGCTCATGCACTTGTTCATAATATTTTGAATAGCACAAAATCCAAATAGTGGTCATTATATTGTTGTGTTTGTGTGGTATCGGGTTCAAAGTTAATAATATTTGAACTATATTAAAATAAAAAATACCGACAAAGATAGTTAAATACCTCGTTCATAATGGAAGAAATAGATAGCCAAATAAGGTGCTATGAACGAAATTAAAGAATATCCCTAATGAATACTTTATGAATGGAATAAGTAAATGGAATGATATAAGAGAAAAAGAGGTTGGTTTTAAAAGAGAAATTTATAGACTCAATCAACTTAAGAAGGAAAGAGAACTACAGAATAAAAGATTCTAAAATACCAAAGATAATAAATAAACAAGATGATGTGAATGATAATGATAATCATAAAGTTAAAAATATGGTGCAAAATAATAATATTAAAGAGTATGAGATAAGTGAAGATGAGCAATGGGAAATAAATAATAAGTCACATTGTTAGAAAGCTATGAAGAAGAAGACGATGAAGATATAATTGAGCTAAACAATAATAACTTGGTAGATGTTACGAAACCCTTTAAAATATGAAGAATTATATAGAATAGATAATTCGATAGAAGCAATGGATATAGATCCACAGTCATCAAAAATAGGAAGAGGCCCAGATATAAAAGTTGAAACAGAAAAGAGAAAGACCAACCAGAAAATCGGAAAAATGGCCACCAGAAAAGAAGATTTTACATATAATTATATACCCGGGCCAATATACTCATATGGGTTCAAAAAGAAGAGATTTTGAGAAAAAGGTTCAATTTCAGAATTATAAGAATGATGGTGCTATATTGAATCTAGCGGCACATGATCCTATAGATTGGCCAAATATACTCGGATATGGAAAAACCTAATAGTGCAAAAATATATACGAGAATCAACATAATATAGGAAATAGAGTAGAAAATATGATCACATATTTAGAAACTTTTAGGAGAACCAGTTAAAGTTTTATGGGAACAATGGGTAGAATCTTTCCCTATATTTTATGGAGAATTAAAAAGAGTTGGTAGTAATCCACATAATTTTGCAAATATTATATCAAGTATAGTAATAGGTGAAGATCCTGAATTAGGATTTCTTGTTTTACAAAATGAAAGATTAAGAGAATTAGAAAAGTTATCATTAACTAATTGGAGGAAAATAAAAACAGTTTTCTCAATTATTTGTATAATGCTACAACGGCTAAACAAGGTTATAATATTGGAATAGTGGAAAAATATTTTAATAAATTACCGACCCTTTGGGTTCTATGATACATGAAGAATATAAAAAAAAAACAGTACTCAAGCATATAATATCTCTCAGGCTATAACTTTTGTTTTTAAACAATTAAGAAAGATATGCACTAATATACAAGCCCAAAGATCAATGAAGCAATCTGATTATAATTTCTGTAATAATATAGTTTAAATACCATTGACATATGGAGAAGAAAGATCCAAGTATAAAAAATGTCCTAAGAATTATAGAAAAAGATAATATAAGAATGAAAAAGAGATATTTTCTCTACGAAGATCCGATATGAGAGCTCCTTTCTTACATAAGAGAAATGTAAGAAGATATAATCCTAAAAAGAATTATGATAGTACTTGTAGATGTTTTATCTCGTAATTCTCCGGATCACTTAAGTAGAACTTGTCCTGATAAAGACAAGAAAAGATATTCTAATAAGCAAGAAGAACAAGAAAAGGTTCTAATAATAGATAGCGTAAATGAAAATATTTTAGTATGTGATGATGAGATAATGGATGATGAATCAATATATTCAATCATAGAAACAGATGAGATAGAATATGATGAAGAACAGGAATCAAGTGATGAAGAATTACATTTAATTGATGAATTATCTGGTTTAAAAATTAAAATGATGGATAAAATAGTTTCCAAGCATAAGAAAGAAGAATACCATACTTTATCTCGATACATGTTTATCTACTTTTGCAGGAATGAATATAAGATGTGTGTATTGCATATATTATCAAGATCCGGAAGAAAGAGCAACATGTAGTCTATGTTTAAAACAAGCATGTATGCTATGTTCAACCCAACAAAAGATAGAGAAATTAACATAACAAAGAAATATAAAATTTGAGAAAAATAAATCGAACATATAGGCTTAGAGAAAGAAAGAAGTAAATATGAGAATAATATTCCACAAGAATTTCTCATTCCCCAGATTAAGTTTTCAAACCGAACATATTTTATCATACTTTACACAAGATATTATAGACTTAATATGGGCAAAATATGCTTTGAAAAGGCACTATAAGACCTTTCAAGATATACAAGAATACTTCTTAAAAATATATGAAGCAAAAAGAAAGACATCCAGGGAATGATTGTTAAAAGCAAATGTCTTCCCTATGATCCATATTGATGAAATAGTCATTGTCAAGCCTCATCAAACATTTATAATATTCATGGGCGACATAGACTTGAAATACTTTAGAAATATACAACGAAATAATAATGATGATATATCACTTCAAACCCTTATAGATCATGGGCTAATCCATGATATTTATGGTACATTAAAAAAAATAAATAAATCTGATCTTGGAAAGGCTATTAAAGAAGCATGTAAGAAGTTAGTATGTATCAATGAAAAATATAAGATTAAATTTTGTTCGAATCCACCAAAATTCACACAACCAATAAGACCAAAGAACCCATGATATATATATTAAAAAGGGTCAATATAGTTTAATTAAGGTTTGGAGAATTGAGGAAGATTATAAAGAATTATTTACCAAGAAAACGAATCATGATAACCAAGAATATTTAGTGAAGCAAAAGAATTAGAAGGTAATGTCATATTTGACTCAAACTATCATATGATGTATCAAAATAAGATAACAAAAATATTCTTCCAAGAATACTATAATGCATATAGTGTAATACAAAAAAGGAGTTGGAAGATTGATTAAACCAAACTATGGTGAAGAAAGTCAACTAAGAAAGGAATACGAGAGAATTGTTGGCTCTCCATCAAATGTACCAACCTCGAGGATTCGGATTTTGAAGATATTGATTAAATAAGCAAAATCAATATATTAGAAGTTCAATACCAATGAATATATTTGCATACGTTGATAAGGTGTTATCAACAATTTGGCCTGAGGAATACATAATATACACATGCCGATTTTTGATTTGATGTTTACAACATCAATCAATCGGGCGTGGAAGACCATATCCATACCCCAGTAAACAATTTTCGAAAAATACTCTAGAAGACCATGCGCCCAGAAAATATAATCAAAAAACGATGCATGCCAAGAATAAATATTACGGTGAAGCCAAGACAAGCGTCCGCTATCCATGCATGCATGACATCAATTATTGAAGGCCCTCAAAGTTCGCAGACGAAATTTGAAGACGGTGTCACTTTCATACAACGGTACAAGATGATAATCGAAGATGACATCCTCGAAGGTTCGCCGGAGATATTCATGAAGGCAATTCACCAATTATTGAAGGTTTCACTTTGTGAAGCGTATAAACACAAAGCATGCTTTGAAGACTTATCTGTCGAAGTCCCGAAAGGCTCTTCTTGTTACTATAAAATGTGAAGGAGAGCGCCGCATTCGATATCGGTGAATGCGCCCTCGCACCACCATCGACTCATTGAGCACTCATACTCCAGAATGAAAAGCCTAATCTCAGGAGTCCTCTGAGATTAGCAAACCATAATAGAAGTAGCGAAGAGTACTCCACTACCACCATCGTATAATACCACCTTTGTAAATTAGCTTGTGACGGAGGTCCTCGCGATCCTCTCCCCGCTTGTAAGGTAATCGGTTTTGTGCTAAGTGCTTGGGGTTTCCCGAAAGGGAAAGCCGTATGTGTTGTTTGCTTTAATGGAGCAGTTTTAGCTTTGAGAATCCCTCGCTTTTCGAGCCGTCTGCGTGTAAGTTTGAGCATCCGGTTCTAGGGACCCTATAGGAGAAACCTCTGTTTGTATTGTTCTCGTGTTAGCCCGTGTTAGAGGCGTTTGTAGAGAACTCTGAAAGCCAGAAGTGTTCCCTTCGGGTGGAACTGCCTGGGGAGACGACAGAAAGCTCTTAGCGTTCTACGTCACGACGGAAAACGGCTATTAGGTTAGCGTTAGAGGGATAGGATTAGCCGCTTCTTTCTAAAGAGAGCTAGTGATGCATACGGTGAGTACCGAGTAGGATCAACACAAGCATAAGTCGCACGTGTGGGCGTAAAGTCCGGTCTCGCCAACCTTACAAAGATCCCGACAAATATTTTTACGCATAATCCGTATAGTACTGCGTGAATATTCACTAATTGAGTTCATAATAATCACGCACTCACGAATATTCAAGCAAGCATCGCTATCGCCGAATAGTTGCAAGTGCCTTGCATAGTAGCAAGAATAGTAGCAAGAGTTTGAAGTGCCCGATCCACTTCGGGTGAAGTGCTCGTGCACTGCTCATAATATTCTGAATTTGAATAGTGTCCAATAATTTGGTTAGTAATACTTGAATTTAAATAGTACTATGAATAGTAACTCATGAATTTTAAAATTTGATTTTCAAATCCGAATAATTCCCAAGTGTTCTCTAAATATTTAAGTAAATATTGTTGTGTAAGTGTGGTATCATATTATTTATTTCCCATTGCTCATCTTCACTTATCTCATACTCTTTAATATTATTATTCTCGCACCATATTTTTAACTTTATGATTATCATTATCATTCACATCATCTTGTTTATTTATTATCACCGGTATTTTAGAATATTTATTCTCAGTAGTTCTCTTTCCTTCTTAAGTTGATTGAGTCTATAAATTTCTCTTTTAAAACCAACCTCTTTTTTCTCTTATATCATTCCATTTACTTATTCTATTAAGTAAAGTATTCATTATGGATATTCTTTAATTTCGCTCATAGGACCTTATTTGGCTATCTATTTCTTCCATTATGAACGAGGTATTTAACCTGATCTTTGTCGATATTTTTTATTTTAATATACTTCAAATATTATTAACTGAACCCGATACCACACTTACACAATAATATTTACCAAATTATTGGACACTATTCAAATTCGTAATATTATGAACAATTACGAAAGCACTTCACCAAGTGGATCGGGCACTTCAAATTCTTGCCACTATTCTTGCTACTACGCAAAGGCACTTGCAACTATTCAAATGATAGCGATGCTTGCTTGAATATTCGTGAGAGTGCGTGATTATTATGAACTCAATTAGTGAATATTCACGAGTACTACGCGATTATGCGTAAAAATATTTGTCGATCTTTGTAAGGTTGGCGAGGCCGCACTTTCTCGCCTACACGTGCGACTTATGCTTGTGTTGATCCTACTTGGTACTCACCGTATGCATCACTAGCTCTCTTTAGAAAGCAGCAGCTAATCCTATCCCTCTAACGCTAACCTGATAGTTGTTTTCCGTCGTGACGTAGAACGCTAAGAGCTTTCTGTCGTCTCCCCAGGCAGTTCCACCCGAAGGGAACACTTCTCGCTTTCAGAGTTCTCTACAAACGCCTCTAACACGGGCTAACACGAGAACAATACAAGGCGGTTTTCTCCTATAGGGTCCCTAGATCCGGATGCTCAAACTTACATAGATGGCTACGAGAAGCGAGGGATTCTCAAAGCTAAAACTGCTCCATTAAAGCAAACAAGCTTACATACGGCTTTTCCCTTTCGAAACCCCAAGCACTTAGCACAAACCCGATTACCTTTACAAGCGTGAGAGGATCGCGAGGACCTCCGTCACAAACTAATTTACAAAGGTGGTATTATACGATGGTGGTAGTAGAGTACTACTGCTACTACTATTATGGTTTGCTAATCTCGGAGGGCTCCCGAGACTAGGCTTTGCATTCGGAGTATGAGTGCTCAATTAGTCGATGGTGGTCTGAGGGCGCATTCACCGATATCGAATGCGCGCTCCTTCTCGCTTTATAGTAACGAAAAGAGCCTTCTAGGACTTCGACGGATAAGTCTTCGCGATGCTTCGTGTTTATCTCGCTTCCGCGGTGAAACCTTCAATAATTGGTGAATTGCCTTCATGAATATCTCCAGGCGAACCTTCGGATGTCATCTTCGATTATCATCTTGTACCGTTGTATGAAAGTGACACCGTCTTCAAATTTTGTGCGAACTCGAGGATCTTCAATAATTGATGTCATGCATGCATGGATAGCGGCGCTTGTCGTGTCTTCACTAGAATATTTATTGCTGGCATGCATCGTCTTTGATTATATTTTTCGGGCTTATGGTCTTCAAGAGTTTCTTTCGAAAATTTCACTTGAGTATGGATATGGTCTCGCCATGCCCGATTGATTGATGTTGTAAACATCAAATCAAAAAATCGCTTGTGTATATTATGTATTCCCCGACCAAATTGTTGATAACACCTTATTAACATATGCAAATATATTCATTGGTATTGAACTTCCAAAATATTGATTTTGCTTATTTAATCAATATCTTCAAAATCCGAATCCTCAGGTTGGTATATGTGATGGAGAGCCAACAATTCTCTGTATTCCTTTCTTAGTTGACTTTCTTCACCATAGTTTGGTTTAATCAATCTTCTAACTCCTTTTTGTATTACACTATATGCATTATAGTATTCTTGGAAGAATATTTTTTGTTATCTTATTTTGATACATCATATGATAGTTTGAGTCAAATATGACATTACCTTCTAATTCTTTTGCTTCACTAAATATTCTCCGCTTATCATGATTCGTTTTCTTGGTAAATAATTCTTTATAATCTTCCTCAATTCTCCAAACCTTAATTAAACTATATTGATCATTTTTCATATATATATCATGGGTTGCTGGTCTTATTGGTTGTGTGAATTTTGGTGGATTCGAACAAAATTTAATCTTATATTTTCCATTGATACATACTAACTTCTTACATGCTTCTTTAATAGCCTTTTCAAGATCGATTTATTTATTTCTTCCAATATATCATAAATATCATGGATTAGCCCATGATCTATAAGGGTTTGAAGTGATATATCATCATTATTATTTCGTTGTATTTTTCTAAAGTATTTCAAGTCTATGTCGACCATGAATATTATAAATGTTTGATGAGGCTTGACAATGACTATTTCATCAATATGGATCATAGGGAAGACATTTGCTTTAACAATCATTCCTAGATGTCTTTCTTTTTGCTTCATATATTTTTAAGAAGTATTCTTGTATATCTTGAAAGGTCTTATAGTGCCTTTTCGGCATATTTTTTGCCCATATTAAGTCTATAATATCTTGTGTAAAGTATGATAAAATATGTTCAGTTTGAAAACTTAATCTGGGAATGAGAAATTCTTGTGGAATATTATTCTCATATTTACTTCTTTCTTTCTCTAAGCCTATATGTTCTCGTTTATTTTTCTCAAATTTTATATTTGCTTTGTTATGTTAATTTTTCTATCTTTCTCAAGGGTTGAACATAGCATACATGCTTGTTTTAAACATAGACTACATGTTGCTCTTTCTTACTGGATCTTGATAATATATGCAATACACACATCTTATATTCATTCCTGCAAAAGAAGATAAACATGTATCGAGATAAAGTATGGTATTCTTCTTTCTTATGCTTGAAAACTATTTGATCCATCGGTTCAATTTTTAATCCGTATAGTTCATCAATTAAATCTAATTCTTCATCACTTGATTCTTGTTCTTCATCATATTCTATCTCATCTGTTTCTATAATTGAATATATTGATTCATCATCCATTATTTCATCATCACATACTAAAATATTTTCATTTACGCTATCTATTATTAAAACCTTTTCTTGTTCTTCTTGCTTATTAGAATATCTTTTCTTATCTTTATCAGGGACAAGTTCTACTTAAGTGATCCGGAGAATTACGTATAAAACATCTACAAGTACTATCATAATTCTTTTAGGATTATATCTTCTTACATTTCTCTTATGTAAGAAAGGAGCTCTATTATCGATCTTCGTAGAAAATATCTCTTCTTCATTCTTATATTATCTTTTCTATAATTCTTAGGATATTTTTTATACTTGGATCTTTCTTCTCCATATGTCAATGGTATTTGAACTATATTATTACGAAATTATAATCAGATTGCTTCATTGATCTTTGGGCTTGTATATTAGTGCATATCTTTCTTAATTGTTTAAAAACAAAAGTTATAGCCTAAGAGATATTATATGCTTGAGTACTGTTTCTTTTTTATATTCTTCATGTATCATAGAACCCAAAGGGTCTGGTAATTTATTAAAATATTTTTCCACTATTCCAATATTATAACCTTGTTTTGCCGTTGTAGCATTATACAAATAATGCTTTGAGGAAACTGCTTTTATTTTCCTCTAATTAGTTAATGATAACTTTTCTAATTCTCTTAATCTTTCATTTTGCAAAAACAAGAAATCCTAATTCGGGATCTTCACCTATTACTATACTTGATATAATATTTGCAAAATTATGTGGATTACTACCAGCTCTTTTTAATTCTCCGTAAAATATAGGGAAAGATTCTACCCATTGTTCCCATAAAACTTTAACTCGATTCTCCTAAAAAAAAAGTTTCTAAATATGTAATCATATCTTCTACTCTATTTCCTATGTTATGTTGATTCTGTATATATTTTTGCACTATTAGATTTTTCCATATGCTTTGTATATTTGGCCAATCTATAGGATCATGTGCTGCTAAATTCAATATGGCACCATCATTCTTATAATTCTAAAATTGAACCTTTTTCTCAAAATCTCTTCTTTTTGAACTCATATGAGTATATTGGCCTGGTATATAATTATATGTAGAATCCTCTTTTTTCTGGTGGTCATTTTCCTGGATTTCTAGTTGGTCTTTCTCTCTCTGCTTCAACTTTTATTTCTGGACCTCTTTTTTCTTTTTTGATGAAGATGGATTTATATCCATTGCTTCTATAAAATTATCTATTTTATATAATTCTTCATATTCTAAAGGGTTTGTAACCTCTACCAAGTTATTATTGTTTAGCTCAATTATATCTTCATCGCTCTTCTTCTTCATAGCTTTCTAACAACAGCTTATTATTTATTTCCCATTGCTCATCTTCACTTATCTCATTTTCTTCAATATTTTCTATTTTATTTTCTAATTCTTTTTTTGGGCCTTATTTTCGCTTTGCTTAAACACAACTTCAGGTTTCTTTATTGAAACATTAAGCTTTCTGTTATTTAATTCTCTTTCTTGCTTAAGTTGGGTAAGTCTATAAATTTCTCTTTTAAAATAAATCTCTTTTTCTCTTATAGCATTCCATTTGCTTATTCCATTAGTAAAGTATTCGTTAGGGATATTCTTTATCTTTTGTTCATAATGCTTTATTTCATTATCTATATCTAAAGTTTTCATGAATTCACATACACTATTTTCTCTATTTTCTACTGATTTTACTTCGAACTAGATGTCTCTAAGTCATCTAGACTTCTATCTTCATATCCTACAAACCCGATACTAGTTGAACCATTATTACCTTCATAGCTTATATAATCTTTAGGTTGCTTTAAAAAAAACTTCGGCTCTATAAGAGCACTTATATTCCATTCTTCACCGCCCTTTCTTGAAACTTATTTTTAGAGGGCTCATAAATTTTATCCCTTTAGACTGCATGCTTTCAAATACATTGTTCACATTTATTTTATATTTTGTAGCACTTCTATTAGTTAATCTTCCTAAGAATTCTATGCTTACTAATAGATTTGTTCCTTTAAAATCTTCATAGCCTTTAGTCTGAAACCAAAAGCCATCTTATCTATAAATTCTTTTTACTTGGCATTAATAAATCGAGCTATATATGTTATTAGCATATTTTCATTCATATCACCTTCTAAAAATCCTAATGCTTTGCTTTATTCACCGAATCCCATCTTTTATCTAGCAAAGTTATCAACACTTTTGCTCCTAATTTCTTCCTTGTCATACCTTTAATTCCTATGATATACATTCCTTGGTGTATATATCTGTATCCACTATATTTTAAACCATTTTTAATTTATTTATTAACTATATTTAGTTGAACAGATTATTTAAAACACTTAATTCTACTTCTCTAGATATTCTCAGATAGCCCATTTTTATTTTCAAACCAACCCATTTGATATATTTGTTGAGGTTTTATTTTTCTTAATGTATTTTTCTCGATATCTTTCAAGATCTCTTTCTACATCTATCATTTCTTCTAATGTTTCAACATTTTCACATCCTCCTCGTTATTTTGTCCATTAGCCCTAAAGGTCTTATGTCTCTATTTACTACTTGGAGTGATTTGTCTCTTCTAGATAAGTCGTCGATATTTTCATTTATCTCAATTTAATGCTTTATTAACCACTTCGTAGATGATAACACAATTTCTTTTGTTATCCTCAACGATATTGGTATTTTTAAGTTTCTTATATAGGTAATTTATATCTTTTTCTATATAATCGCATTCTCGCTACTTCTTCCTAGAGAAGTTTTACTTTCTTCCAAAGCTTGTAAAGTTAATTCTAACTTATTATTGATAGCTGAATATTATTCTTTTTAACTCGCTTATACTCTTTTTGAAGACATTCAAATTTTAGTTCTAGATCGCCTTGTCTTTTTTACCCCAAGTTATATAGAAATTATGTATTAAATCTACTAATAAATTTATTTGACCGTGTGAAGTATGCCAAGTATGTTCTTCTTGAGGAACTATTCACCCGCACTTGATATTTATATTTTCTTTAGTCTTTACTGAGACTTTCCAAAGATTAATTTCTAAATTTAAGTAATGTAACTTTTCAATTTTTACTAAACTTATGGTAATCACTTCAAATATTATTAACCCGAATCCGATACCACACTTACACAATAAATAATTACTTAAATATTTAGAGAACACTTGGGAATTATTCAAATTTGAAAATCAAATTTTAAAATTCACGAGTTACTATTCACAACACTATTCAAATTCAAGTATTACTAACCAAATTATTGGACACTATTTAAATTCGAATATTATGAACGAAAGCACGAGCACTTCACCTGAAGTGGATCAGGCACTTCAAATTCTTGCTACTATTCTTGCTACTATGCAAGGCACTTGCAACTATTCAGCGATAGCGATGCTTGCTTGAATATTCGTGAGTGCGTGATTATTATGAACTCAATTAGTGAATATTCACGAGTACTATGCGGATTATGCGTAAAAATATTTGTCAGGATCTTTGTAAGGTTGGCGAGACCAGACTTTCTGCCTACACGTGCGACTTATGCTTGTGTTGATCCTACTCGGTACTCACCGTATGTATCACTCGGCTCTCTTTTAGAAAGCAAAAGAGCTAATCCTATCCCCTAACGCTAACCTCGATAGCCGTTTTTCCGTCGTGACGTAGAACGCTAAGAGCTTTCTGTCGTCTCCCCAAGCAGTTCCACCCGAAGGGAACACTTCTCGCTTTCAGAGTTCTCTACAAACGCCTCTAACACGGGCTAACACGAGAACAATACAAGCAGAGGTTTCTCCTATAGGGTCCCTAGAAACCGATGCTCAAACTTACATAGACGACTCTGAGAAAAAGTAGGGATTCTCAAAGCTAAAACTCGCTCCATTAAAGCAAACAAGCTTACATACGGCTTTCCCTTTCGGAAAACCCCAAGCACTTAGCACAAACCTGATTACCTTACAAGCAGGAGAGGATCGCGAGGACCTTCGTCACAAACTAATTTACAAAGGTGGTATTATACGGTGGTGGTAGTGGAGTACTACTGCTATTACTATTATGGTTTGCTAATCTCGAGAGGGCTCCCGAGACTAGGCTTTGCATTCCGGAGTATGAGTGCTCAATTAGTCGATGTTGGTCCGAGGGCGCATTCACCGATATCGAATCGCAGCGCTCTCCTTCTCGTTTTATAGTAACGAGAAGAGCCTTCGGACTTCGACGAGATAAGTCTTCAAAGATGCTTCGTGTTTATCCGCTTCACGGTGAAACCTTCAATAATTGGTGAATTGCCTTCATGAATATCTCCGCATCGAACCTTCGTGATGTCATCTTCGATTATCGCCTTGTACCGTTGTATGAAAGTGACACCGCCTTCAAATTTCGTGCGAACTCGGGGTCTTCAATAATTGATGTCATGCATGCATGGATAGCGGCGCTTGTCGTGTCTTCACCGTAATATTTATTGCCGGCATGCATCGCCTTTGATTATATTTTCTGGGCTCATGGTCTTCAAGAGTTTCTTTCGAAAATTTCATTGGAGTATGGATATGGTCTTCCACGCCCGATTGATTGATGTTGTAAACATCAAATCAAAAATCTGGCATGTATATATATATAATAATCTACGTGTCCGAGATAGTGTGTCCTACCGTCAACGGTGGTTTACTAACCATTTGTCTTTAATCTAATTATGGTATTATTTTTTTCCTATAAGAGATAAATTGGCATGTTTTTGGTAAATTAACATCCTTTAATATTTTCTCTTTTATGTGTGTGCACGTGAGTTGACCCATTATATACGCTCAAATACATGTATAGAAAAGAGAAGAAGCAGGCTCGTGCTTTCCCTACCAGTAGTACTACTCGTACTAGTACTGAAGCCTGGGAACGCAAACCATACTAGCAGCCACCGGCCCACAGGTCAACAGACCCAACTCACGCACACGCACACGCACACGCACCCGCCCCCAGTAACTTTCTCTGCCTTCCTCTGCTTCGTTCCTCTCTCTATTCCCCACTTGTTCTTCAGGATGCAGCTACTCCGCTGCTCAAATCCATCACCATGGGTGGGTAATCTCACTACCAAACACCTCCATTCTATCCTCCCACGGCATCTGCACTAGTGATGGATTTTCCCCTCCGGTTTAGCCTCCTGGTACTGTGTATTTGGGAACCCTATCAACGGTGCTCACCTAGGGGAATGGGGCTCGTCGCCGGCGCCAGTCGCTCCCGGTGCTCGGGATGCCGCGCGGGGGCAGGGCCGCCACGCGCCTGAGGCCGACGTGGCCGTGCTGTTGGGCTGACTCTGTGCAGGTGAGAGGTGTCGTGCACGCGGTCGTGGTGTCACTCTGCGCTCAGGTGTGCAAGATGAGTACCTAGCCTATCATCTCCTTCCCAGAGCTGACCTCTAGTCCTACAAGTTGGGACTGTTGTGATGGTGTGCTACTGAGATTGGGTCTCCATGCTAATGGAGGTGCCTAAGTGACCAGAAACCGTGTGCTTATTATGTGTATGCTTAAACTAAAATGTAATGCTTGAGTGAGGGCTGAAAATCACCTTTGCTTTGGTGATGTGCTCTGTCGAGGCTATGATCACAGCATCGCTATTGTGGCCGTCCTCACATGACCCCTGTCCGTGTTTGGTCAGCTTGCTCCTCCATTCCAGCATACTCAACTTCTCCCTCCATGACTAGTCCTCTTCTCCTTCTCAGCAATATGATTTGGCAGTGGCAAGGAAACTCGAGAAGGGTGGCTGGTTGGTGCAATCGGGGATGGTTAATGTCTTTCGATTATTTTGCCATGAGGAATGGCTTGCTTTCTTTGCTTGGTCCTCTCACGAGCTGCTCTCTATCTGTGGTAAGGGTGAGGCTTCCTCCAGGCTCCTCTTTTATTTGTCCACCTCCTCTACTGTAGTACTACTCCTCCAAGTCTAAAATATCTCACTACTGTAGTCTAAAATATCTCCCAGTGGTCAAGGCTTCTCACTGTGCCGTCGTTGAGCTGGTGCTAATTGGTTGATCGGCCTCCCTCTGGCATGGCTGCCCATGCTGGCTCGCAAGGAAATGTTGTGGACATGATCATTGTGTCACTTGTGTGGTTTAAGATGGTTAAAATGTGGTGTTGCAAGAGGGGCTGTGTAGGAGTGAAATTATATTCGATGGGATGGTGTTTAGCCGGATGATGAGTCCCAAAAGTAAGAGGTACGGCTCTGGTCAGTCGGTATCTCGGTGAGCTATGTAAAATAATACTATTAGATTCGACGGCAAACTATAATTAATTTATAGTTAGCTTTAACTGATTGATTATTGACTTTCTTTCTATGAGTAGAAAGAATCTTAAATGGCATTGTTGTATAAGAAGTATATTTGTATGATATGTCAAGAGATTTCTTTTATATGCTTGTAATGATATTGTAACATATATATTATTTTTGCAAACATAGTAAAGCACACCACTCGTATATAATCTTTATATATACGTAATCTAGTTCATTGGTCAGAGTCATGAGACGGAGAAGAATTTAAATTTCTTGTTGCTTCTCATTAATTAATGAGTATTAGCCTCATGATTGTTTATTAAGATTAAGTTAAAAAGTTGGGGTGTTACAGATAGTGCTAGCTATTAGTCCATGGATCCAAACAGAGTTGGACTAATCACTAGTCAACTAATCACTGGTCCTAATTAATCACTAGTCCTAGTTCACCCAAACATGTCTTAAGATACTAGTGCAGTGAGACACTTACGCAGGGATGGCCTCTATGGCACTGTCGTGGTGCCGGCTGCTGCGCTGGAGTGGAAGAGGTCCTCGACGCTGCCGGCGATAGATCCGAATGGCCCATTATTATCACCAAAACTGGGGCAGAGTCAAAGGTTTCACAGCTAGCAACCCGGGGCGGCAAGGCCAAATATCTCGGGTCTTCCTGGAACCGCGACGGCGGGAAGAGGATCCGCCGGCGATGCCCCCGGCCCCCACGCGCTCGACTGGTCGCCGCCCCCGGAAGTGTGGGCCTAATTCGTAGCGAACGCGGAGGTTCCATCTGTATCGGTCTTTGCCAAACTGGGTCGTCCCAGTCCATGCTCAACATAGGCCCATTTTAGTCCCGAATCCACCTATCAAACGTTGGCTGGCCCATATATATTTGTGGGCCTTCTGGACTGCTCTTTTTTTTGTTCTTCCCTTCTGCACGGCTCGCTTGTATTATTTTCTTTATTACTAGTGCAAGCTGTTAGTACAACAGAGCTTCGAGCATTTGAGATGACAAGTTAGATACGTTGCCACGTATGGATGATGAGTAATTGTCCAGGCGAGTTGATGGATCTTTGGTTGAGTTGTGTTTGTGATTTCGACTAACTTATGTGTCAAGTCATGCATTGCATGCCTTGTGAGTGTGTAGGTGTTGTCATATAGAGTGCATGCATCAAGATGGTTGACAACTATGGAGAAAGTCAAGCCAGGTTCCCAGGTCTTCGAGGGACATTGGCCAATGAAGAACAAACATGGAAGCTTAGACCAAGGGACCAAGAGTCACGAGTCGTGTGTTGGGTGGTTAGCTCAAGTCAGGGCCGGGGAGGGCAGGC
Organism: Hyparrhenia diplandra; assembly: GCA_015847255.1. Classification (NCBI taxonomy): domain Eukaryota; kingdom Viridiplantae; phylum Streptophyta; class Magnoliopsida; order Poales; family Poaceae; genus Hyparrhenia; species Hyparrhenia diplandra. Next base: position 213,691 of record JADLZK010004567.1, on the reverse strand, counting down.
AGGGCGACCACCGGGGCCCATGGAGCTGGGGGGGGGGGTGTGTTGAAAAATATGTAGGTAATTAGTACATAATTTTTAATTTGAAATGATAAGCCTTTGAAAGCCCATGACGACATATAGAAGTGCCGTAGGGAAGTCTTCAAGAACCCATCATCGAGTGGAGCTAGTGCCTAGCGCAGGCATGATCGGACGTTTCGTTTTCGTTTCCTGCCACCGCCGCAACTCTGGCACCCTGCCTGCCTTTGGACGCCGACGCCGATCTAGGCTCTAGGCCCTGCCTGCATATCGACGCACGATGCCGATCTGATCGATTTCCTCCACACCTGGCGACCGGCAACGGAAAGGACGACGGACAACAAACGCGTACGCGATCACAGTAAGCAACAACAACACCCATGATCTATAGTATTTCCCTAATTTTTCTAATTCAATGTATTTATTTGTATATAGATGCTGCCTAAGAAATATTTGTCGACCCGGGTGCTCAGAAAAGGAAAAATAAAATGAAAACAAGAAATATTTGTATTTATTTGCTTGTTACACTATTGTTATGTCTCATGAGCTAATATACATATATTTTTGCAAAGTAAATTTTATTATCCACTGTAATTTTAAAATTAATAGTCTAAGGGGCCTTATCTTCTTCTTGCCCAGGGGGGCTTTAAAATTACAGAGCTGGCCCCTGCTCAAGCCTGCTTTCGACTCGCATTGTTCAGCTTGTGCGAACTAAAAATCAGTTCATCGGTCGTTCGGTTCCGTAGGGACATAAGAGCCGAAGCTGAAGACCGAAGTTCACAAAACAGCTGAAAACCCAATAACCGAAAGTTCAGTTCGGTTCAGTGTCGAGTGTGTAAATGCGCCTAGGCTGAGAATGGACCACATCATGCAAAATGAGTCACCGTTAATTCTGAACAACACGCAATGCCAGTGTCATGAATCGCAGACCAGCCTTCAGCTCAGGTCAATGTCAGTGTCACGAAAATGTACTCTTGCCGTGTTCATGGATACTGTATTTCTGAATTCACTTGCAGACACGGTGCCAATGGGATGCAATCGGAATCTAATTAAACGCTGGGCCCACATAGACAGCAGCCACGCGCACGCACGAGTTTGTGCCAGCAACTTGTTCAATTTGACACGCGGACACTAGTGAAAAAAAAAAAAAAACTTTTACGTGACATCCTCTAAAAAAATCCGTGACGGCCGTCCAGTTTGCCCGTCACGATAAATACCCCGCTTAACGGTGACGGACATTTTTTATTTACCGTGGCGGGCCAAACTGCCATTCTTTGAAGGAAGCAATAGTTCTAGACCCCTCTCCAGCGTCCACCGAGCTCTGCAGTGCTGCGACCGCGATGGACATGGGCATTGACATGCCACCTTCTTCAAGGGTGGTGTCCTGATAATGGCTAGCAGCATTCTGGTCAGTTCATATATATTCATGCACTTTATTAATGTTACAGTACTTTGTCAATACGTTGCTAAAAAACTTAAAGAGACATAATCACTAGAAGTTTATTTATTAATACATACGACTAATACAAATTATTTGTCTTTGTGTGTTTTTTCTGTTTATTTTCTAAATAAAACAATATGCATATAGACAATTTATATGTATTCGGACGTAATATGTTTTGACCAACATTATCTGTAGTTTTTCTTCCTCTGCGCATGGTACCTCTCTATGCATATTCAATATGCATTTCGTTGAAATCTTAGCTTAATTGTGATGGCTTTTGTTGTACCCATGTCTGATGGGTTCATAAATCTATTTTGAATTTCAAAATTTGATCGTACTGTTTGCTAAATTTATTTATCCTTATGAGAAGTTAAAACTCCAATGCTTACTATAGCTTTTATTTAAAAACATTCCTTTCATATTTTATCAAAGAGTTTTGCTATTTATCTGTCAACAGATTTTTTTTATTGATCTCTATCTGTCAAATTATTGGTCGTTGATTTTGTTTTAAGATCTGTGCTGCCACCGCTATTACTAGATCTGTGCTGCCACCGCAATAGCCCAAGAACGCCGGGCGTATACACTAGCACTAACTAGGGAACCTCCCCGTTGCTTCGCGAAATTAAAAACAATGCAATGATCATAAGAAAAAAAAAAATTTCATGATATCATCTCTCGCACGATAAGGATATGAGCTTATTATAGAAAGTTAACCCGTGCATTGATGCGGGTACAAAAAAGTAAATTTAATCTAGCTAAGAGGAATTTTAAAATAATTTCTATAATGAAGTAAAGAAAAGACATCATCTTAATCTTGGATCTTCAACTTCAAAAAAAATAAAAATAAAAATAGGTCACTAACTTGTGAAGGATAATTTTTGGAACTTAATGTATAACACAAAAATTATCGGTTTATGGTAAGAATAGACTTAAGAAAATACGAACACGCTAATGATTCAACATACCTTATATTTATCCGCACATTGCAGCGAGAATTTTTAGTATTGTATATGCCTTTGATCGAACATAATATATTTTGTTATATTTCCTATAAATAATATTTTTCTTTTTTATTTGTATTTTTATTTTCCCTTTTTTTATTTTCACTTTCTTTTCTTATTCTCTTATTTTTCTTTTCTTTTCTTTTTGCTAGAGTTCAAGGGCAAATTGCCCTGGCCTTCCGATTAAAATCAAGAGACCAAATCCAGTTTACAGCACAGGTTTCCAAAGAACTACCCAGGGGACCTTTACCACCAGGTAAAATAGCCACAGATTAAGCCAAAAACGTAAAAATATATATAGCATATATTCTCCAACAGTAAAAACGGAGCCTAAGCCAAAGCAAGGATAACATCTCCTTCAAGATCGCATCCAATTCCTTCCACCATGGTACAGCTGCCAGCTGGGGACTTATTCACCTCAAATCTTGCAAGGCGTTTTCTTTTCCTTTTTTTTTCTTTTTCCTTTTTTCTCTTCCCTTTTATTTCTCCCCTTTCCTCCTTATCCATTCGTCATGCCCGCTCGGGTCCCGCCGTCCCAAACCAAACCGTGGGAGCGAGGGGGCGTTGGAGGCGGAGCACCGGTGTCGGCGTTTCGAGGAACGGTGGGTGCCTCGGTGCCGGCAATAAAGAATTTATAAGCCGTGTGCCCTCCCTCAATGGCGTAGCGCAAGATGGACACGGACGCGCTAGCCGTTTATCCCGGTTCAGGCCAACGGGGCCCCTACGTCCAGCGGGGGGTGTGTCCTGCTTTCGTGTTACCTCGCGCTCAAAGATGAGCCCGCAGTAGGGGGTTACTGGGCGGTCAAGCGGGGGAGAGACGCGGGTCTCAAGCCCCACGATCGTGGTTATGGTGGTGGTGGTGTGCGGTTTCCTCCGTGTGAACCGGAGTTGAGTCGAAAAGAATCGAATTCTCTCCCTAATGAGGCATTACTCCCCCTTTTATAGGAGAAGGAGAGAGATAATGTTCATACGGTGGACGCCTAGGTGGCTAATTCAGTAGGCCGCACGGTTGCATGTCTTATTTGCCGAGGGGTTGGGCGGCTTGGATGTTGCTTGGCGAAGACACGTCCGGATCGATGGCGGGCGTGTCGTCCCAGGCGTGGCCCCGAGGGTCCCGTGAGGCGTCCCTCACAATCCGCATGGCGAGGGCCGGTCCCGGTCAGGTCGCCGGCTATGCGTGTCAAGTGCCCGGGGGTCGGCCCAACGTGGCGTTTCGACGGTGCTGCGGGAAATGAACAGTGTCATCCTGGTTTCCCGTCTTGGGGTGGCGTAGCACGCCACTGGTTCAGCTTTGCGTCCCATCGGTCGGATTGGGGAGACGATTCGCGATTCGATTTGATCAAGGCGTGTCGATGGCACCGCGCCTCGCCGCCCGTAATCGCATTGAATGCGGCGGTTTCCCTTCCTCCGGACGGAACCTCCCACGCCCGAGGGTCGGCGACCCTAGACGGGCTAGTTGGGCTGCCTCACCCGAGGATGGAGAGCTGGTCTCCCCCTCGGGCGAGGCGGAGTTTTTGCGCCCCCGAGGGTGGTGAGCTAGGCCACCCTCGGACGAAGCGGAGATTTCTCCCGGCCGGTGAGCTAGGCCAGCCTCGGGCGAAACGGAGATGCGTGGTCGAGTCCGAGCCATGGTTTAGCCTGGCATGTCGACGTGGAACGTCATGGTTCGTTGTTTTGTAGAGGTCCTGACCTTGTCCTTCGTGGAGCGTAATAAGCTCTTTGCGTCGTGATGACTCCATTTGGGCCGCTTTGTGGGCCGTCAGGCCGATTTCGTCGTCATGTGAGCTGCCGTGGGCCAATGGCCTCGGTCCATCGTCCGTCCGGGCCGTCCCTCCGTCGCGGGATGATAGCGGGCTAGGTTTTACTAGGCCTTGGCAGCCGGGCAGATTCTCATAGTTTGGAGAATGTCTCGGGGCCCAATATTTAGGTCCCCGACAACCGGTTGCGCGAGGGGACGGATGGAGGCGGCGGCGAGCACTCGGTAGTGTCGGGCGCGGAGCGGCGTCGGGCGGAGAGGCAAATGGCGAAGCGGCGGCGGGCTCCTCGTCTGCGGCGAGGCCGAACGACGGTCGCGGGCGCGGGCGGCGGCGCCGGGCGATGTCGTCGTCGCCCGTGATGGCCAGCGGGCCTCGCCGTCGTCGGGAGGCGGCCGCACCCGACCACCTCGTCGGGCTCGCCGCCATCTCGCGGCGGCGGGGGCGGGCGGGGAGAAGGACGCGCGTGGATGAAGAGAGCGGTGGAAGCGCGACATCGTCGTCCTCCCCGTTGTCGGCATCGTCCGTGGCTTCTCCTCCCCAACGACATCGTCCGGAGAGCGACCGCCGCGCGCCCGGAAGGAAGGAGCTCGACCACGGGTCCACGGCGGGCCTGAGATGCTCCCGTGCTCCGCTCCCATCCTCTGCTCCCATCATATATATGCTAGCTGGCTGAAAGTAAATGCGGGTGGACAATGATTGCATTCGGCCTCTGATCTTCGATCGCCGGTGGTGGGTGCATTTAGTGCTCTGAAGTTGCATGGACACCGTTTGGGGCATCCATGACGCTGGGCAAAGGCGGCGCATGGGCTGGCGCCGGCGATGAGCAAACGCTTGGGGGTCACGAAGAAGCCACCGAACCGAAGTTACCACTCACTCGAAACCAATCGGAGGCGCGGTAATTCCTTAACCATACATAGTGGGGAGCTCTATATAGGAGTTTTTAGATTTTAGATGGGTCCGGAGAGTAGCATTCGAAACCCGCAAATCCTTTTTCATCTCCGTATCCCACCGCTTCCCCAATCCTCTCCGCATCGTCCTGGCCACGGTGTCGCGTGCGCCGCGCGCAGGCGGTGGGATGGCGGAGCTTTTGGCGTCAGTTCCACTCCCCCTGTGCCGCGGCTGCCGCGGCGGGCTGTGGCTCGGGCGGTGGCCTCGCGCGTCGCTGTCCCCGGTGTCCGCGGCGGGGCAATGGCTCGGCCGCTATCCTGGCGCGCCGCTGCTCCCTTTACCGACGGCCACTGATTAGTCTCTTTCACTCGATCGATTTCGTAAGTGTATTCTGTTCTTCCTATGGTTGTTCGTCGATTTTGTTTTTGCTCGAGGAGCTATTGCTATCGATCTGTGCGTGTGTGCTGTTAATCACAACAGTGCGCTTGGCTTGTTGTGAAGGGGCTAGGAAGGCTCGTGCTGATGGGTTCTGGAGTGACTGTTGTTTTTGCCGCAACATTTGTGCCGTAACTGCCGTTCGTGTACTATGGTCAGGTGAGTGAATCTGGTTACTTGTTTCAATTTCGGATTCAACAACTTGTACTTATCTATATATCTAGTTTCTGAAATGTGGCTTGTGATTTCTGAGCAGCGAGACTTGTGAGTGATGCAGTTAATTCAGTTAATTTGACATTAAATCCGGTAGAGGAGATTTGAACTTGAGTAATGCACCGTTTTGTTGAATGTCTTATTATAGGAGCTCGAGCTGTTTCAGCTTGTGTAGCTCCGCAAATGGACAGTAATATTGGTTTTCGTTGTGATAATTGCTATGGAGTTTAACTCAAGTAATTTTTTTCTGTTAATCTTGTTATGTCTACAAGCTCTGAGTTAAAATATTGTTTCCATACAGTAATCAATCATGCTAATTTCTGCATTTTTTGCGTTATTAATCTGTTCGTCACATGAGTTTTTTTTTTTTATGAAATTCAAATGAGCTTTTGAATTCCTGCACTAGGATATTTAGATGCTTAGACCCTCTGCACTCTTAAACACTAGTGGATATTGGTAAACTTCAACCTCATCGGAATTTTGGCATGTGTCTATATCTCTATATGTGCGTGTGTTTATATCTCTATATGTGTAGCTGAATGTGCTTCTCTCTCTCTGTGGTGTGTGTGCGTGTGTGTCTCTCTATATGTGTGTGTGTTTGCCTCTTTTGTCGTAGCTATATAAAGTATGACAAGTTATTGTTTCTATCTCTGTCTCTCTTTCTGTTTCTCTCTATTTCTCTCTATCTCTCTCTCTATCTTTCTTTCTGTGTCTGTGTTTGTTTCAAAACTAATAAATTCAGTTTGATTGTATTTCAGTATATTTCAGTCTTTGTCTTTGGCTTCAGTCATTTTGTGTGTTTGTGTGTGTCATTTGAGTAGAATTTGTGTGTCTATCTGTGTGTCTCTATATTTGTGTGTCTATCTCTATCTCTCTATGTGTCCCTCTCTGTATCTCTATCCCTCTATGTCTATAGGTATTTGAGTAGTATTTTGGTGTTGGAGGGAGTCTATTTCTCTCTGTGTCTCTCTTTGTGGGCGAATGCAAGTATAGTATTTGTTTATGTGTGTGTTTCTCTCTCTCTATACTATTATTGACTTTAGTTGAATTTATATGTCAATTTGTATGTCTATGTAGTCTTATTTATTTTATTAGAATTTGGATGATTATCTCTCTGTATGTGTTTGTGAGCCGAAATGCCTTTGTCTCTTTCTGAACTAAGAGAGAGCTGCATTCTATGTAGCTTTGGTTTGTGTATGTCTGTGGTGTCATTTTTATCTATCTGACATGTCATCAAGTTAGTGGATGTGGGTGGAGTAACATTTAGATGTTGGTGGGACTATTTTTCTTTCTATTTAGTTGATCTGAATTTTGACTTTGAGTTATTTTGAGTTGATCTGAATTGTCAGACCATGTTGTCAGATTCTGCAAAAATAACCTGAAACTTAGCTGACTACTCTTTGGTCTCATGCTTTGTTTTGATGTCTTTTGCTACAGAATGAGATTGTTGTTGCTGCATGTAGCAAGATGACCAGAACGAGTATGTTTAACAGAAGCCCAAAGAGAAGGAGGCACCAGTCGAGTTTACAGAGGCTGTTTGGCAAATGGCAGGGAGCTAGCAGTGAAAATTATGAAGTATTCTGATGAGTTACTGAAGGAGTTTGGGTCAATCATTTTTCTCTCCTTATATCTTTGTCTCTATTAGATATAATTTGCAGAGCTGTGTCTATTTAATGGACCTGGATTTTGCCTTTTTGAGAACAGCAGGAACCTTTGAATGATCAATGGTGTATATTAGATTTCATTTATCCTTCAGTCTGAACCTGCTCTCTTGTTCTGATCAAACTGAAAGTCTGAAACTGCTGAAACTGAATGTCTGAAACTGGCTCTATCCTTTCATTCAGAGTGGAGTCACTGAACATGAAGAACAAGGCAGGAGCAGCAAAGATCGTTGGAACAATCTCGTTGTTTGCTTGCCCTCTACAAGGAAACGTGAGTAATAAAGGAATCAGTTCTCCATGTTCTTATTTCCAATGATTTGGCAGCTAGCTATTTTTCTGATTTTTTGATGTCAAAAGAGCTAAGTTGTTTGTTCATGCTGCTTCTTTTTTTTGAGTGTTGCTAGGAAGAGAAGGCCAAGGTGATTTCAGACGCGGCTGTTCATTGCCCGGCATCGACGCCATGTGACGCGCCCGGGTAGTGTTTGAATCTTTATTGACTTGTGGTGATTTTGTCTCTATTTTTCCTGCTTAGTTGTGGTTGACTGAATGCATTTAGAGTGGAGAGTACAATTAGACACTGTATTTTTTTAATGGGAGCCACCTTTGTATCAGCCTTTTAAAATGCAGCCACTATGTTCGTTAGCTAAATTCCTTTGTTAAATTCGAATTAGCGTTGTTTTGCTGGTGATTTGAATTTCAAAATTCAGCATGCCTAATGTTTTGGAATTGTAATAACTGATGGCTAATTTGTCTAGTGAATTCAACTTTTTTGGCATTCTGATGGGAATGTTCAAAAAATAATAAAAAATATTGTGCTAGTGCCCCCTTGATTGCCATGGAAGACTAGGTTCCTACACTTGTTTTAACATTGCTGGATTCAGTGAATCCATCAAACATATGAATATGTGATGTTTGCCTGTGCTTGCTTAGTTTTTCTTCCCCCCTGTGCTCAGTTTTTGTTCCTAGCACCATTCCTCAATGTGTGGGATCCATTTTAGCATGCATAAATCCAGACTTTATTTGTACAAGGTTGCAACTAGCACCTGGATTCTGTGTCCTCTGTTTGCGGATGCTTGTTTATGTATTGTGCATTGAGCTGCTGACTGGGTAGGGGAGGGGCAGGGGTGTGTGGGATCTAGCCCCCTGTTTTTTGGTTGATGGAATGTTAGATCTGTCGAAATGTCATTCGTTCGTAGCACCATTCCTAGTACAGCAGCACTGGGCAACAACCTGTGCCTCAATGGATTCCTGCATCATCTCTACCAACTATATTGTACTTATTCCACTATTCCAGCACTACATGTTTACCGATGTTTGGAGCCTATCATATCATTCAGATTTATTAACACCATTTGGTTCCAGCATCTTTGTTATTTGATCATGTAATTTATGTTGCATGCCCCCAACACCATTTGGTTCCGGCATCTTTGTTTTTTGAAAATTAAAAGCATGCCCCCTACTAGGCAATGGGTTTTGGGGCAATTCTCTTTGGAATAAAAATTGCATGCCCCTACTAGGCAATGGGTTTTTGGGTTTTGTTGTCTTTTAAATTTAAAAGCATTCCCCTAGTAGGCAATGGGTTTTGGGGGCAATTTTCTTTTGGAAAAAAATAGCATGCCCCTACTAGGCAATAAGTTTTGGGGCTTTTAGTTTTTTGAAAAAAAGCATGCCTTCCTAGTAGGGTATTGGTTTTTTTTTTTTTTTTTTAATTATTAAAGCATGCCCCCCTAGAAGGTAAATTGTTTTGGGGCAATTTTTATTTTTTAACAAAGCATGCCCCCTACTATGCAAAGGGTTTTGGGGGTTTTTTTTTGTTTTTTGAAAATTAAAAGCATGCCCTCCTAGTCAATGGGTTTTGGGGCGATTCTCTTTTGGAATTAAAATTGCGTGCCCCCTACTTGGCAATGGGTTTTTGGGTTTTGTTGTCTTTTTTAAATTTAAAAGCATGCCCCCTACTAGGAAATGGGTTTTGGGTTTTTTTTTTTTAAATTAAAAGCATGCCCCCTACTATGCAATGGCAGCTTATCCTTTGTTTTCGAATTGTCTCCCTCTTTTATTTCTCTATCTTTGTTTGTTTTCTAGCTTTGATGTGTGCTCCATACATATTTGACTCAATCTGTACACATTATCAGGTTTCCAGAGCCGTAGGCTTGAAGAACAAACAAGGTTGTTTTCTGTCAAAGCTTTCTCAAGGTGCATGGTGCGACGTCCCTTGCCCACAAGATACCTGTCTATGATGGAATTAAGAAATTGTACACCGCAGGCGAGATGCGATTCCAATGAATGGTGTTTGATGTCAAGTTGGGGTGCCGAGAAATGTAAGTAATCGACTCCTGTTTAACCTCTCTTTCTCTGTATTATTTATCTGAATCTAACTGAATTGGGGTGCTAGACTTACATTGTAATGAGACGGTGTCATGTAGTTAGTCGATGTGGTTGCAGTGTCTTTGAGAGCTAATTTTTTGTTTGTCTTTTTTTTTTCTCTCTTTTTGTGGCTGATGATTATCTTTTTTTGCCTAATTAAGTATCTATGGTAGATGATATTTACCTGATGATGTTCTTGTCTCTGTGCCTGTCTCTTTGCCCTCCTCGTCTCAGTGACTGTTTCAGTTTTCAGTCATAGTTAATTTCAGTTTTATGTCTTGCCTCTGTGGTATCTTATTGAATGGTTGTCTGTCGGTGGGTGCAGGAGGGGCTGTTTTGGGCAGGTGCTGCGAGAGTGGCGAGCATCTTAATTGTATCCATTTGTGTGTGGTGTGATTCTCCTAGAGTTGTGTTCTTCATGTGTGAAAGGTCATACATTTTTTTCTTTTTGCTTTTATTGAATTTGTCGTCTTCGTGTTTGTTGACTCTGCTCGCTGGATCTATTGTCAGGCCCAACCACTGTCACCGGAAGTGTCTCTGGCCTCAAGCCTGGCCTCCAGGGTTCCATGTGCATGCTCTTGGTGACACCACAAGTGGCTGCATATCAACTGGTATTTATTCTTTCTTTTTATTTTGGCTTGCTTATCTGGTCAGGATGTGTGCTAACTGCTAAGTTATCGACCATTGAACTTTTCTACTTTGTTGGTGAACTTGTTTCATATTTAAGGGCTACACTACAATCCTGCGAGCAAGGAGTGCAGCACCAGAAGACGAGAACCGCCATGCTAGTGATTTTTTTTGAAATGTGACAGGTGGATCAGATGGTAATGATCTCTGCCCTACCTTTTCTTGATTTTCACATACCATGTAGTAGCTGGTCGCAGGTACTTTGGCTAAGGAAGCTGTGTTACTTCTGTGATCCTTTAGGCATAGTCCATAATTGCATTCACATGCCGTGTGTATGATAACAGTAGGTGCATTGTCTGTTGACTGTGGTTCTTTTTCCTCTGTTTTGAGCTAAGTTTTTCACTATATATACTTTGTTCATGGATCACGTGAATGAATTCATGTGTCTAATTACATCTGATTTTGTTTATTGAATGGTGGACAGAAAAGTTTGGTAAGGCTATGCTTTGTACTGTGCCATAATACCCTGAAAAACAAAACCCTGTTTTTTTTTTGTTTTTTTTGTAAGTCAGGATAGAGGATATTTGAACTTTAAATAAGGTGAACTAAGCTAGTGTCTTACAATTTGAGTCATCCATTTTGGCTATCCTTTGATGATGTGGATCTTTTTGTAAGAACTTTGGCTTTGCACAATGCCATCGTTAATATTATTTTTTTGGTTTTGAATATTATACTTTGTAATAGCTTTGTTTATATTATGGTGGATGTCACTGATCAGTCCAAATTTGTCTATTTTAACACCTTTGTTTCTGCACTTTGCCAGATTTTGTTGTTTTATCCTTAGTTTTCAAACTGTAGTCTATACTATTAGGTTCTATTCAGAGCCATTGTCAGATAGTAAGCTTAACAACTGTTTGGTTTTCTGTTTGTACACTCAGGTGGACACGAGCTCAGCAAGAGCATTGGAAACGCTGGTGGCCGTTTTGCTTGTGGTACGCGATCACACCCATTTCCCAGCCCCATTCCATTACGCCAGATTTTAGCTTCCTGTTTCTTTTTTCAAACACTGGATTTCTGATAGCACTTTATTATCACTCCAGGGATCATTTGACTCCAGGAGAATATTGAGAAGGAGTTGTCATACAAGCAGCTGGCTCAATGGACATTAAATCGGTATTTTGTCCCTTGATGCTTGTGTTTGGATTCCTGTTCTTGGTGTCCAAATTTGATGTAGTGAACCTGTACTTCTTGTTGTCTGTAGACACAGACTATTTTATCTGCTTAGAACTACCTGTCACACATGAAACAGGAGGCTATTTTTTGTGTGCCGTTGGTTATGTGAATACTCAAGAAGCTATGGGGTTAATGGGTTTGATATTCTTTTTGTTGGGTTCTTGAATCTGTACTTTTGAAAATTTGACAGATTTGTGGCTGTGATAATCTGTTGACAGATTTTTTAGTTTACAAAAATCTGTTGACAGATTTGTTCTTGTGAAAATCTGTCAACAGACAAATAGACACTCCCCTTTAAACAGAGACATTTTTAGGCAGTAGAGTACACTCATAATTAATTATTAGTACGATGGTACAACCGGCCATTTAAAATTGCATCATGACATTCAAGATTGGCGGTAGAGCTCAAGTGAGTTAGGAGAGAGCCATGGTCCTAACTTGAAAAGAGCTATTATTTAAGCTTAATAACCATTGTTTACTTCAAACGAATCTCAACAACTAGATATCATAGCCACCTTTGGCCTGCACTAATCTGCTCCAATATTGAAGATGTTGAATTTTCTTATCAAAGAACTATAGTTTATAGTTGTAGCATTTTTATAGGAAGTATAATGTAATTTGGTATCAATATAGATATGTCACAATGTTTCAGTTAAAATTTACACATTTATGTCTTTTTAGTTTTTTATATATCGATATCAGTGGCAGTGGATAATTTAGAAACACAAAGAGGTCTAATTTTTATGGCTATTTAGAAATTTTTATATGTATGCAAATTTTAGCAATTTAGACGCACATTTTAGGGGATATTTTGGGTTATTTTTATTATAGATAGAAGTGGCTATTTAGATGCAAATTTAAGGAGTCTTGTTAGTTACATATCATAATGGTATTATGGGTAATTTAGGAAATTTAGGGTTACTTTAGATATGTCTCATATTGTCATAGGTTGCAATTATGTTTTCATAATGGTGGAGATATGATTTTTTAAAAATGAAACAGAATAGATACAATGGTTATTGTTATCAATGGTAATAGTTTACATAACTGATGGCGAAATCTTTTTGATTTTGTGAGAATTACTCAAATTCAGTTTTGTCCCAAAACATCTCATACGGAATAACTGTTTTAGAAAAGGGAATATATTAATATTCCAAATTTTTCGCATCGACTAATGCATATGTTTGTTCATTATTACAAGCAAGCAAAACAATTTCAAGCAATCTCAAAAATGTTGCTTTTATAGTATCGAATTAGTACTAGTAAGATAAGATCGCTTTGTATCAATTTTCCACCCCTTTGCATATATCTGTGACAGCTTTGCATAAATATCTGTGACAGTGCTGCATCCCCTACTTTCCATTCACAAACCAAATCTGGATGAGGTTCATGCCTAATAAACTCTATAAGAAAAAAAAAAAAAAAAGGCAATGTTTTGGTCTTCCGGATGTCGTAGTTACTTTTGTATAGCAGAAGGACATTTACCATTCGCCTCTCTAACAGTCACATCTGAATGTTGAGCGCTGATGTAGTGATATCCATTTAAACTATGCAGCATAAATGAATAAATGATCGAGTTTCGAGAGCAAAATTTCTGGTTCCACTACATGCCATTCGTTGCTGCGCTACCTCGTTTCTGGCTGCCAACGGGTGCTGCGAAGACTATCTTGCTCTTTTTTTGTGTGGTTATATTTTGAGGTTTGTTGAGCTGGTATATGTACCTTCTACAAATAAGTCCATCAGAACACGCTGATGGTAGTCATATTCCATTTCAGTGTCAGCGTTGTCGTCGATTCAGTGTTTCGCTTGTTTGTAAAGATGATGTTTTTTGCTCGGCTGTTTCCTGTACTCGTACCGTACTGCACTTGAGGTACCTATGATCGTTTATGTACTATTTGGACCAAATGCTAATATCATGATCTGGAGATTGATGCTATTATCAGCTCCGCGCGTGACACAGTTCTGTGCTTGCTCTTCCCGTTGCTGTCAGCCGATGTGATCATAAGATTATTGGTACCTTGGTTACGAAACAGAGAGCCAAAATGTTGGCAATTGGCTGCTGCAAATCAGGGCGCTTCATCGTATGTATCCATGGTTGACAGAACGTTGAGCACTGGCTGCATAGTTTCACTGTCTGCGATGTACAGTAGCAGGCGAGTTGCTGTTTGCAGTAGTAGCACAAACACAGGCACGCTGCTCTGTTCTCTGTTCTTTGCACAAACAGGGCAAGCGCGCCCGAAGGCAGAGGAGGTAGTTCGTGGCCAATAGGCAGGCCTCGAGTGTGGGGTCCATGCGTCAGCTCTGGAGTGCCGCGCGTTGGTAGGAACCGGGCCACAGGCCCACCGGGGGTGTGCCGTCCGCATCTTAGCAGCGAGTGAGGCACAGGCCGCTGACGGGCCTAAACGCACGCACAAGACTCAGATCACTCTTTGCAGTACCATGTCCCAACCGTCCGATCCGGATCGCAACCATCCACGTCTAGAAATGTCTCAGCCTCGTCCTTAGTTAAAGGATTCACAGCTAGCAACCGAGGGCGGCAAGGACAAATATCGGTCTTCATGGACCATGAACCTCCTGATCCAGTCCCAGCAAATGGGGAATGCAGGGCAATAGAGAGCAATGTCCCCGCGCGCTGCAGAAAGGGATGGGTCACAATCGGTCTTTTGCCAAACTGGGTCGTCCAGTCCATGCTGAATATAGGCCCACTTTAGACCCAAACCCACCTATCAAACGCTGGCTGGCCCATATGTATTTGTGGCCCCTCTGGAGTGCTCGCTTTTTCTTTTTCAGTTATTAGTGCAAAGATGAGACGTTTATTGTGCCCTTCTGTTAGTAAAACAGAGCTTCGTGCATTTGATGTTTCAAAAAAAAAAAAAAAACTTTGTACATTTGAGATGACAACTTGGATACGTAGCCATGTATGGATGATGAGTAACTGTCAAGACGAGTTGATGGATCTTTTGTTGAGTTGTGTTGTGACGATTTGGAATAACTGACGCGTCAAATGCATTGCCTTGTGAATGTGTGGGTATTGTCATATTGAGTGCATCAAGATGGTTGACAACTATGGAGAAAGTCAAGGTCTTCGATGGACAATGGTCAATGAAGAAAGCTTAGACTAGGACCAAGAGTCATGAGTGGTGTGTTTTGTGGTTGCGTCAAGTCTGCTCGACTCGCATTGCTCAGCTTGTGCGAACTAAACATCAGTTCATCGGTCGTTGGGTTCGGCAGGACCAAAGTTCACAAAACAGAAAACCCCAATAACCGAAAGTTCAGTTCTGTTCGGTGTTGAGTGTAAATGCGCCTAGGCTGAGAATGGACCATATCATGCAAAATCCAATATGTTCATCGATACTCACTGTATTTCTCATTTCACTTGCACAACTTCGTGACAGCAGCCACGCACGCACGACTTGGTGACAGACAGCAACTGGTTTAATTTGATCACACGCTGAACGACGTGAGCAACGGGCTGGCTATCTCCGGTGAATGGATGGTCGTCGCCTCTAGGATTCAACAGGGTATTCCAGGCAGATTTGCCTAATGATCATTGTTACTTCTAGTGATAAAAAAATACACTTGTGCTACAGTGAAATTTGCTGGGATTGTTAGTTTCTTCAAGTTTGCCTAACAGTTACCTGTGCTAGTGCTATGATGCATGGGCTTGGAAAGTTCAGGCAATAGACAAGGGCCTCGCAGAAAGTAGCAGAGATGTCTGCAGTGGATGTTCAGAACAGAGATGTATATGTATAGGGGTTTTAATTTCATGACTGATATGATCCTTACTTCATCATGCATACATCAATGCTCAATTGTCCGCGTCATTGGACTAGAAGCTTCAATCAGAATTCAAAGGCCGGGCCCACACACGACTTGAAACTGGTTTGACACGCTGAATGTGGGCGACGGCTACCACATATCAGTATATCTAGTCCTGTTCTGTCCTTTTTGTGATCGACATTGGCACGTACATCAGGATTCACTTTCTGTTGGCCCACACAAGACTGGTGGAATGCAACCAAAATCCACACAAGACAGCGTGTTCTTCAGGGCACAAACAGCTCAGAGCTGAAGTCACCACAAGACAGTTAATTAGACAAGGATGGTTGCTTACTCGAGAGCTCTGTGAACTCTGATCCATTCGGCATTTTGTGTGCCACTAGCCCACTAGGCATTAGCTGTATATACCAGTCTCAAAGCTCAGTGCCAAAGACTACTATCCTCCTCTGTTCTCTTCAAAGGGTAGAGACGTAGAGTTTATCTTGGGATGCAGTTGAAAGAATAGAAGGTTCTATGAATCTGGGATCCGACTCCTCCTTCTTATCGTGGTAAGCTCTTCTACTTAGATTCTTGGCATGTTGTGCTATACCGTTCTATCTTGCTTCCGCCTTCCAGTCCCGAACTTAGATTTCTTCTCTCGGTTTTACTGGCCTCCATTCTTCTCAGTTTGCTCGCTTCTTAAATGCAGTAACACATCGATCTCACTTAACCAGGACTAATTTTTCAATTGACAAACGTATTCAGTCATTGAGCAGTGCTTCATGATCTGTTCCTGCACATAATTAAACAAACTCATGATTCTTTCAGAAAGCATGAAGCTAACAGCTGTTGTGACAATTTTGGCTGAGATGCACTCAATGTCTCTTGCTACTGATTTGCAAGGTATATCTTTTACATTTTTGCAAAAAAAAAAAAAAAAAAAATCTTAAATATCTGGCCTTAGATAAGACAATTACAAATTCGACTCTGACTGAGAAGCTACAACTGAAGGCATATAAATCATTGGGCTATTGATTGGATTATCTCTACTAACCAGTGAAGTACATCTTCGACGCTGGGACCCAGTACATGTCAGCAGAGTCAAAATGATTGAACTCGAAACTCTAGAAGAAATCTCTATGTAGCAGATAATATGCATACAAGCGGAATGGTTCAGACCACGGACCAACTGCTTGACACACTTAAGCTTAGCGACTTTGCAATTCTTTCAAGGAGGGGCATAAAAGAAACCCTATGGAGCACAGCTCATTTTCTTTAGTTCAGATAAACAGCACCAGATCAGTGAAATATAATCTGGCATATCAAGTATGGTTAACTACTACAGAATCTAATCTACAATCTAGATAGCTGTGAGACACTGAATAGATTGAATAAGGAATTCACCACATTTTGAGAACTTTAGTCTATCTTGCGAACCCAGAAATAAGACTGTTTTGTCTGCAGTCAAAGCACTGGTTGAAATGAAGATGCAACTTGGCGATAACCGTGGAGTCCTCGGTGATTGGAAGGATAATCTCACTGGTTCAGGATTCTGAACTTACATGTAAATGTCGATGCCGAATGAAGTATTCTTTCTGAGAAATGCTGCAAATGCATCAGAGGGAACTTTCTGGGACTGCTGAACACTATTGAGCTACTGAAGTTCAGAAACCACAGACTCGTTTCACACATACAAATGCTTTTCCACCGTCAAATACGATACACTTTTTTCATACAAGAAGTCAGAACTAAACTTTAACCACTGTAGATATAATCCTCAACAAACTAAACTTTGCGCTGGTGTAGATTCTTGGCATGTTGTTATACCATTCCATCTTCCTTCCAGAATTCCAGTTGTGACCATGCCAGATTTCTTCTCTGACTCTTTCTGTCTTCCATTCTTCTCTGTTTGCTCTCCTCTTACAAGCTTTGTTTCATTGATGCAGCAGTCTACCATCAATTTCACTTCAAAAGGGCTTTTTTTATTGAAGTGAACGGAATCAGAGTACATTCAGCAGTGCATCGGTTCCTGAAACAAAAACATGATGATGCATTCAGAAATAATGAAGCTATTAGCTTTTGTGTTACTTCTGTGGGGATGCCAACAGTCCTCTCTTTCTGTCGCTGTCGACTCCCAAGGTATGGCTATGGCATTTAACATTTTTGCCAAATAAGATGTTCTTGATTAGCTGGTATTAGAAAAACATTTATATATTTAAACTGAAATTTTGATTCTGAATGACAAGTTTTCATCAAAGCCATACAAATTATTTGCTATGGACTAGATTATCTTTACTGACCACAGAACTGGATCTTAGACATTTGACTCCCCTGTCCATGTTACTAGTCAAATGTTTGAATTAGAAACTCTAGAAGAAATCTGCGCAATAGATATAATGCCTACCAATGGAATGGTCAGACTACCTAGTTGACCCCAATAATTAGTGCCCTTGTAATATTCTGAGATATATACATGGGAGTAACTACTCAATAGGAGTAGGAAATAATTTTACATATATATCCAATTGGTGAAATATAGTCTGTCATGCCCTCTTTATTTAAGTACTACAGAATACAAAAATTGCATGTGAGGCACTGAATAGATTCATTAAGTATTTCTCTTTTTGTGAATAAGAAGTATTTCATGTTTGAGAACTTGATTTTGAGTCTACCTTGGGACCCCTGAAATAAGACTGTTTTGTCTACAGTCGAAGCACTGGTTGAAATGAAGATGCAGCTTGGTGAACCGATGTGATCATTGGTACCTTGGTTACGAAACAGAGAGCCAAAATGTTGGCAATTGGCTGCTGTAAATCAGGACGCTTCATCGTGTGTATCCATGGTTGACTGAATGTTGAGCACTGGGCTGCATAGTTTCACTGTCTGCGATGTACAGTAGCCAGTAGCAGACGAGTTGCTGTTTGCAGTAGTAGTGTTTCTGTTTCCTGCACAAACACAAGCACGCTGCTCTGTTCTCTGTTCTTTGCACAAACAGGGCAAGCTCGCCGGAAGGCAGAGGAGGCCGTGCGTGGCCGAGGAGGCAGTGCGTGGCCGAGGCAGGCCTGGGTGTGGGGTCCACGCATCAGCTGTGGATTGCCACGCTGGCACGTCCACGCGTTAGAGCAAAGATTAATGGTTTCTCCTGCCGCCGGCAACTAGCGCCCAGCTCAGGAGCCAAGCTGGTGGTGGAGGACCGCATGCATTTAATGATTTTTGTGGTCCATCAACTTAGCACAACGAATGGGATACACCGCATAGCAAATCGCCTGCTTTTCGTCGGCGTTTGGTGAGACGCCGGCGTCCTTCTCTCTCTTCCTTCTCTCTCTGCCAACGCTGCTTTTTTTCCTACGTGTCCAATTAGTCGCCGGCTAATGTAGGCTTATAATACTTGCTCTTAGCGGAACCGGCCCACTGGGGTGTGCCGTCCGCATATTAGCAGCGAGTGAGGCACAGACCTCAAGAAATGTCTCAGCCTCGTCCTTAGTTTTGTCCTCAGTATTAAGTGACGACTCTGATTTAACAGAATAATAATGTCCGTTGAATGTCATTTGTTTTTCCTGAACCTAAACCCAAGTATATCACCACCAAAACTGGGGCAGAGTTAAAGGATTCACAGCTAGCAACCGAGGGCGGCAAGGCCAAATATCGGTCTTCATGGACCATGAACCTCCTGATCCAGTCCCAGCAAATGGGGAATGCAGGCAATAGAGAGCGCCGCCATCTGCTTTTGAGGATCCACCACGGCAATGTCCGCGCGCGCTGCAGGAAGGGATGGATCACAATCGGTCTTTGCCAAACTGGGTCGGCCAGTCCATGCTGAATATAGGCCCATTTTACACCCAAACCCACCTATCATACGCTGGCTGGCCCATATGTATTTGTGGCCATCCCTGGAGTGCTCGCTTTTTTTTTTTTCTTTATTAGTGCAAAGATGAGACGTTTATTGTGCCCTTCTGTTAGTAAAACAGAGCTTCGTTCATTTGAGGTTTCAAAAAAAAAAAAAAAAAAGCTTCGTGCATTTGAGATGACAACTTGGATACGTACGTAGCCATGTATGGATGATGAGTAACTGTCAAGGCGAGTTGGTTGAGTTGCTTTGTGATTTCGACGTGGCAAGTTCATGCATTGCCTTGTGAATGTGTAGGTATTGTCATATTGAGTGCATCAAGATGGTTGACAACTACGGATAAAGTCAAGCCAGGTTTCCCAGGTCTTCGACGGACAATGGTCAATGAAGAACAAACATGGAAGCTTAGACCAAGGGGCCAAGAGTCACGAGTGGTGTGTTTGGTAGCTAGCTCAAGTCTGCTCGACTCGCATTGTTTAGCTTGTGCGAACTAGAAATCAGTTCATCGGTCGTTCGGTTCGGGTAGGACATAAGAGCCGAAGCCGAAGACCCAAGTTCACAAAACAGAAAACCCAATAACCGAAAGTTCAGTTCTGTTCGGTGTTGGGTGTAAATGCGCCTAGGTAGTAGGCTGAGAATGGACCATATATCATGCAAAAGAGTCACCGTTAATTGTGAACAACACGCAATGCCAGTATCATCAATCGCAGACCAGCCTTGAGCTCAGGTCAATGTCAGTGTCACGAAATGTATGTACTCGCCCTCGCCATGTTCATCGATACTGTATTTCTGGATTCACTTCCAGCCACGGTGCCAAAGGAATGCAATCGGAATGTGATTAAATAAGATGTGCTCTTCGCGTTGATGTCAACCGATGTGATCACAAATAAGATCATTGGTGCCTTGGTTACGAAACAGAGAGCCAAAATGTTGGCAATTGGCTGCTGTAAATCAGGACGGTGTATCCATGGTTGACTGAATGTTGAGCACTGGCTGCATAGTTTCACTGTCTGCAGCCAGTAGCAGGCGAGTTGCTGTTTGCATTTCCTGCACAAACATAGGCATGCTGCTCTGTTCTCTGTTCTTTGCGCAAACAGGGCAAGCGCGCCGGAAGGCAGAGGAGGCAGTGCGTGGCCAATAGGCAGGCCTGGAGTGTGGGGTCCACGCATCAGCTGTGGAGTGCGCGCTGGCACGTCCACGGGGTGAGCGGAAGTGGACGGTGCACGTCGCAGGCATTGATTGAACAGCGCCGCCGCCATGTGCTTTTGAGGATCCACGTTCATCGATACCTGTATTTCTGAATTCACTTGAAGACACGGTGCCAATGGGATGCAATCGGAATGTAATTGAACGCTGGGTCCACACAGACAGCAGCCACGCGGGACGCGAGCTATCTCCGGTTCATGCATGGTTGTCGCCTCAGGGCACGTCGTCCATTCTCACACCGCCCTTCCAAGACTCTCTATGTGCTGCCCCACGCAACAAGACTGATGGTGTAATGAGTGAGAACAAAAAGGCAGCTATATATGAATGAAATCCAGCGTGTTCTTGGACAACAGCAACAGCAGATATGTGATGGTACGGCGCCATACTAATAGTAAAAAGCACTTGTGTTACAGTCAAATTTGCTGGGTTTGTCAATTTATTGAAGTTTGCCTACCAAATTAATTACCGGTGCTAGTACTATCATGCATGGGCTTGAAAGTCCAGGCAAGAGACAAGGGCCCTTGCATCAAGCAGCAGAGATGTCTGCAGTGGAGGTGTACAACAGATATGTACAAGTATATCGATTTTAATTTCATGAGTTACTTTCTACCGGCACGGGTGACATGATCCTTATATCATCATGCATACACATCAATGATCAATAGTCCGCGTCATTGGACTAGCCGTTCTCAAAGGCCGGGCCCACACACGACATGAAACTGGTTTCACATGCTTAATGTGGGCGACGACGACTACCGTCTTCACATATCAGTTTACTTAGTCCTGTAATTTTTGTGATCGACTTTACGCATACATCAGGATTCACTTTCTGTTGGCCCACACAAGATTGGTGGAATGCAACCAAACCCACCCAGTCAATCCAACGTGTTCTTCAGGGCACAAACAGCTCAAAGCCGTCCAAGAATGGTAATAATAAGATTAAGACTAGCTACGTAGTTTTGATTTAGAGGTGAGAGACAAAAACAAATACTTTTTTATATTATTTGACTCACATGCTCCTCTAATATGTTTTTGGACCACATGAAATAGTAGCTATTTGTTTGTAGCTAGTGATTACTCTTTCGTCTACTTTTTTTTTTTTGTCATGTCACATCTAGCTAACCAAATAAATAACCATTGCGGCGCCTTAGAGCTGCAGTGACCACAAGACAACTAGACAAGGATGTTATGCCACTAGGCATTAGCTATATATACCTGTCTCAAAGCTCAGCGCCAAGGCTACTATCCTCCTCTGTTCTCTTCAAAGAGCAGAGTTCATCCTGGGATGCAGTTCAAAGAATATAAGGTTCTAGTAATCTGGGATCCGACTCTTCTTTTCCTTATCGTGGTAAGCTCTTCTACTGCTCTTGCCGCCTTTCTTTTTGGTATTAACATACAGCTTCCAATACTTGGGAAGAAGATAAATTAAACCATTTGATGGACAAGTAGATGTTTTGTTTTAAGTACACTTGGAAGCTCAGAGAAAAATAATATATTGGAGGGATTTTTTCGACGAAGAAATGTACATGGGAGGGATTTCTTTCCAAGACATGTACAAAATGAAACTTAATGAGAACTGAGGAATAAAATTAATACACTGAAGTTCATTAATCACAAAGCCTCGTTTCACAGATACAAATCATTACTCCCTCCGTTTCATATTATGAGTCATTCTAGATTTTTAGGTAGCAAAAGTACCTACATATATATATTACATAGTTTTTATTATGTATGTAGAAAAACAAAGAATGGCTTATAATTTCGAATGGAAAAATACTTTTGCGCCGCATATATGCGCACATAATCAAGAAAATCAGGCTCCAACAATTTGGCAACCAACTTGGTATTTTTGGCACCCGACGTGCATATATGCGTGCGAAACGCATTGGCATCGCGGCGCTTCTCCCGCGCCCGCGAGAAGTGTCGGCCGCTTCTCCCCGGCGCCAAGACTCTCCATCGCCGTTCTGTACCCGATCGAAGCAAGATTGTCTCGGTCGAAGCAAAGAGATCATCATCGCCAATTAGCATGTGTCCATGTAAACACTAACAACGAGCAACGCCCGATCGCCCCCATGTGGGTGACTCGGGTGACCTCTCAAAACAAGGTGCCGCCATCCGCTCCCCTCTCCTCCCTCGCTCGCTCCGCCACCACCGAGTAGGTCGGCCGGCAAGGCCGTGCGGATCGGGCCGATGGCGGCGGCGGGGCTCTGCTGCGAATAGGCGACACAAGCCACAATAGGCCGGGCGGGCACGACCGCGCCCGAGACGTGGGGCTCGGTGGGGCTGCCCGATCAAGGACGGCAGTGGGCGTCGACCGACCGGACATGCGTAGGGTGGCGGTGGCGTTGGGATCCTCTTCTCCCCCCGCTTGTCTCCTTCCTCCTCCATGGTGCTTCTTGGGCTGGGGAGACGCCCAAGGTGGTGGGGCACTCAAGCTCGGTGTCGGCCGGGTGGTTGTCGGCGGCGTCGACTATGGGTGCTAGAGCCAGATGATGATGGTCGGCAACGACTTTCGGCGTGTGGTAGTGTGATGAGCACGGCCGGTAGGCCAGGTTCCTTATATTGCCCGATCGGAGGGGGTGTCGAAATTGTGTTGTGGGATTCCGTGGGCGACGGCTTTGGCGATGGTGACGCCTATGGATGCCACTTCCCTTGTTGAGGGCGTCGTGTTCCCAACACTATCTTCCATGGGTGAAAACCCAATCCATCTTGGACTAGGGGCGGTGGCGTCGATAACATCATGCCCTTCCCGAAGGCATCGCCGTTGGAATTTGTCTTGGCCATGATGTTGCCTCCGGTTGATGTTCTTCACTTCGGTGACCGGTCTATGTGTGGAGGGGGTGCTTGCGGCGGGATGTCGAGAGTCGCTACGCCGGGGATGCAGCTCTCGCAACGATGACACGAGGCAAATCCCCTCCTTCATCGAGTGGAATGCTTCGTAGGCTGGAAAAAAACGTCGGGGGCGAGCAAGAGGATCGATAGGAAGTCGGAGCGCTCTTCGGTTCGAGCTTGACAACGATGACCTTGTTGTGGCCTCTCACTTCGGGTTGTCTTCGGGCATAGGTGCAACCTTGGTGTCCTCGGTGATTGGAAGGATAATCTCACCGTCTTGGGATTTTGGGCTTACATGTAAATGTCTATGCCGAATGAGGTTTCCTTCCCGAGAAATGCATCAGAGGAAACTTTCTGGAACTGCTTAATACTATTGAGCTACTGAAATTCAAGAACCACGACTCGTTTCACACATACGATGTTTTTTGCACCCTCAAATACGATACACTTTTTTTCATACAGGAAGTCGAACTAAACTTTAACCATCGTCGATATAACCCTCAACAAACTAAACTTTGTGCTGGTGTAGGTTCTTGGCATGTTGTTATACCATTCCATTTTGCTTCCGTAATTCCAAATTGTGAACCATGCCAGATTTCTTCTCTGATTATTTGTCTTCCATTCTTCTCTTTTGCTCTCCTCTTACAAGCTTTGTTTCATTGATGCAGCAGTCTACCATCGATTTCACTTCAAAAGGGCTTCTTTTTATTATTATTATTATTGAAGTGAACGGAATCAGAGTACATTCAGCAGTGCATCTGTTCCTGAAACAAAAACATGATGATGCATTCAGAAATAATGAAGCTATTAGCTTTTATGTTACTTCTGTGGGAATGCCAACAATCCTCTCTTTTGTCACTGTCGAATCCCAATGTATGACTATGACATTTAACATTTTCGCCAAATAAGATGTTCTTGATTAGCTGGCATTAGAAAAGCATTTATATATTTAAACTGAAACTTTGATTCTGAATGACAAGCTTTCATCAAAGCCATACAAATTATTTGCTATGGACTAGATTACTTTACTGACCACAGAACTGGATCTTAGACATTTGGCTCCCTGTCCATTTCACTAGTCAAATGTTTGAATTAGAAACTCTAGAAGAAATCTGCGCAATAGATATAATGCCTACCAATGGAATGGTCAGACTACCTACTTGACCCCAATAATTAGTGCCCTTGTAATATTCTGAGATATACACATGGGAGTAGGAAATAATTTCATATATATATATATATATATCCAATTGGTGAAATATAGTCCGTCATGCCCTCTTTATTTAAGTACTACAGATTACAAAATTGCATGTGAGGCACTGAATAGATTCAGTAAGTATTTCTCTTTTTTTTTTTGTGAATAATAAGTATTTCATGTTTGAGAACTTGAGTTTGAGTCTACCTTTGGGACCCCCCTGAATAAGCCTGTTTTGTCTACAGGGGCGAATCACTGGTTGAA
The DNA here is from genome assembly GCA_015847255.1 of Hyparrhenia diplandra. Taxonomy (NCBI): domain Eukaryota; kingdom Viridiplantae; phylum Streptophyta; class Magnoliopsida; order Poales; family Poaceae; genus Hyparrhenia; species Hyparrhenia diplandra. The sequence continues at coordinate 188,950 of JADLZK010004567.1, read as the reverse complement.
ATGATGACGCAGCCTTGACGATAGCCGTGATGTCCTTAGTGATTGGAAGGATAATCGAACAAGCCCCTATTATTGGGCCAATGTTAATTGTCAAGACAACACAGTTACAAAAATGTAAGTTCAGTCTATTCATCTCAGCTTTCTAGACTTTGAAGTTCTAGAAAATTCACATTATGGTCATTGAACATAAGGAAATCTCCAATTCTAACAGTTGTCTAATGTTGTTAAACCCAACCATTTGTAAAGAAGAGTTTTCATTTGAATGGAATTATTTCATGCTCTATTCTTTCCTAATTTTCCTATTGTAAGCTTGTCATGCTGTGTGCTTGTGTTCAAATAGCTATTTGCTTAGTTTCTCATTATGAGTTTGCAAAACTTTGAGCTCGTTTTTGGGTTAAAAGGAACCTTATCACCCAGCATTGCAAAGCTAACAACTTTACAGCAGCTGTAAGTTGTCAATCTATTCCTTTGAGCATCCAACATTTGGTGCCCATGAAAATAGGTCCAATCATTCATACTGTCCCCAAACAAGATGGATAAACTTGCTGCTTGCTACATAATATGGTTTCGTGGATACTGGAATACAACAGCATAACTGGATGGATTCCTCTGGAGTTTGGAAGGCTATCAAGTTTGACAATTTTAAATCTTGGAAGCAATAATTTAACTGGATCGATACTAGAATCCCTCGGACAACTTTCTAAACTCCAATATCTGTAAGTCAGCCATGGCCCCCATATTGTCATGACTGATAAAGAAACCCTGAGTGATAACTAATAACTTGTACAGGGATCTAAGCCACAATTATTTAAGCGAGTATATCCCAGTCACTTTATCAAATCTTTCATCATTGAATAAAATGTAAGTTTTCTTTTTCTTCATGGCGAAAAGGATGTAAAAGTAAAACTGTCAAATTTACCGCTCTCATACTTGCTAGTGACATTATATTACTTGTTCAATTATCATGTAACATAACTCAATTTATTTTGCAGTATAGCGTATAATAATATTAGTGGTGAAATCCCACTACTTCAGGTGGATCCGGATCAACTCAAGTATGTCATATATCTGTAGCAAAGCAGATTACAGAAGCAAAATGCATCATTTCATTTGTGCTACTTTTACATTATCCTTAGTAAATAATTTTTTTATTCCCAGCTTTACAGGCAACTTCATGATTTGTGCCCAAAATTTATTTTCATGTGAAGGAGGCAACACAAGGACAGGTAATTACACCCCCAAAAAAAAAAAAAAAAAAAAAAAAACACGAGGACATGTATCTAATGCATATAGTAATATAAAATGTGTGGCCAGCAACATGTTTCTTTCTTTTTGTGGGTAGTGTTAATTTTGTTAATCCCAACGGATCAAACTTCAAAGGATCCAAGAACCAACCTATCTGATACTCCTTCCGTCCATTAATCTCCTTCGTTTTTAAGCCTTGTAACCAAAAACGAGGAAGCACTGATGGACCACATCCTTTGCAACAAATCTGTGATCCAATTAATGTGCATGCCTGCATGCAACCAAGGAGAGGCCAAGATTGCGTAGGTCCATGCGCATTCAACCAAGGAGAGGCCAATTGTAAAAAAATTTTTGCTTAGATGAAGGAGATAAATGGACGGAGGGAGTAGTACTTTTCTACAAGATGCATGCTTTAAACCAGCAACAAAAATGCCACGTGAAGGCATGCTTAGCTTTGGCTTGTCATTGTCTCAGGGCAAGGGCAAGGGTTGGATGATTCCCACTATTGTTTCTCTAGTAGCAGTATTCATGTTGTTCATCTTATATTTTGATGGATTGGAAGGCAAAGACGAGGTCATTAATACAATCTCCATGCAGTCGCCAAGTTTTTGTTTTAAGTCCTCAGAACTATTGGGACTGCACAACTGTTAATACATGTAAACAGAGCATAGGTTATAAATTGAAGGTAAATGTGCACCAGGGGATTGGAAATAGAAGGGACAGTTCAAATTTCACGATACTTGGCTTTTCACAAATTTTGGAAGCCACAAACAGCTTCTCAGTTGAAAATAAACTTGGTCAAGGTGGCTTTGGGCCTGTATACAAGGTAGAGAATGCATGAGCGCAAATAGAGAAAAAGAAACTAACACTCATACACTATATGAAAGTGAAGACCGATCTTATATGTCATTGAGCAAGTTAGTTTTCTTCTAGTACTAGTGCAGTTTGACAAGAACAAGATCACATCCATGATCAACAAAATATAAACCTCGCTTTTTACAGGTCAGTTTCCTGATGGGTTGGATATAGCAAGAAAGAGACTTGCATCACATTCGTGACAAGGTTTCGTAGAGTTCAAAAACGAAGTCCAACTGATAGCCAAACTCCAAAGACAGAAATCTGGTTAGGCTCATGGGATGTTGCTCTCAAGGAGAAGAGAAAATGCCGATCTATGAATATTTGCCAAACAAAAGCTTGGATTTCTTTATCTTTTGGTACAGCTTCCATTAATCAGCAGTCTACAAATTCGACTATTTTTTTTTGTTAAACTTATGCTTAATTAATGTGCAGATGAATCAAGAAGATCCTTACTTAACCGAGTAAACGCATGACGATAATTGAAGGAATCGCACAAGGTCTTTTTGTATTTGCATAAACACTCTCGGTTAGTGTTATACATAGAGATGTCAAAGCAAGTAATATTCTCTTGGACTCCGAGATGAATCCTAAAATTTCAGATTTTGGGCTTGCGAAAATGTTTAACTCAAATGATACCGAAGGAAACACAAAAAGGGTGGTTGGGACATAGTAAGATTCTTCTTGCCATCTAAGTCTTTCATTCCATTCTAGGAATTATTTTTCTTGTATGTTGTCTTACATGTGTGTCATTTTAGTGGTTACATGGCTCCGTAGTATGCTTCTGAAGGTCTCTACTGACAAAATCAGATGTGTTCAGCTTCTCGTGTGTTAATTCTTGAGATTGTTGCTGGAAAAAGAAATTCAGGTTTCCATCAACATGAAGACTTCCCCTAATCTTCTCGGATACGTGAGTCTTCTCCATATATATTCACATTGGTTTTTTTTTTAGTAATTTATAAGCTTTAATTTTGTAATCTATGACTAACATTATTGTAGGCATGGCAACTGTGGAATGATGGAAGATGGCTTCAACTTGTGGATGCATCACTAGTTATTGAGTGCCATCAAGAATTAGAGATGATGATGAGATGCATCAACATTGCATTGTTGTGTGTGCAAGAAAATGCAGTAGATAGGCCCACCATGACAGACATTGTAGCAATGCTAAGCAGCATGAGCATAGTGCTTCCTGAGCCTAACCACCCGCATACTTCCACGCACGGGTGGCAAGAGAAGAGGCATCGGCATCTGATGAGAAATGTACTGCTAATGGTGTGACTATATCTAGCCCACGAGGCAGATAGTAGTTGATTTTCTTTCCCAATACCACAAGTTTGACATTACTATGCTTAAGATTGCTTCTGAAAGCACTGAGAAGTGAGAACCTGATTCAATCAGAGAACCATATACGTTGAATGCCATTTGTTTTCCTATAAATTTGAGGCACAGTATAATATTACTATTGCAGCCATTTCTACATAAAACTTTCAGGAATAAAAAACAAACTCTGTTCTTGTTCATACAGAGTACTATGTTTTCCAGGTAAAGAGCAAAGTCTCAACTTCTCCAGGTAATTCTCGGTTGCTTGTATCAAGAGTTCGCTACAAGTCTATACAGCCACTCATGAGGAGCTGCTTCTGTTTGGAACCCGAATTTCATAGGAAATTAGGAGAAAAACAGCTGATTTCCCACGGCTCCTGATTCCCAACGTGCACTAAGAGGCTACAACGAGATCCACAGGCATTGCGAAACAAGACCTGTCCAAGTGCGATACTAGTTTACAGGAAGGCACTTACTGAGACGGCTCAGGGCCGGGAGAGGACGAGGTCCTCCTCTTCCTCGACGCCGCCCGACGAGAGATCCGGGTACCATCAGCGCCCAGACTTGAGCGTTAGACTCACGGCCGGGCAACCGAGGGTGGCGAGCCCCGGAATATGGGGGCCCCATGGACCATGGCAGCCGACCGAGATGGAAGGCAATGGACTCCACCTCCCGCTGTGTAGGATCTGCTCCGGCGGCGGCGGACAGGGGATCAGCCGGCGATGCTCCATGATTGGTGGTTAGGATTAGGTGGGGCGGGCCATATTCTTTTGCTGTTGCACTTCTCTGACTCCAACAAAAATGAGAGCTACATGATCAGGCCTCTTCGCCAAATTAGGTGGCCCAAGTTACAAAGATTACGATAGACATACCCATGTCACCCATTCTAGGTCCAAAACACATGACTGTTTTGTTAGCAAAGGCGGATCTGGGCCTAGAAAACCCCATGTATTTTTGGCCCATGAATTAAGGCCCAATGCAAAGACTAGAAACCAAGAGCGCCGTCCTTGGACACGGGATGGCCGCCGCCGGAAGATGAGGTCGCCGCGCCCGAGCCCGGCCGCCCAGCGCCCCAGCCCACCACCACGCGCCACGCCGCCCCCTCCGACTCCGAGGCTCCGTCCGGTTATCTGGGGCTGCTCTGCCTCCCGCTCTTCGGTTCTGCTTGCAAGACTCCACCTTCTGTCCTCGACGCCTCGTCCGCTGCCGCCCGGCCAGCACCCGCCGACGGCTAGAGGATGCTCCCGCTGCCCTGCGCAGTCGCACCCCCTAGGCCTATTTCCGCGACCTACGGCCATGGCACGGGGGTTAATTGATTTTGTGAATTGGTAGCTGGACGGTAGATTTGCCTTGGCTTGTGCTCAATAATAAGCAGTGAGTAGCTAAGTTGGTTTCATAGGCCTGCAGTTTTGGTTTATTTGTGACACTGAACGGTGAAGAATCTAAAGATTAGTAGCATGAAGTGGCTATGAAGGAACTCATCATGGGGAGGAGTCTTACAACATTGGCATGTTGAAGTTATGCAATTGCAGGCTTCCAGCTGTTAGTTCTTGGAAAAGAATTCCATATATACCCCAACAAGAAAATTGAATAGAGCCAAATCCTCAATGATTCATTTCGTGTTGAATCAAATTTCTAGAATCTGGTTTTTGGAATGTGTTTCAGTTCTAGGGAACAAAACGGCCCTAAGACTCTAATTCAATTTGCAGTTCTAAAATGCAATCATTTGTAGTAGTACACAATGCAGTCTTGTACATTTGCATTTGTTCATCTGGGTGACAATTGAAAGTGGAATAGTAAGATAAACATTTAGTTCAAGAAGCATGTCAATTAGAATTTTTTCCCTTCATTTTAGATATTTTTCTGTGTGTGACATTAATGGATACTTTTCGTTGTTGGAAAGAGGCCCTAGTCTTGAACAAATCCTGGGTCCACTACTGGGCAACAAGTACCAGTGCGTGCAATATTTGTGGTATAAATCAGATATTAGTCCAAGCCAAATAGTAAACAACTGACCAATGTTGTTTGTTTATTTAGGTAGCAGAACACGGTACAATAACGGAGGAGCAGCCAATGCAATACACGATCATCATCTTCTTGGGGGAACATCAGAAGATGAATTGTCGACAACATAGAATAGAAGATAAATCTGATCAGGTCGCGGCAATACTGCAAAAGCACTTCTATTTGGAAAGGTACATAAAGCAGCACAGCACACCTCATTACATAAAGGAAACGACATAAAGAAGCAAAACAGGTTCTGCTGCAGTAAGCTAGACCGCTACTGCTCTGAACCGAGGTAGAACTTGTTGTAGCGCAGAAGTTCCAGCAATGAATGGCGACCCACACACCGCTTCACTAGAAGTTTTTTGGGACATGGTACTTTGCTGTATGCTGTACAATCAAAATGGATATAAGATCTCAAATTCGGATAAAAGTACTTCCAGTCGAGAAAACTGCAACAGTTATAGAGTGATTTGTAAAGAAGCTCCAACTAAGCAATAAATAATTGTGCCATTTGTGTTATCCTTGGTATGTGTCTTGCTGTTCTTAATTAGCATTATTTTAGAAATGTTGTTTCAATTGGTCTGAAAATAAAGTTCAGGAGACTATCACAGTTCACAATAGAATGTATTGGGGACCACCAAGAAGATTTTAAACTGTTCACGGTGTCCTGTCTCAGATATTTTTTGCAATTGGAAGTGCAATATGGTTGGCACTGAACAATAAGAACATGCAGGGGAACAGAAAAAGCTAACCAAAAAAATAATTGGGCCTTTTTATTGTTGTTGTCTGGCAGGACACCATACTTGAAGAAGATTCTATCACATTGTTCGTTGCACTGGGAAGATTACTTGAAGCCGGGACTGCGACGCCTTCATCCTGCCGAGTATAACTGTGTTTTTCAACCGAAATCTGTTGAACCACATCAGGGATCTGTCTTTCCTCCTGCAGGTGCTGGTCTCTTGTGGTTGGGGGCAACATATTTTCACCATGGACCATGTTTCATCCTGATCAACCCTTTGAAGGTATAAAAACTCTTGGCCTCTTTGGATGGTTCATAGCTGCATCTTCCCATTCCAATTTACTAGCTTCTTCACTGATCTCACAATTGAGAGCAACTTCCTGGAGGTGTTCATGCCTTGTGATTTCAATGCTAGACGAGTCACCTAGATCCTTTTTTTTTTTTTTTTTCAAGTGTGACTTTGCATGTTCTCAATCGTCGGGGGCACTGAACACAAGGCGCCACCTAGTGGCCGATGCAGAAGGGCATAATAACTAAGGAAACAATTGTGCGACTAAGGGCCTTGAGGAGGCACTAAGAGTCACCTAGATCTTCATTGAGAAGGTGAAGTGAAATGAAATTCCTTAAACTACCTTCTTCAGTTACAGAGAGGGTTGGACTCTGCAAAAGGCTCTGGCGTAGCAGTCTTGGGAAATCCCGTCTTGTGATGGTAAACCCACTCACCAATACTCGTGTGTCCATTTCATCGTCAATAAACTTCTTTACACGTGTTGAAAGATCCTATTGCTCCGATTACGGGGTTATGTTAAAGACCCAGTGCTGTCCGCCATGGTCCTCGTCCCCTTCGCACCACTGGCGCCTGCCGCCTGGCCGCTCACGTAGTAGTCCTGATTCACGGTGTCGTTTCTGCTGCATGCTTTCGTTCACACAACACAACAGCATTGCAGACTACGGGATCCCGTGGACACGGAAGAATAGAGCGTTCCAGATAAATGATGCACACATCTATTGCCAGCAACTGAAAAGGCACAGAATCCGTCACACTCACACACGGTGCAGAGAGCAGAGATTAGCAATGAAATCAAGTTCGTGCAATACTTCTAGATCAGCGTCTGCTCCATGCTGAATATAGTACATATATAGGTGGCCAAGCTTATTTACAAAAAAAGGTTCATATAAGTATATAACAGTAAACACAAGCCCAGAACACGGTATGACTACAGCAAGCAGGCAATCAAGAACATTGTATTGTACAAAACAACCGAAATACTGAATCGACGACAAGGCTGATGAAACTGAATATGGATGGATGTGACCACCATCTGCATGTTCCGATGGATTTATTTTAGAAAGTACATATATAATAACAGTACAACAAACCTCGTAATATAACAATATAAAAAGATCAAACAGAGCAACAGTAGCAGCAGGGGTGACACTGTTGTTCGGAAACGACGTGGCCCTGCAGCGAATGGCAGTCGAACCAGAAACATCGGTGCTTCACTGGATCCTCTCCAAAACTTGGTGCTTCACTCTTTGCTGCAGAGTTTAAATGGATATCACAGTATCAGGTCTCAACATTCTGACTGAGATACCCCAGCAAATTATAACTGTTACAATACAGGTTAATAGTAGTAAAGGTCCTTGCTAAATAATTATGTGTGCACGATAAAAGGAAGACCAAAAATTTACCTTAGACGCCTATCATAATAACCAAAGGACAACTTAGACACCTTTTTTTTAGAAATTTGTAGGCAAGAGCCCAAATTCAAATTAGATGCATTAACCAAATATGGTTTGTGAATAGGAACTTTAGGTTGCATCAGTGCCATCTACTGTGGAGCCTCCACATCAATGCTCGTGAGATGCTCTAGAAAAGAAAAGATTTGGGAATACTGTTTGCCCCTGAAATTACCACAATTGCAGTGGCAGTTCACCTTTTGTAACTGCTGGGAGATAATAAGGGCAGCCAGGGCAGATGGCTTTCGAACCACGTCTAGGGGGAGAAAAAAGAGGTATATGCTAGATATACCGTATATCTAGATATCATTTTTTTAATAGTAACTGCAGTTAAGATTTCACCTGACCACAATTAAAGGCACACATATATGCCATACAAATACGGGAATATAGATGAGGAACGGATATAAGGTACTTTTATGTTTATCACAAATTGGATAGAAATCACATAGTAGTAATATAAGTATTTTGTTAGAAACTTTACATGCGAATGGCACTAAACTTAGCTACAACTTTTAATACTTATTATGTGTTACTGTATATAACATTGTAGCATGTGCCGAGCATGGGTCGATGGATTAGTTCTAGCAATAGTGTAATTATTAAAGCAAAACCTGAAAGGAAATTAAACTCACCCTTTTCCTTTCGCAAAGGGAATTATCAGTAACAGTGGATTTTCTTTTGAGCCATCTTCCGCCACATACTGAATGGCCAACCCTCGCTTTTTCTTTAGTCTGCTTGGCTGTAAGGCTGTTATGGTTCTTACCATTTCGATCTTCTACATCTTTATCAGCAGGCCTTGCATTAGGATTTTGAAAATTTGAAGAGATGTCATCCCTGTCTTCCACCTCTACCATCGATTGAACATCAGTATGTTGTTCCTCCGGCATGGCAGATGATGATCCCGCATCAGGTGGTCTTTCAGCAGAGTCAACCATTGTAAAGAACAAAAGCCTTGGCCTTCTTGGATGCTTCTTAGCTGCGCCTTCCCAATCTGTTTTTGTTTTCCGCATGACATCAGAACGAAGACCGACTTCTTGGAGTCTTATGAGATTTTCTATTTCGATGTTGGATAAGCCTTTTAGATCTTTATTGAGAATTCGAAGTGAGAGAAGATTACTCAAAGCTCCATTTTGAATTATGGGGAGGTCTCCACATTCCACAAGGCACAGGCGTCGTCAGGTTTTGAAGTCATCACTTGTGATGACTCCAAGGCTGATATTAACCAATTTGAGGTACTCCAAGGCTTCCGGTTTTGCCAAGTTTGATACCTCATCAAGTGTCGGACCATTGGGCCGATGAAAGACAGAGCTCTTTGAGGCCACCCACCAATGATATAATCTGGGTCAGTCCATGTAACTTTCCGTGTAGTTTTAGGGAGCTGAGATAGGCACAGGGGATCTCTGGTGAGATCTCAGGAGAATGGTCTCTAGAGAGCTGTATAGAGTTGTGTAGAGAAGTTAGAATTTCTTCGAGGAATTAGCGAGATCTAGTGATAGACAATGGTCACCTTGAGGTGTGTCCAATCGGCTCAATGAATAACTTGATCACGGTCAAAAAGGAAGGTGAAGCACTCACTAGGTGGGGAGTCTGATGTGGAAGCATTAGCTCCAACGGAATTTTCATTTGGTGGGGAATCCGGTGTGGAAGCATTAGATCCACGAGAATTTTGGGTTGGTGGGTGGAAGCATTATCTTCATTGGAATTGCACCATATCTTAACTTTATTTAAGCGCGTCTCATATGAACCAATAGCTTCGAAATCCAGGTTGTCATCTGTGAGAAATCCACATGCCGTGTCCGCAAATTGCTCCTCGGTGGCAAAAATCTTTTACCTTCGATTATTGTTATCCCGTTCCTCTCCTCAAGCTTGAACTTTCCCAACAGGTGAGTCAGGTGTGGAAGCTTAATGACTCCCAAGGGCAGGACCTCTATCCGGGTCTTTCTCAAGTCAAGAGTCTCTAAGCAATGCAATTTCTCAATATCCCTTGGCACTTCTGTAATTTTCTCCCCAAGGCTCGGGATATTTGAGATGCCACAAAGATGTGTATGTCAACTGTATGTTCATCCTCCAGCTCATTGCATTCTTCAAGATCTAAGACTCTCGATGGTTCACACTTAGGGAAATACCCAGCAGCTTTACTGCATTCCCACGACGGTAAGAGAATGAGCACGGAGTTCCTCCTTCTCATCGCTAGATGTGCCACTAACATTTGATACCCCAACAATTGAAGGCCTGCCCTCCGAAAGAGGTGACGATACTTTCTTCTCTGGCCGTCATCAAGATGCTGTAATGAAATTAATCGACACGGCAATATACAAAGGCGGAACTCGTGCATGATGCCATGAGCTCGCGTCTTCACTTTTGCATTCTTGCTTGGGTCGATTAACGAACAATATTTAGTTCAATTAGTTTGTCCAAGTTATCATCTGCAATATGCAGCGCTCTGCTTGGATCAGCATCTTGCACATATCCTTCGGTCAACCATCGCCTTATTAGTCTGCTCCTCCCTACAGGATGTGTATTTGGGAACACACATGTACAATAACAAGATCTTGAGATTGACATTGTGCCGACCTCGCAGCTTATGAAGTGCTTTGTCGAACTTGTTGCAGCTCAGTGAAAGCATGCTCATCCGGATCGCTCATACGATCACCCAAATCTTCCCAAAAGGTTCCCTGGAAACTCTTCTTTTCTTAGCAAATATTTGGCCACACCTAAAAGAGAATGTGGGTGGCCATCAAATTCTCCACGATTTGTGCCAAATTCGGCAAGATACAGCCTAAATTATCCTTCAAGATGGCATCAAGCAACTCCTTGGAATGTGTCCTATCAAGAGGTCTCATATTGTACACATAGCCATCCCTACCATGCTTATTGCACATTATTAGCTACCGCCTGGTTTGTTGTTGTCACTATTATTCTACTTCTTCTCTCCTTAGGGAAGACAGACTTTTATATTGTCCCACTGCCGCTCCTCGATGTCATCAAGTACAATGAGGAACCTAAAAAACACATTGAGAAATTTAATTCTTAATTCAATTATTTTCTACATTGACGGTCTCAATAGATAGATTATCGAAGTTTTTTCTAATGAAGCAATGATCACAACATGGAAAACTAGTTGGGATAAACTTTGTTTCTGTTTCCTGGGCGTGATGGTGTGATGTTTTTTTTTGGAGGGTAGAGGCTAGAACTTTGTTCCGTTATCTAAAAAAGCTTTGTATTGTGAACTCTCTTTGAATCTTAATGAGACCTAGGGGATCTCTCCCCTCCGCCGTAGTTCCTTTAAAAAAAATGAATGTCTTCTTATGTCTAGAACCTTCTAAATTAATTGGTGCTGGATTTTTGCAAAGAGTAAGGGAGAGTAAAAACACGTGCACAAATGGTAAATAAACATCAATGACATGTGCAGATGAAAATACATGTATACAGACTAGTTAGTAAGTCTAATGAAATTTTCATGTTGATAATTGGCGTCAATAAATGTAATTTAGCATTTATTTTTCTTTTATTTTCACATTATGCACAAAATTTGCTAGGTTTACTGCAGTATACTAGCTAAAATTTATTAGTGACTATATCTAAAACCATGGGAAATAATATAAAAGCTGATGTAAACAAGCAGGCACTATACCTAGTTTAAATTAGTTATCATTGATAAGTAAATCAACTAAATAGAAAATGATTTTACCTTTTATTTTTCAGGAAATTTGTGATATTTTTTTCGACGTTGCTTCCTTTGAGGATATTCTTGATCTTTCTTGAAAGCTCCTCTTGTAACGCCACGAAAAGGTGAGTGCCATTGCTTTTTGTGCTCGGTGGCCACTACCCAGGCCCGGCATTGAAATTGGTCTGGACAATCATCATACACAGCCCTTGCGAGAGTGGTCTTACCCAAGCCGCTGAACCCTGCAATGGAGATCACACTCAGTTCATCATGTGGGTGGCCTTTCAACACCTCCAAGAGATCCTCCTTTGGTTCGTTGATGCCCACAAGTTGGACCTCGCTCCCGCCCTTAGATTCTCGGGTATGAAGGGTTGGCTGTCATTGATGTTGTTCCTGTTTTGCTGCTTTGCATGCTCCAGCCTCTCCTTGAGGCTCTTGACTTCTTTCGCGAAGTCCCTGCCACGGCCACGACCGCATTCAGAGAAACACAGGATCCTGTCCATGCAATCTTGGATGTCATATGACAGCTCTTGCATATCTTCCATGTATATCCTCCTTGCAGTGCTTGGATCCCTCTTTCCCGAAAGCTGATCCTCCCCTTCAGCGAAGAGCATGCGAAGATCTTTTTCGAGGGAAACCATGTCTTTCTTGAAGCCCTTCCACAGCTCATGGTCCTTCTCTACAGGCTTGAAGACCTGCGCTATCACGTTGTTTGTGACAGGGCTCACCGCTGCACCCACCAGAGCTCCCACCACCGCAGATACCAAGGCAGCGGCAACCATCTCTTCTTTCAGAGGAACCTGATTATCGTTACCAGCTGAGCAACTCAACTCAGATCCTTGTCATGCTAATTGCTAGTGATTTTTGAACTTAGGGACAGCTCCAACCAGGGTAGTGGCCTGATGGGGAGTTATGGAAAGAAGGAGCTGCCGATGCGAGAGGCCAGATCACTTTGTGGAACAGAAAGGTTGATAGGATTCCTATGGTGGTATACATGGTGGCAGGCGAAATAAGTCTAGCTCAACCGGTTAAATGGGAGGTGTGGTCAATAGTCAGTCACCCAACTACTACTATAAATTCTATCTACTTTCAGGGACGATCTATAAAGAGCCTCTAGAAGTTAATTTTCAGAGGCAGAAAAAATTATATCCTTCTCAAATAAAGTTGGATATGAAGACAATTTTTACTATGAAGCTTTTTTATTTCAAAATGTTTGTAGCCAAAAAAATATATATTTTAACTTCTCATACATCTGTCATCTAGTTAAAGCATTCATTGGCCCTGTTCGGTAGAGCGACTGTATAGAGCAGGTCAAAAGGCACTTCTCTGAGAAGCTGTACAAATGAAGCAAAAAAGTATGGTCAAAATAAACTGGTCTGGTATGAGTTCTCTATTTTAGTATACAATAATAATAAATACCTTGCAGAGAAGCATGGAAAACAAAACTATAAAAAGTGTGTTGTTTGGGTTTTAGTTTCAGCTTATTTTAGCCATCAACATATTATAGGCTGTACCTAATAGGCCTCTGTAAATCATTATAGTAGTAGAGTATGTAGTACACAACCTGAGCCTATGGGACGGGGAGTTTCTTTTGGGGAACCTGTCACCTAGGATTAAGTTCCTGACTTGATATGAGTGGTTGTATTGTTTCATAATTAGGATTTAATGGTGATATATACTTATTCAGCGGTAAACAACATGCTAGTGGATTGAGATGTCTATGTTAACTTTATCAACCTCGATATTTGCCGGTTCCACTCATTTCTTTTGGAGACGTTTTTAGGGATGAACATAGCAATCATATGTACGTGTATCTGAGCTTGTATATATACGTTTGTACAAGATTTAGGAAAATATGTGTGGACCGGTATAACAGATAGACAAGCACTGTCGTTCGTATAGATAATATAGACATATGTGGACCAATAAATATAGACGTGAGAGACCAGCAATATAATGTTGTTCATTGGACCGACACTATTGTTCATATCGCTGATATAGAAATGTGTGGATCAGTATAACAGATAGACAAGCACTGTCGTTCGTACAGATGATATAGACAAATGTGGACCAATAAATACTGTCGTTCGTATAGATGATATAGACATATGTAGACCAATAAATATAGACGTCCGCAATATAATGTTGTTCATTGGGCCGACACTATTGTTCATATCGCTGATATAGAAATGTGTGGACCGGTATAACAGATAGACAAGCACTGTCGTTCGTACACATGATATAGACATATGTGGACCAATAAATACTGTCGTTCGTATAGATGATATAGACATAGGTGGACCAATAAATATAGACGTGGGAGGTCCGCAATATAATGTTGTTCATTGGACCGACACTATTGTTCATATCGCTGATATAGAAATGTGTGGGCCGGTGTGGCCGTGGAGCGACAGGCACCAGTGATGCTGACTCTGAGTAACAGAGTAAAGGACAGCTCCAACAATACTAAAAGAACCAGTTTATATATATTGTATTAGATAAAAAACGAAAAATAATAAATTTTCTTTTCATGAAGAGTTAAAACTCATTTTTATGAATTATTTGTCCATGTATATGTTTTTCTGATTTTTCATATTGGGTTATTATATTTTTATCTTTTTTAATGTTTATATAAGCTAGTAAGTTGTCTTTATTATTAATGGTGCTCAAATACTGAGAAAAATGTATCACTATAAGCCAAAAAAGTTAGAGATGATATCGACATGTGGGCCAACATTGCCGTGTGGAGACCGGCACCATTGATTAAGATATGCTCGACATGTGGGCCAACCTGCCGTGTGGAGACCGGCACTGCTGATTAAGATGGTTTTGAATGAAAGCGAAACCTATGACTATTATAATTATTGACTTGTGTGCAGTGAGATAAACTATATATATGCATTCCCTCCAGACAACTTTCTTAGGTCAGTCCCAGTGGACAATCTCGAGCTAGCTTTTCTCTACGTGGATAAGAGAGAATACAAAAAGCTTGTAACTAGGATGAGTTACTTTGTCAACCTTGTTCTCTTAAACTTCTCATCTCAAATAAATAAATAAAATACTCTTATTGAGGCCGACCTATCAAATAAGTTAGGTTGCAAATTGCAAGTGACTATATCTATTTCTATCGAGGACGCCCTTAACAAATAAATAAATAAAATACTCTTATTGAGGGACCTATCAGATAAGTCAGATTGCAAATTGCAAGTGGCTATATCTATTTCTATTGAGGGCGCTATTATACATCTTAAAAAGGCAAAATCCAAATACCGATCGAGGAAGACAAGTAAACCAAGAGTTATTCCCGATCGACGAAGACAAGTAAAACCAAGAGTTATTCCCGATCGACGAAGACAAGTAAACCAAGAGTTATTCTAACTCTGCCGCCTTCTTGTCATCCACAAAAGCTTCTAACTCTCCCACCTTCTCCTCTCTCTCCACATGACCTTCCAACTGGCACCTTCTTGTCACTCTCCACGTGAGTTGACAAAACCTCCTCATCGCCTAGGTCCTCGTCGTCGCTTTCGAGTCCAGAGTCGATACCATGGACAAGCGCTCAGCCATCCCTTCGTGGCTTGTAGCTAGCTAGAGTTTTTTTTTGAGGGGAAAGATAAATTTGGATTACTCAGACAAAGCTGAATCTTGAGCAGTTGAAGATTGGATATGCGCCGGAATGGAAGCCAACATTGGTTGGCCATCCGGATCAAAATCACTACCAAGACTAGCCAACTCATGTTCTACTTTATTACAAGAGCGAGGTCACTATTGGACACTCCAAGAGATAAAATTCCAAACTGTCACGGTGAAAGCAGGATTGGTTGGAGACAAGAAATAAACAAAAGAAAAGAAACAAACACAAGGAGTATAGATGCCCAAATGGGTTGGGCCTAATGTGCGGCACAGGGCACAACACATTTAAGTACAGGCCGAGTACATCCGGCGCGACAACAGTTAGGCCCGTGCCAGCCCAGCCCAATGCCGAGGGTCATGCTTGGGTCACACCTGGCGGATGTGGGACTAGGGACGCTTGGGCCATGACCCTAGACGTGTGTCGGGGCCAAAATCAGGCTTCCTCCAACTCAAGCGACGATCCAGCGCTTAAGCTCAACGAAAAGCTAACCCGGCCCACGATCGAGTTGGGTCGAGCGCAAGGGATGCCTGAAGCACGGCCCCGGGCCCTGGCGAGCTCTAAGGCAGGCGGACAAACTCCACCTCGCACGAGCTCTAGGCTCCGAGCTCTCCGCCTCGAACGAGCTCGATGCTGCTCACGTGGAGCCGAGGCGGCCTCGAGCTCGTCCCGAACTCGCGGGCCCATCCGAGGACAACGTTGAAACCTCCGAGCGAGCTCCGGGGCCCACTACATCAAGCTCTACAGCCCCGGGGGCCAAACGACTTCCTCCGACTGCACGGAGCTCGAGCTCGGAGCAATACGAGTCGAGCTACCCACAGGCCCGTCATTACGGCTACACCCTAGTCTCGGCTAGAGATCATGGGAATCCAATCCGCGGCGCTGGGCTAGAGGTACTCGAGTGCCATAGCTCGGCCACGGAGCCCCGTAGCCGAGGCACGCCGCCCGACAGCCCCGACGGGACTCGGCCGTTGGGATGCCGAGCTCGTTTCGCCAACCGCTACGGACAAACGGAATCCTTCCTCCCGAGCTCTCTTGTCCACACGTTTATTTGGACCCCGCCGGATTCGCGCTGCACTGACGGCGAAGCGGCATAACAGCTCGGGCGGCGCCGAGTGTCGCGACGGGTCGAGAGGCATGCCTGACGGCGGCGATGGGATGCCTCCCCGACCCTAACACTTGATGGAGGCGTAATCGGCACGCCGGTCATCATTACGGAGCCGCCGAGCTCCCAAGCTTTCGCCAGGCGGGCCCCGAACACACGGATCCCCACGCCCGACCTCCTCTGATGACGAGCGGCATAGGAAGGCAGGCTACGACTCAGCAGGGAAGCGGCGCCGCCGCGTACGACACATCGGGCGTGCCCTGCTACCGACGCATTTTACATTTTCCCCCTTACTCTAGATCCTCTCCCATGGCACCCTCGTGTATGCCCCTTGAACTATAAAAGGGGCACCTTGGCCATCGGGAGAAGGCATCGAAAACAACTGGACTCACCACCCTCACGACTCACCACGATATTGGCACCTGCCTCAATCACAGAGACCTGGGAGCTCGATCCCTCTCTCGATCAAGATTGTAGCCACCCCTCTATGAGCATTTGAGCTCGGATAGTGACCTCGACTGGACTAGGGCACCGACTTTGCATGAACCAAGATACTCCTTGTGTCATTGTTCCTTAAGTTAGGCCATCGGAGCACACACTTGCCAGTCGATTACTGTGACCGTGGTTTAGAACCACGACAACGTGGGCTATTGTTTTCCACGCTGTAGCCACTGTAGGTTAAAGGCCCAGGTCGAGTTACCTTCAATTAGCCAATTACTGGCCCTAGGCGTCGACCTGGCCTAGCTCCGTCGCTGGCCACACCTTTGTGTCGTAGTGCTAGCACGAGCATATATATAACCCATATAATTGGTGGCTAGTTGAGGCACACTTAATGAAAACCCTAGTATACTGCTCCTACGGATGAGATAACGTAAGCCTAAGGGACCCTAAAAACCTTACCCTACCAAACAGGGGGAAATGATCCAAACCTTGTTCCGTGATGATGGTGTCATCTTCGTTGTCTGTGTCGGTGCCGCCGCGCCTTTGCCCAGCCCAGTACTGGCGGTCAACGGCGTCACGCCTATGCCCCGCCCGGCAGCAGGAGTCACCGTCGCTGTGATTTTATACC
This sequence comes from Hyparrhenia diplandra, assembly GCA_015847255.1. Lineage (NCBI taxonomy): Eukaryota > Viridiplantae > Streptophyta > Magnoliopsida > Poales > Poaceae > Hyparrhenia > Hyparrhenia diplandra. The sequence continues at coordinate 171,569 of JADLZK010004567.1, read as the reverse complement.
TCTCGGTGGCGATCGACACTGACACGCCATTGCCATAACCCAAGGTGTCGCGGTGCACCATGATCCAGCTCCTCAACTATGATCGCCGAGGTGCGAACTGGTCATGCTTGTTGCACACCCGTGTCTTGGCGTTGATGCCGCAGGGGTCTCTAGACATTGCCTCGCGTGCGAGAGGCGATTAAGGAGGAAGCAGTGAGAGTTTAAGAGAGGAGTTGGCACCAATGGGTTTGGGAGAGGTCCGAGAGGAGGAGGTGGAGTGTGCGAGGGGCACTCATCTACTACTTGTCTACGTGTGCAGATTTCATTTATTAGAACTAGAGGCGGCTTCAAAGCTTGCCGCCTCTAAACATGCATATTTAGAAGCGGTTGGAGTTATCGGCGCCTATGAAGATACAATCATTTGCATAGACGCCTTGTAAATTCAACCACCTCTATAGAGCCAATTGCGGGCGGCTTGAGCCGCCTTTGAATTAGATGTGTCTTAGGTGGCTTTCCTTTGCCAGCAACTATAGAAGCGGCCAATCACGACCCGCCCCTAACCACAAAAGGGTATACCGTTGTTGAAAATCGTTTTTTGAACTGTGACTATTTATTTAAAGGAATGAGTGTGTGTGTTTTTCCAGGGATATTTGCTATTATATGACTCCAAACAAGTGGGTTCGCAAAAATATGATTCCTAACATCCGCTTCGCTAAAATATGACTCCAAACATTGACACTTCGGAATACATATGATTTTGAGTATTTTAATTCATTTAGAAATCTAAATACATGTATATTTCCATATTTCCTGATTTGCCCTTCTGTAAAAAATACCATCTAATCGCTCCTTGCCCATTACGTGAGTTTCTACCACGTACGTACGAAGGAGATCGCACCAGACGCCGCGAGCCGCCTGCCGCGCGCTGCCATTCCACCACCGGCGATCTCAGGTCCCTACCCCTCCTTCCCTCATCTCACCGCCTTCCCTTCACCATGGACGGAGATCCGCCATCAGCAGACATCGTTGGAGTGCCTTAGGCTATGGACATCGAGAGCAGTGAAGTTGAGGCCTCCGGTGCCCTAGCCCGGGTATCAGTGGTGCCTAGTGGCCAGGCCACGGGACATGGAGATGAACTCGTTTGTGCTAAATTCTTGTTGTTATATATTACTTGTTGGTGTATGAATAAATTTATTGTTACCTGTACATGGCCTCCAGCAAACCAAGCTTAGGCAGCAGACCAGCCGGGCTTTTGTTTTCTTTATTAGACACTAGTACTCCTGCTAGCGAAGTGAGCTGATTTTGAGCTCCAACTTGTTCAATGCATCGTTAGTTCGTGCTGAATGAAACCGATGATGTTGGTTGCAGACTTGCAGGGACGACTCCAGGGATGATGTTGGTTGCATCGTTAGTTCGTTAGTTCAATGCATTGTTAGTACTCGGCAGCGGACCACCCGTACATGGCCTCCACCAAGCCAAGCTTAGGTAGCAGACCACCCGTCCCAGCACACGGCCGTGTACCGCATCGACGACCGCGCGTGACGGCCAAGGTGGAGGGCGCGGCAAAGCGGCTGCTCGGCAGCGGGCGAAGCAGAAGTGTGAAATGGTGACTTTGGAAAAAAATACATGTATTTAGATTTCTAAATGAATTAAAATACTCAAAATCGTATGTATTCTGAAGTGTTAATGTTTAGAGTCATATTTTAGCGAAGCGAATGTTAGGAATCATATTTTTGCGAAGCCAATTGTGTTTGGAGTCATATAATAGCAAATATCTCATTTTTCCACTGTGGTATAAAGTCTGAGTCTCCATCACTATTTTTCATGGCCAAAATGTCGTGTTGATGTTGACAGAGAACTGAAAGCCCTCCTCTAGGCCTTCTTAATTTAATTTTGTCACTTCCTCCGTGCACCATTGGGCTCCATTAATTGCTTTTGCCTTCCTCATCGAGTCATCGCACAACCATGTCTGCCTCCAGCTTTCGGTGAAGTTCTTGTTATATCTTAACTACCTCTGCTTTATTCTTGCATAGTATTTCCACCAGCATACCGCGGGCCGTATATATTTCGCTAGCAAAACATGTTGATGATTATCTCTGGTTTGGCCTCTGATAGCAGGTTGAATCATGAAAGCCCTGATGATAGCGCAACGCTGGGTGCCATGGGATCCCTCGTCCGGAAGCTCGATAACCTCCTGGAAACCGAAGACGGGAAGAATTCGATAATAATCAGGAAGTTCAGAGACGATGTCATTGGCAGCATATATACAAAGATGCAGAAGCTATCGGAGGTACACGACCCACCCCTTACGGTGAAATACTGGATGAAGGATGTGCGCGAGCTCTCCTACGACATGGCGGACTTCTTCAACGAGCTAGTCCATGCCCATGACGTGGAAGTCAAGGTGGATCGTATCTCAGAATTCGAGGAACTTGTCAAGGATGCCATTGAACTATATGACTGCTACAACCTTGAAAATTTTGTATATCATGATTCAGGAAGTCCAGTATTGAGGCCTCATCTTGGATGGGTGTATGCGGAGACTGAGCATGTCGGCATGAACAACCGAATAAAGGAGCTTCGCTCACTGGTGATGCCCAAGGATGATGACGAAGACCAACAGCTCAAGGTTGTGTCCATTCTCGGTGTTGAACAAGGGGTTGGTAAGAGCACGCTTGCCCAAAAACTATGGCGTGAGACAGAAACAGAGTTCGGAACATGCCGGGCATTTGTGCTGATGGCCAGAAAGCCAGATATAAGGATGATTCTTGGAAGCATATTGTCACAAATCCGCCCGCTCGAAGCGCCTGGAGACTACACGGTTCCATATCTGATTCATGATATCAGGGCACATCTACAAGACAAGAGGTTATTGCTTGGACTTACGCGATGGCTAATATATTCCATTTTTCAATACTATTAATTATCCATTAGTACACGTAGTAAAAAAAAAATCACTAGTAGAGAAACGACCTTCTGTTCACGGCTGAAAAAGTATTTAGTCCTGGTTTGCAACCCGGACTAAAGGGAGACCTAGACCTTTAGTTTCGGTTGTAACGGTTCACAATACTGTGCGGCATTAGAGTCGGATGAGAGGAAGAAGATATACTTGTTCAAAAGAACCTTCGTAAGGTTTATAAATATTTTGTATAATATTCGTGTCTAGGCAATTTTGCATATGACCCTCCGCTAATCTTTTATTTTAAACAATCAAGTCTTACATAGGTACGCCATTTTTTTTTAGAAGAATGTATGGCGAATTTGGGCCTCACATCGCCCTCCCGTATTATGATTACTGCCGTGTGGACCTAGATTTTAGCAGCTTTAGTCAATGTTACCATGTAGTACATTTGCAAAACAAACCAAACCAATGTTATCAAATCATCCTGAAGCCTCCCTGCCCCTGGATTAATATTTTCAGTTTTTTATTTTTCTTGTTGTTGCTACGAGTCTGACAGAGCGTATTTAACCTGTATTAAACTATTTGCTAGGTATTTTATTGTGATTGATGATTTATGGGCTATATCAGTATGGGACATTGTCAGGAGGGCTTTCCCAGATAGCAAGAACTGCAGCAGATTACTAATAACAACAACCGTTGAGGAAGTTGCAGACACATGCTGCAGTAACTGCAATGATATTTTCCATGTCAAGCCCCTTAGTGACAAACAAACAAATGAACTATTTATCAGTAGAGTTTTTGGTCCTGGCAAAGAATGTCCTCAACATCTGAATGTTGATTCAGACGACATCTCAAGAAAATGTGGTGGTTTACCACTAGCCATTATTTGCACAGCTACCCTTTTGGCAAGCCATCTTGAAACAAAACAGAAATTGGATATTGAAAAAATGAGACAGAAATTGGATTATGTAAAGGACTTCCTAGATAACAATTTTAGAACTAGACCAGCATCCGCGGAGATTCTGAACCAAGTGCTGAAACTGTGCTACAGCAGTCTTCCTCATTATTTGAAGACATGTCTTCTGTATCTTAGTATGTATCCTGAGAACTATTTGATTCTAAAGGAAGATTTGGTAAAGCAATGGATCGCCGAAGGTTTCATAGTTGAAGGGAAAAGCATTGAAAAAGTTGCTGGCAGCTATTTTGATGTTCTTGTCAGTTTAGGCCTCATCCAACGGATGGATATTGAATATAGCAAGGAGCAACATCGCAAGGAGAAGGAAGAAGGAAAATATGATGATGGCCAAAAAGAAAATATGATGACTGCCCTCCTGCATTCCAAGAGGATGCCCTACGTAGTGCATCCGACGGTATATGAATTTATTACATGCAAGTCCATGGAAGATAATTTCATCACCACCATTGATTATTCTAAGTCAAATGTACCGCTCACTGAAAGGACCCATCGGCTATCCCTCCAGTTTGGCAGTGCAACATTTGCAGCTACACCTACAAGTATCAGGCTGTCGAAAGTTCGATCACTAGCTTTCATGGGACTCTTGAACTGCATGCCTTCACTTGTTCAGTTCAAGGTTGTTCGAGTCATGATCCTTCATGTACAGAGTGACGAACAAGACAAAAGGTTTTCCCTCGCAGAAATTGATAAACTGCTTCTACTAAGATATCTGCAGGTCAGATGCAACGTTGCAGTAGAATTGCCAGACCAGATGCAATGTCTGAAACACTTAGAGACACTGGAAATAAATGCAGAAGTAGCAGCAATTCCATCGGATATTGCCAATGTTCCAAGGCTGTCAAATGTGTGCATTGGAGGAAAGAAATTTCATGGACATCTCATTCCGAGTCCTGTTGCTTCTGGGAAGGCTATCGGCATGGATGACTCAAGAAGCGCATCCACGCCTTCAATCCAGATATTTGAGTTGCTGCCACCCATTTGCATCTTTTCAACAATCCCCGAGTGGATTCCACAACTCCGCAGACTCCGTGTGTTGGAAATTGTTGTCAGAGAATTGCAGTCGAATGGCATAAATGTCCTCGCAGAATTATCAGTGCTCACAGCTCTGTCCTTGTATGTTCGGAGTCGGAGACCTACTGTAGGCAGACTGACTGCAGGATTCCCAGCTCTTGAGTTTTTCAAATTTGTGTGTAGTGTACTGTTTCTGAACTTTCAGAAAGCTACAATGCCCAAACTTCGGAGGCTGAAGATAGGCTTCAAGGCACACAGAGGGGATAATTACGGCCATATGCTGGAGGGAATTCAGCACCTGATAAACCTAGAGGAGATTGCCGCAAGCATTGGGAAAACCACTGATGGTGAAGAATTTGACAGGATAACTGCAGAGTCCGTATTGAGGGATGCCATTAGCAATCATCCTTGTCACCCAAGCTTGAATATTAAAAGGGTGGATCTAGTTGATGAAGAATGTGACCATTCAGAGATACAGGATTATTGTAGCCAGGAAACAGAACAGCATGTGATCCGAGAGGATGAATTGTCAAGTAAGCAACCCAGAGATCTCTTATCCATGGCCATGGGCGCAACGACGAAAAAACTTAAGATTTTCTCAGAAGATGAGATTATATCAATTACAAGCAACTATAGCACCCTTATTGGGAAAGGTGGTTTTGGAGAAGTCTATAGAGGGGTCCTTGATTCTGACAGTGATCTAGTCGCGGTGAAAAGATATATCCGAGATATGATTTGAGCGAGGAGTTCATGGAAGATGTAAACATCCAGAGTATGATGAACCACAATAACGTGGTGAAGCTCATAGGCTACTGTGTTGGTGAAACTACTCTGATGTTAGTAACAGAGTATATCTCCAACGGAAACCTTGATGATCTACTCTATAGAAGTGATGCTCCTATCCCTTTGGATGTGAGGTTGGGCATTGCAATAGGGTGTGCAGAGGCACTGAGCTACATGCATTCCATGGGTTCACGGAGTGACAACCATATTTATCATGGTGACATCAAACCAGACAACATACTTTTAGATGAAAATCTTACAACAAAAGTATCAGATTTTGGACTGTCAAGGTTTCTTTTCAGTTCTACCACTCAGTTCACTACAACCTTAAGAGGAAGTATGGGTTACATGGATCCTGTATATTTTCATGAGGGGTGTATGACCCCAAGAAGCGATGTATATAGTTTTGGTATAGTCCTCTTGGAGTTAATAACTCGAAAAAGGGCAAAATATGGTGACGTGAACCTAATTCCTACATTCAATAAAGCCTGTGCCAAGGGTAAAGGACTGAAGGAACTATTTGATGCAGCAATAGCTGAGAGGGATAATATGAAGATTCTTAAAGAATTGTGGAAATTAGCAGCACAATGCTTGTCATTGAACACCCATACACGTCCTCAAATGAATGAAGTGGCAAAACGCCTTCGCATGCTCAAGAAAGATCTAAAGACTAGTCCACAATCCATGTTGGCAACACACTCCATGTGGGCCAAAATGTACACACACAGCTCAAGGCCTCCTAGTTTTAAGAAGAAATTGAGCTTTCTCAAGGGAAATACTAGCTATTCTAAGATTCTATCTGAAATCTGCAATGTAAGAACTTTTACAAAAGAGGAGATAAATGAAGTCACACATAATTACTCCTATCTACTCAGTGGAGGGACATCGTCAGCAGCTGAGGTTTATAAAGGAACACTTGAGGACAATACAATGGTGGCAGTGCATAAATTGATTTATGAGGACTCTGAAGAGGCATTTATCAACGGAGGGATGATTGTATCAAAAATTGCCCATAAGAATATTGTCAAAATTTTGGGTTGTTGTTTGGAATCCCAAACTATTGCTTTTCTATATGAGTACATTGCTAAAGGTAGTATCCTTGACATTCTGGGTAGCCAGGAAGATTTCCCACTAGATTTGCGTATGAGGATTGCAATTAAGACTGCAGAAGCATTACAGTACCTACATTCATCAGAAACTGGTATCATCGGACATGGCAGTGTTTCAGCATCCACTATACGTCTTGATAATAACTTTGTACCAAAGCTCACAGAGTTTTCAAGGGCATGCATGCTCTTCAAGAAGAGTGAAACTAATGCTGGTGTAATTAGTAGCAGCCTTCTAGAAAAAGCTCTCAACAACGACCCGTCTCGCTACGGTTCTGTGTTGGTGAACCTGGAAAGTGACGTATACAACTTTGGTGGTCTTCTCATGGCACTGATTAGTAGGGATATAGGTATTGATCAGGATGACCTCGTCGTCAAGTTCATCGAAGCATATGAGAGTGGGAAAATACTGGGAAGGCATTATTCGATAAGGATGTAACAGTGGAAGAAGATATCATTCTCCTTGAAGAGTTAGGAGATTGGCATTGAAGTGTACCATTTTGAATGCAGACAAGATGGTTTTGAGACCAACAATGAAGGAAGTGGCAGATCAACTTCGCATAATTAGGAGATCTTGGATGGAACGCAGGACCAATGCTTTTGGGATCCTGATCAACAATGAACGCATTACACAAGTAACAGAACCTACTACAGATGTGGTGCCAGCAGAGCCAAGACTACCAAACCTTATGCGCTACATATTTGGGTACAGGCCAGTCTCCAATTGTGATACCATACGTGTATGATAAGTGTTTGAGTATAAATGAATTATCGCCATTATATTTTCCAAGACTTTTGGGCTGGATTATTGGTCAGTTCATGCAACTCAATATGGTATTGGGGCTAAAGATATCGGGTTTCACTCCTTACAGGTACAAATAAATATGTAAGAAGACCACCATATATAGCGTATGTAACTATATGTAAGACTGAAACAGACATAGCACTGCAATGATGTCTGTCGTCTCGTGCTTTTTTTTTACAGTGTGTATATGACTTGCTTGTTCTTTTAAATGTCGAAATTGTTTGGAGAATAGGTCACAATGTTTTTTTTCTGTGAATGAATAGATCACAATGTTGAGCAAGTCAAAAATGCTTAGAACAATTGAGCTAACTGTAGCACAGCCCACTGCACGCCGAGTCACATTGGCGCCGTCCGTTACGGTATTTTTCCACCATAGAGGTCTCCTCATCCCTCCATACTAAAGTCGTCAAAGCTCCACACCAAGGCCACAGGGTTAATGTCGGCACGGCACGATAGCACCAAGTGGATAGCACAAAGACCCCAAGTCTCCCGGCACACCAAGTTATCAAAAGCGCACACAACACCACCTCAAATATAGCTCTCAAGCTAAACACTAAGGACACCTCCAATGTTGACTAGTTCTAAGCATTTTTATTGCATATATTATTATAACAGAGAAAATTATTTCTTAATCAACAGCTATTGTCATGCACACTTCTTAATTCAGGGCATCCTCGATAACCATTTCCATTGTGACAAAAATCATATGTGTTGGTTTGCTCCAACAAAGGAGCAAAGGATGCGATGCACATACTGATCATCGACGATGGACTCACATCACGAGCTCTGGTTTGACACAGGCAGCGCGCCGCTACGTTTCTAGTTAGTATTAGTAAGATAAGATCGTTGTGTATCAATCTTGAGCCCTTTTGCATAAATATATGTGACCGTGCTGCATCCCCTAGTTTGTAACTTTGTATTCACAAACCAAAAAACAAAAAAGCAATTTTTTGGTATTCCTCATGTCCTAGTTACTTTGGGTTAGCAGGACATTTACCATTCACCTCTAGTCAGTTAGTACGTCCGAATGTTTCTGTTTCCTGCAGAAACACAGGCGTGCTCTGCTCTCCAGTTCAGTTCAGTTCGATCCCCGCTTTCTGATGATAGGGCAAGCGCGCGGGAAGGCAGTGCGTGGCCGACAGGCGGGCCTGGAGCGTGGGGTCCGCGTGTCAGCTGTGGAGTGGCCGGCTGGCACGTCCACGCGGCGCCGACCCGATCGGAAGTGGACCGCATGTCAGCGAGTGTGGCAGAGGGAGGGAAGCGGGCCGTGCGCGGTGACAGGCCGCTGGCTGTGGAGGATGCGAGTGATATCACCGACAGGAAGCGGAAGTGGAACCGGGCCACCGGGGTTGTGCACTGTGCAGTCCGCATGTCAGCGAGTGTGGCAGAGGGAGGGAAGCGGGCCGTGCGCGGAAACAGGCCGCTGGCTGTGGAGGATGCGAGTCCACACATATCACCGAGAGAGCGAGGCAGAAGAAGCGAGCGCGTGCACGTAACAGGCTGCTGGCGGGCCTAAATGCAGCCGCGATGGTGGGCAGGCCCATCTAGTTTGGATCTCGAAGTGAATACCAACTTGCAACTGGATTGACACAGGCAGCGCTCGTGACATAAGAGCACATACAGAACAACTTGCAACTGTTGACATTGATGGTACACATGCAAAATGACACGGGAGTCGATCGGGCCGGGTCGCGCGTGTCAGCACGTTTGGTTTCGACTCATGTCCTAATTACAGATTCATGTCAAAGATCACTTCCAAGTTCCAGCACATACATTTAGATGGTTCCGAAAACTTTCCACCTTTTTTTCCTTGTTTTCAGATATCATAGGACCAACATGTTCTTTGGATGACATGACAAAGGTACCAGAGACTCAGAGACAGGGACATTATTCATTGCATGTCTGGGTCCTGGACCTGAACGGTTGGCTGTAGTATTTGTATTCACCAAATTCCCCAAAGTTCACATGATTTTTTTGGGGCATTTCGGCCATTGTTTTTGGGAGTACATTGCAATAACAGTCCCTTTTGACAGAGCCATTGCTCTTTGGATCACGACAAGAACAAAATATACAATTTAGTCCCCACTGCCAAAGGAGCAGTCAAACAGAAATTACTCTGACAGGAACATGGACTAAATTGGATTGTGATACCTCCAGCATAATCAGCTTTTAGGTACAATTTTTGATAGCATAAGCAGCTTAAGTGGTGATACATCGTTTAATTTTGAGGAACCATCCGATGTGCCTTGCTATTAGTGACCATACATCAATGTGATATATTTCGATTTGCAATAAGTGAGAACCATCTCTGATGTCTTAGCTCTTTCTCAGTTTCTGCTTGTGAGGAATCTTTTCTATGTCTCTTTTGAATGATTACAAATCCCGTCACTCATCAGTGTACCCGTTGCAGTTAGGAGATGAGGACAAGGTGCTGACGTCCTAGGGTCCTGAGCTCCCACTTGATGTCCTATTGCTGCTTTCTATACATGTTGTTCCATCCGTAGCCAATCAAAGCCTGAAAACGTGTCTGCATATGGGGCTTGTTAATCCGGAATTTCAGTCTTGTTCAAGAAAATAAAAGAAATCCAGAATTTCAGTTTTGTCATGTCCACTTCTACATCAATCATGTCTCAGGACTTTAAATGACGATTGCGTCCGGACATGATTAGGAAAAAGAGTGTTTCCATCCCTATTTCTAGGATATCCTCGGAAATTTCCAAACTGGGTGACGTTGCAAGATGATCTATGTAGCATGACGATGTTATTTGCAGTACCTATCAATGAGGCAAAATATTCAAGAGCGGATCGGAACATGTGAGTCTGACATAATCCGGAAGTATTCAGACAATATTGCAGGTTGAACAGGACATGATAAATATGATGGATATGTGCATATCACCGACGACAGCAAGTCATCACTACATTTTCAACCATGCATGTCAATAATGTCTGCAAACTCCTTTCAAAGAGCAAATACATCTAATTTGGAAGCTTCTGTAAATCTTCCAGCTTCTGCCCCTGTTTTCAGGTAGCAACTTGGACCCATGAGAATCTATTCTCACAAGCAGAAAATGCTAGTAGGGACAACGACCTACACGTACGACACACATTAATTATGTAGCAGTATTGCTCTGACCTATTGACCCAAAGCCCATCTTTTGCTTTAGATTTTGCTAAATAATCGTCATTGTTTCGTGAGAGTCTGAGAGAACATTGCATAACAACACTTAGTAATTAAGCTGCTTCTCAAACTTGCTTCCAAAAGCATATTCTTTCTGAACCTGTCACCGCTTCTTGGTGGTCCCATGAACAACGGCTGTGGTTGGCCACAGTCCATGCTGATCTGCATCCTCTCGTTTGCACTCGTGATATTGTACACATGTACTGGGGCTAATTGCTAATGGCTCAACTTCTGTCACAGAGATATGAATGAATAGAAAAAAAAAAAAAAAAAAGCAATGGATGGAATACAGTGTGTTCTCAAGACAGAACAGCTATGAATGATTGAAGTGACCAAAGGCATGGATAGTACTGGATAGGACGGATTCATCTTTAAATCCAAATAATGGCTACTGGCATGTTGCTTCTCAGCGCATATACATAAGAAAGCTTTGTACTACGACTAACCTCTCAAGTCCATCTTTATGGTTCAGTGTTGTGATTTTTTCGTGTACCTTTTTTCTTCAATATGGGCATGCCGATCGAAAATGTGAGGCCAGTCATAATTTTTTTAACAGCTATTGTGTTTCTTCAAACCCATCAATGAGTACATGTAATCTAAAAAAGGATGATTTCAATAAAGTTACGAAGATCTTTTGTGAGAACAAAAGGGTTAAAAGTTTGTGGCGCATATATCTAGTATGATAGTAATGTTTGTTTGTTTTTTATTGCAGTGCATATAGCCATATAGGTCCATCATAAAGTGACATCCCAAGTCTTCCACCCTATGAAGGAGGGAAGCTAGTTGGTTGGTAGGTTGGTTGCCTTTTTTTTACTCATGCCATTTTCTCTATTTAGAAAAATCAAGCATGTGTCTTAGTCTGGTGAAGAACTAGTGACAATGAGGCCCCTTTTGAACAACCCTTTTTACTTGGAAGAATTAGGTGTATGTAGGGAAGAAAAGGGCCAAATAACTAAGCTACGTTTTTTCGAGGGCCATACACTTAATTCTCCCACACAAAAATTCATTTTATTTTTCTATTTTTTTTTTTTTGTCTCGTGTGTGAACAAGTGAAAGCATGAAGACACTACATGCAGTTATGCAGGGCAGGGACAGAAAGGGTTTGCTCCAAGAATTCTTTTTACACTATCTTCGTTCCAAAATATTTGGTGTTCTAAGATTTCAGATAAACTATTGTAAAGGGAAATAAAGCTAGGACCCCTATTTCTTAGATGTGTTTCCCATACTCTTTTCGACCTAAAATAATTGCACATCTCATTTTTCGAGAAGTCAAACCTTTTTATGTTTGGCCAATATATATGATGTCTAATAGCTATCATGCATTAGGTTAATAGTGAAACATATTTTCATAATAAAATATATTAGGAGATAGAAATGCTGATAACAATTTTATAAATCTAATCATTTTATTAAATGATTTTTTTTGAAAAAACGAGATCTGTATGTAGTATCAAGTGGGCTTGGGTTAACAGCCACGGGTAGATTTGTTGCTAAGAAAAGAAAACTGGCCACGCGTGGCAAGCAAAAATTGGGTGCCAATAAAAGCCATGTATGTGGCCCAAGTTTTTTGGAACGTTTTTTTAATCCCGTTATAGGAAATATTTTGGAACTGATGGAGTGGTAGTATACTTTCTAAATCATACTCATACTCTGCCATAAGGTTCTCAACCATCCCAATGCACGGACTAAAACAGTTCAAAAGGCGCCACTCTTCATTACAGAGAGACATGGCTAACACGTTGAGAGTAAGCAAGGTAGATTGAAGGGAGACAAAAAAAAATGTTCAAATATGTTTATTCAACCCTTCTAATATAAGGCGTTCGCAATGGTAATAAATTTTTACGTAGCACTGCTTGCGACGTGGAAGTGAAAGATAAAAAAAAAAAACTATTTTGTATTGTTAGACCCACACGTCCATCTCACATATTCTTGGATTACGAAAAATAGATCAGTTATTTGTTCGTCAAGTAGTGACTACTTACTCTCTTACTTTTTTCATGCCATATCAATCTAGCTAGCTAAATAGCTAACCATTCTGGACGTCCTAAGTGAATGGAAAAAACGTTGTAATGCATTATCGTTACCCAATGTATGGGAATAGCCGTTCTTGGAAAAGCTGCAACACCCAGTATCCAAGTGCTTTAGAGCACACTCAGAAAAAAAAAATTACTATTCTGCTGAGAAAAAAAATTAAGGGATCTAGACAGATCACAAATAGTTTGAAAAGTATTGGGTTTATTATTGCACCATCAGAAAAGGACATCCTAGGCGCCAGCTAATTCACCGTATGAAGGAGGGCAACTAGATGCAGACTTGGAGGTGGCTTTCACATATGCCACGCACTTCCCTGTGTTCCTGCTTATGCCAACAATTCCATTTTGCTCTACTGAAGGCAATTGCGCGGAAAAATTCATCCGTTCACTTACACCCTTGTGGAGTGTATCGGGGGGAGAGGTTTTGCTCATGAACTCTATAGTTTACTTCAAGTGTTTAAAACAGGATGCATCGCTTCGTTAACTATGAATTAGTTCAAATTAGATTTGAATAAATCATATGGTCTTATGTCCAATCTGTACTAAATACATACCACTGATCCATATTAAGTCGACCCTCACAGCCGTCCCAAAGAAGCTCAAAATGCAGCAGCCTTTAGCCCTTTACACCAGCCCCACACACAGTCATGCAGGGCGTGTTTGCTACACCGGCCCTGCCCAGCCTGGCTCGCCGGCCTGGCCGTGGCCAGCCAGAGCCTGGTTGCAACGGTGCAACGTCACATGTTTGTTTTACGGTCTAGACGAGCTCGGTCCAACCGAGATCGTGTTTGATTTCTGGCTCAACTGTGTATGGTTACCCCGCACTGGACATGGGTAGACTTACCACCACACTCTGCAACCTTCTATCCTTGTCGGCATTTCATCGAACACCCACACCGCAGCCATGGACGCCGTCGCACGCCTACATCTCTGCCGCGTCCGCCACCGAGCACGCGTGCATGGTGCTACTCCTGCTTACGCCGACTTGTGCAGGCGCGCCAGGAACCGTGGCAGCTGCGTCGCCGCCGCCGCTTCCGACCTGCTCCGCTCCATGTGCCCCGCATGCTCGACATCAGCCTCACGCTCCAGCTCCACAGCGGCGCACCCAGGACGACGAAGGGGCCCCTCCTTCTCCGTCTCCGTCTCCGCCGCAGCGGGTGGCTTCTGCTGCTCGTGCCCAGATCGAGATCCACCGTGGACGGCACGCGAGCCATGGATGGCACGCGAGCTAGCCGCCGGGGCTGCAGCTCCTACCCCACGCCGCTATGGAGCCAGAACGCGAGGCGGCGGCGGCCTTGGAGCGAGGCGCTGGCGGTGGCGGCTTGCGGGCACGCAGAGGGAGAATGAAGGAGCGCGGATGGAGCGGTAGGACCGGAGAGGTGACGAGATTCGCTTACTTGCGCTCGAGCTCGCTCCATCGGGCCGGGCTCTGAAAAACGGTGGGGGGTGGCGTTTCCTGGGAGCCAGGCCCAGCGTGCTTTGAGTTCCGTGTGCACGAATGTTAAAGCATGGGCCAGTTGCATCAAACACGAGCAAATTGCTCCCGGGGAGCTCGGGCCAGGCTGTTGCCCCGCAGCAAACACGCCCGCAAAGACTAGCCGGGTGATGACTGGTTTGACACGCTGAACGTGTGTCACGGGCTTGTCTGCTCGTTGCATACTTGCATGCCCTGTATACTACTGTCCTTCTGTTCTCTTGTCTTCCAAAGAGCATCAGAGGACTCGCTTTCTGTTCGCGTGCCATGAAAGCTTGGAAGGAAGAGACCAACCAAAGGACATGGAATCCAGTGTATTCATTCTCAGGACAGCTCGACTCTGAAAATGACCAATAGGCCATGGATGATTGCTTTCAGGCGAGGGGAGCTGGATGAGGATGGCTTTGGAGCAATGTGAGGCACGGCCTAGCCTGAAGTGGGAACAGAATATATGCGTCCCCCAACACACAATGTTCACTAGATTTTGTAGACCTTTCGGTTAGAAAAGATTTTGTTGGTCATTGTTTATGGTGTGATGGTGATCTAGCGGCCGGCTAACCTTGAATCTATGAGGTGTGGTGTAGGCAACCAATTTGGGCATCAATGCAAAGAACATATATATATAACTCTTCCTTTAGCTTTGTGTTGTCTATCTATTATTTGTGCAGTGCAAACAATATACTACATACTTTTTGGTAGTTTGAGCTTTTATATGTAGTATAATATCTAGTTAACGGCTATGAATAATAACAAAAAAAAGTTAGAGGCTAAGATTGAATCTTTGAGCTGTATGTAGGACACCTGTCTGACCTTTTTCGTGAATAGTTCTCTCTTTGTTGTTTAATGTCCAAACGTTTCTTCATTGTAAAGCATTCTTGTCCCACTTACTTGTAGGTAGCCTTTTTCTTTATACCAAATAAATTAAATAATAGAAATGTGTTTCTTTTTTTTTCATTTGATAAAAACAATCATGTACATGAATTATATGAAGCACTAGTACATCAACATGTGCTCCTACACAAACATGGAATTACATGTATTTTAAGAGCCACACATGAACGTTTGAAGTTTGGGGATAAATTTGGTGCATTCACCCTCTCAATCTCATTTGTTTATTTTGTTATGCATATTGTGTAATCTTTATCTAGGTGTAATTGACTTTGGTTACAAAAATAGTTTTTAGGAAAACTCACCCCCCCCCATCTCTTTCCCTCCCACACACACATGTTAAGTTGAAACCATGCATAGTGCCTATTGTATCTCTCCTTCAAACATCTCTTTATATTTTATTAATAATAGGAGTTTTAAATCTAGTGCACTATGAATTACTACAATGACTATGATTCTCAATTAATGAGGATTGAATTCTACCAATTGATGGGTGAATGTTTCTATTTTTTGTAAGAATTTCTAAGATTTATGTTCTTTTCAAGCATGACTCTTGGGGATGCTGCAAGAAAATATATGAAAAAATCAGGGTAGTTCGGGTAATTTTCCTTGTTCATTAGCTAGTCAAATGGGGAGGCACCTTAAACAATTTCTAGGCTCAGACCCCAATCCTGTTTATTCAGCACCGTATGCTCACCTTCCCTCTTCTTTTTCTACTCCTATTCAACTTGCTCCACTCCTAACAAACCTTATGCTCAGAAGACTTACTTGTAGGACCATGTTATGAGATTAGAAGATCTACTAGTGGGATAATTTAGTGATTAGTAGGATAACAAAGATCTCCGTGCTGATACAGGTATGTGAGCCGGTATTGACCCTGAGAGCCCTAGGATTACAAGTAGACCTGAGCATTTTTCGGCGGGTCGGGTTCGCCCGGGCCGAAAAATCCAGCTTATTTCGGCCAAAAATCCTCGGCCCATGACGTCCCCACCGGGCAAGTCGGGCCTAGCTTTTTTCGGGCCGGGCTCGGCCGGCCCGGCTTGGGCGGCTACCCGTGCATTTTACACTACAAAATAGTCGAAAATCTATTTCGGGCCGAAGTTCGGCCACGAAAAAATTTAACGGGCTTCAAAATCTACGCCCGTGCCCCCGTCCACTAAGGTGCGTGGGCCAAAACCCGTCGGGCTCGGCCGGGCTCGCGGGTCGGGTCGGGTCGGGCTAGTTTTGCTCAGTGTCTAATTACAAGTGGACAGCTCTCAGATATACTCCCTCCGTCCCAAAATAAACGACGTTTTTGGGTTTTTGTGCTACAAGTTTAACTCGATTTGTAGAAAATACGTAGAAGGTTTAAATCTCCAAATAAATTTGTTAAAAAAAACTAGATCAAAAGTTCTTTCCAATGATACTAATTATGTAATATAAATATTAATCCTATTTTAATACATAATTGCCAAAGATAGATATTTCGAAGCAAAACGCCATTTATTTTGGGGCCGGAGGGAGTATTGATCTATTGCAGAATCTGTACGGTAGCCAATCCAAGCCGTTCGCGCGTGATCCAATGAGATGGTCAGAATTACCTCCTTTGCTTCGACGTTCAGGGAGGGGACCAGCCCGATAAATCTAGCCATTCATTTGTCTCCTCACTCGGTCTCTCTCTCTCAGCTCAGTGCTGAAGCTTCTCTTCACTATCCTCTTTCAAATCCCCCAACTGAGTGTTCGTTATAACTCCTGAGTCCTGACTCGCTTAGTTGCTCAGAGAAAGTTCAAAGAAGCTGGGTGCACCACAGGCCTGATGCTTCTCCCCCCTTCTCTTGGTATGTTCTTGCCGGCCTTCCTCCCTGCATGCATGCTCGTCGTAGTCTTCTCTGAGTATCTGCTTGCTTGACTTGATTGCTATGTTCTTGCTGGTCTTCCTTGCTGCTTGCTCAGTTTTTGCTCACATACAAGTATTGCCAGTTGACTTCTGCGGTCGTCGTGTTCTTCGAGTATCTGTTTCCTTGACTGGATTGCTTGCTCTCCATTAGAGCTGTTCCCCTGCTTCAGAGCTTATATATTTCTACCTGTGCTTCCTGCTTGCCTTTTGTGGCGAAACCAATGGAAGGATAGCAAAGTTTTGTTTCAGCCTAAACAGTAGCAACCAGGAAGACACTGCCTCTAGCAACAGGAAGTTTCCACCTGCATAGCAAAATGGGCAGGAAATGAGTGAGAAAGCTCACCTGCATGCATATCCCAAGTCTTGATTCTTGAAACAGGGTAGGAACTAGGAAATGACCTTTGAGAAGTTGCTATGTAAGCGCCAAAAAGGAGAGACAAAAACATGCTTACTGCTCAACGAATCTTGATGCTGGAAGCGATTCTGCTTCGCTGTACATCCCACTACGTGATTATTAAATAAAAAGAGGGGCTTTTTGTCATGCATGAGAATATAGGGGCTGACTGTAGTAACTGACAAGGTACGTAGGGCCATTAGCTCCCAATTAGATACAGATAATCTCACTGGCTCAGGATTCGAAACTTACATGGAAATGTCTGCCGAATGAACTTTTCTTTTTCTGAGAAATGCATCAGAGGAAACTCTGGGACTGCTGAATAATACTGTTGAGCTAATTTCAAAAAAAAAAAAAAAAAGAAAAAAAGAGAAAGCTGATGAGAATTAACGTGGAGGCTAGCCACTAAATTTTAGTCAATGGAAATATTTTATATGGTTACATACTATTTTTTGCAAATATTAATTGATTTTCTTGATATGTTATTTTATATGGTTATATTTTTTTGCAAATTTCTTGTAGTTATAAAATAGTCTAGTAACATGGTTACATATTATACATGTATCATTAAATAACATATGTCCTACACAGTTTAAATGTGATTTCCTCATCGGTTGGAATGTAGTACAGAATGTGTTTTGAAGTAATAAACTCTAGGTGCTAACAAAATATAGGAATATATTTTTTTAATAATGGATTAAAAAACGGCCCTCTACATCCGGGGATGTACACAGCCCAAAAAATACAAAAGAGATATAGAAAACAACAAGAGAAAAGCTATAGTCTTATAAATCGACCAGACAATACAGCAAACTAAATGCTTCGACCCTCTATTTGATTAACGAGGGGCGCCCATGGCTTGCCCTTGACGCCGCATTTGGGTCCCAATTTGCGTGAGTGCAGGGGCGTGGCTAGGGGAGGTGTGCTTGTGTTGATGCCTTCAAAAAGGTAAATGACGTCCACGATGCCACCATCAACGAAAGAGGAGGAAGTTACAGGCGACGCCTCCAAGGGGGAAAATGACGCCGATTGCGTCATCGCCGCCGCCCAAAGATCGCCAGGCAGGGTTTTCACCCGTATTCCAAGATCCCCGCAAATCACATCCAAGCCGAACCTTCACACGACGAGATGACGGAGATAATCGGCAGGGTCTTCACCCAGATGGAGCGAGGTAGCGTAAAGAAACAGAGGGCGACGGTGTCCTTGGTGTGGATGTCGGAGTTGATTAGCGAGCCGCCGGGAGCGACGTATTCTCGAGCCGAGAGCCTTGTTGTGGTTGATCCAGGCCCCGACCCTCGGGGAGGGCGGGTTGGACGGCGTGTTGAATAGCCGGCAAGCCAATGCCGGCATCCCCAACCGGTGCCCGGGGTCCAGACGACCCGACCGTCGCCGGGAAATATCCCCGACCCAAGGCAACGCCCGCCCGAGTCCGCATCGCCGGAGCACCACCCGCACCGAAGGGCGCAACGGGCAGCAGCGGGCGGATCCGATCCCGAAATACCCGACAGCCCGCCCGCGCCGGACTCCTTAAACGGCAAGGTACGGGCCGGCGCCGATCCGTCCCCTCCACCAAACGGTGGAGAGAACGGTGCCGCCGTCCGCGTCGCCAAACCCACCGAGGCGCGAGCCAAATCGCCGCCATCGGGCCGCCACCTCGCGAAGACCGCTAAGCGAAACGTCGCGACCAACCCTAGGTCGGTCGCCGCTGGCCGATCCGGCCGCACCAACCGCTGGGAAGCCCGATACGGCCATGGGGGGGCGGATCCGGCCGGGAGGGGCCGGATCGACCCTCACGCCGCCCGGCGATCACCGGCGTCGAAGGAGCGAGGGGAGGGAGGTGGAGCCGAGAGGGGGAGGAAAGAGGGGAGGGGACGGGGGAGAGCCGCCGCCGACTTGGTGGCAGCCAGCGGCCCCGGCGGGCGAGGTGGGAGGGGGGGGCCTTGTGGCGGCGCGCTGGGGGAGCCCCTCGAGTCGCCCCCCCCAGGAGACGACGCGAGGGAAGGCTACTAAATGGTAATGCAATAAAACCTGGATGCTATATATATAGGAATATATGGAGATTAGCATTCTTTGCTTTTCCTTCTTAAGCACCTTTTTAGATAGGTCACACCATGTCTTGTCTTATCACCAATTTCCCTTCTTCAATCCCATTAATATATAAACATGGGTTGATTAATGAATAGACATGGGACATATTTGTTCTTTACTTTAATTTAATTTGCATCTGTGTATGCCCAAACTGCGGAGTAGAGTTTGGCGCGGGTGTAGTAGTATGAGCGGGCAAGAGTAGCATACCTGCAGCAATGGTGACAGTAGCATAGTGCCACTAATGTAGACACAGATCTCGGCGTCCGCCAGAGCTCGCGCCTGCCGCAAGAGCAGCGTACCTGCAGTAAGAACTGTGGAGTATGAGCGAGCAAGAGCAGCGTACATGCAGGAAAAGTAGTGTACGTGCGTTCCACTCATTCGTTGACACAGGACGCCGGTTTTAGCAGCGGCTGCGGGATGTCCAGCACTAGCTCGTCCAGACCATGATAATCCGTCTTGCCATGTCATCTTCTCGATCTCGGCTGATCCCAGTGGTTTTAAAACATGTATGCCCAAGCTCAAATTGGAGATTGATTTGGCAATCGAAAGAACATCTACTACTCCAAAGAAGCTCACCAAGCCGGCCTATCCGTCACTGGGGCTGCAAAGAACCGGCATGACGTGACTGGGAGGAAAGCCCAGGCAAGAAGTGACCGGGAGGGAAGCCCGACTTAACAGGTTGCAAGCTTGAAAAGTCGATTTACTTTTCCCTAATTGATAGATTGAAGCTCCGTGACTATGGCCAGCGGCAGCGGCGACGGGGTTGCTAATACCACGGGAGATTGGAAGGGACGGCAATATATAGTTTATGTCATTGATAAAAATATATAATCTACGTTTTTGTTTATCAATTAGAAGTTTTTTTTAAGCTATCAATCAGATGATTTGTTATTACGTGTGAGAGTAGCATGTTATATTTTATTATAATGGTGATGGTGGGTAAATAAGATATGAGTTGAAGAGTTTACTTTAACGTATATTCATAATAGTAAAGGTGCGTAATTTTTTAAAAAAAAAAAAAAAGATCTAATGGCTATTAATATTAACGGAGCTTGATTGATGGCCAGATTTTTCTGATTACTATAAGAATTCCTTTGATTTATCTTTTTAGCAAGTCTTGTGGGAATTAACGTGGAGCCAGTGTTGGGGCCTCCAATTAGTAATAATAAGATAAGATATATCATGGATCTGACTTGTGTGGAGATTGATTCAGTGCCAGGGCTAGCGTGCTCTTCCTGCTGCATCTGATGAATCCTCATCCACTCGATCATCGATGAAAAGCCAAGAGATAGAGAGAGACCAGCCAGCTAGAGGACGTACGGAGCAAGCGATCCAAGTGGTGCGGGGCTCACGCACGTGCCCGGTGTACTACTAGCTGTCAATCTACCGACAACCGCGGCCACAGCTAGCGGCGTTTGGGTCGTTTTCGAAAAGAATCTTCTATACCAAAACTCTCATAAAATTCAACGGATCGATGAGCACAACAACCTTGAGAACACGCTTCCGTACGTCCATCCACCCAACGCTTGGCCTATTACTAGCTAGGAATATTTTATTTTTTATTTTCTTAATAAACTATTTTTATATATTCTATTCAATTCAATGCATCTTATCCACTATAAATATCGAATCGAATCAACTATACATAAGGACTTAGTAAATTCAATGCATTTTTCTTAATCCATCTTATTTAATTTGTGTAGTAGGGAAACATATGTGATCTTCTACAAAGGTACAACAGATAAGAAATGGCCACTCAAGATGATACATATCGCACTCTCGAGTACAAGCTATGTGATAAAATAGGAGAGCCATTGTGTGTTAAACAACACCTCTTGGAAGCCATCACAAACAACTTCTCCAAGGACAACCTTATTGGTTGTGGCGGATATGGGGAAGTTTACAAGGTATGTGGGACTTTTTTCTTAATTTCTACTAGTCACAAAAAGCATATGCATTTCAAAACCTAATAAAATATAAAAAGTATTTCACTATATATAGTTCATTTTTGTTTGTGTGACACTCTGAATTTTTTTTTGACACGTATTAATTCAGTAATCAGAACACTTTTCCAACAGACATGAAACCCTTAGAAGGGGTGATTAGGGTCTCTTAAAACTAGGCCAACTTTGCACACATAAACACCTACATAAGTCAATCTAGTGTGCACTAGCAGGTTTCTGCTTCCGATGATATCTCTATATCACCCAAAAGTTTTGTAGCATAGATTCCAATCCTACTAACTATATATACTAAGAAAGTAAAGCAATCAATACATGCAAGGTCAAAGAACATAATGTGGTATGTAAAGTTAAGTAGAAAATGCAAACACCTGCATGGCAGCTTTTTACAAATGTATCAAAAAGGTTGCCCTTTTCCCTAATCCTTGTTGGAGTCCCTAGCAAGGACGCCCTTACAAGGCCAAGCTCTCGGTCTAGTAACTCCACGCAAATAGCCGAAGGGATTTACTATGCATAGGTGGGTATTCAGATTGCCTCATCCGAAACACTCTCTATCTTCTTCACTTAGTAGAGTTTTTTGGCTAAAACCAAAAGGCCTCTCATCCTCACACAATGGCGACACACAACAAATGCTATTTGAGGGTCTCACAACAGGACAAGTTGTACAAGCCCAATATTGCAAATTACAACATTTGGTATGCACGCAAGCATAGCAAGCAAAGAGATATACAAACCTAGCCTACCACTATGGAAATACCTAAAGAAATGCGCTAACTAGTCCTAAACAAGAACTACTCATTAGCACTAAATACTTAACCTTCTCTTGAACACTTTTGAGGCTAGAGACCATAAATATGTGTCTACATCTTATCCCATGTATAATAGCCTCAAGTACGCAAACTATTTGTATTGCACATAATTTCATACATTATGCGATCACCAGATCTTCCAATGGCTTTAAATGACCATCACTAGAACATCCAGTGGGTTGCACTCAACTGGTTGTTGTGCCCTAGTACACATCACATCATGGTCCAAAGAAAATTCTCGATGGGACCTAGACCTTTTGTTGCCACCTACTATGTCTTTGGTGTGCTTTTGTAGGCATCATATAAGTAGGGTGTATGCGCTTTCTCCTATCACTGAAACTTCCATTGATCCTAGCATGCCTTTTTCTTGATCCTTAAAACAAAGCTCTAGTAATAATATTCTAACGGCTCAATTTCATCACAAGATCATCCGATGAAGCATTCCATCAGCTCCTCATGATGCTGAAAAATTAATGTGGTGGTCTTGATCTATTCATCTGCTACTGTTCAAAGCGCTGGTGGTTCATGTTTCTTGGTTTAATTTTGTTTCTTTCATGATGGATTGTTTGCTGATGTTTTGGAGTCTTCAACATGTACACTTGGTCTTCCATTGAGGTGCACTCTCCCAAGTATATCTACTTGCATATGTGAGACTAAGTCTTCAACATATACCAGCACATGTTGTTAGTCCCATTTGTCATGTTGTCACAAATCAACAAAATCATAATTACATTTTAGAAAACTTCTGAGCATGCGTGTGAAGTCGATAATGTGAACTTGAGTAGACAAGTTTGACCACAAGTAATATAATGTTGCCCGGCACTGAAAGAATGGCACAATTGAATCCTGAAATAAAATAAAGAAAAATGTGAGCACCCATGTGAAGTCGAGAACATGAACTTGGGTAGATAGGTTCCACCACAAGAAACCTAACCATCTGAGCTACGCTCAATTTGCATCTTTGTTCCTTTGCTAATACTCGATAGTGTTGTGGATGATGCAATTGTGCCTTGCAATGACAAAGCCTTGCATGAGCACATGCATGTTCTCAAAGGGGCACCGTGTAGGCTAGAAGACAATTGGATCCACTCCTACTACACACTAAGGGGTGGTTCCTTCAAAGTTGCACTAGAGAAGCTCAGGATTCAACTATATATTCAATGTCTCCTTCCTATAGTGCATGCCTCGACCATTGCTACTCCTCCTCTAACTGAAGGGTTTCATTTTCATTAGAGATACAGAAGGGGAGTGTGGTTTCATCTAGATGCCACTCGTTGTACACTTTCAAAACATGAAAATTGTTCTGCACTAGCATTGGGCGCACATAAGTCTACAAAGAGCCACAGTAAAACAAAACTAAAACTATGCATTGGAAGTAGTGGTTTCATTCTCATCAATGCAATAGCTCTAGATGATGTGGCCCTCTTACAACATCTCCAAATCAATGAGTTTTCTAAGTTGCTAAAAAAAGTAAGGAGCATATTTGTTGTCTTAATCCAACCATTTCCAACATCTTGTTTCTAAAAGCTAGAAGGCAATTTTGTATCTCGAATCTTAGACTATTTCCAAATCATCCCAGCAACTTCTATACTTTCTTTCTCATTTACATTTTCACAGTTTCTTTCTCTTGTACATTTGCATTGTGAAACCTATCCTTCTTACCCATGTCCTTCCACCTCTAGATCGGCCGATTGGATACACGCATGTATATTTTTGCCATTGGATCAATTTTGCCAAGTGCAGAAAGATTGGGAGTTGAGATGGGGAACTGTGGCAGAGAGTTTTTTTTAATCTTGCCAAAAAATCAAGATTGGGACTGGGTTTTTGAAACTCTGGGAGATGCTCTTAGAATGAACAAAATAACCACTCATTGAGATTGGCCAAGACTATGGCTACTGAGCTGCAGTGCTTAAGGAAACAATGTAATTCAAAATGATATATAGGGGCAACTATAAGGTGGTTGAATAGAACAATGCCGAGGTTCTTGATATCGATCTTGGAACACTGTAGAAATCAATGCTAATGACCTCATGCAACACATTGTAGGGCCACACACGTGACCTACTTTACGAAATTCCTTAGATGCAGAGCTAGAACCGGATTTTGGTCCAAATATGAATACAAAATTCCAGCTGATGATGTCATCTAAGAAAAAGCATGTAATCCATTCTAAACTCAGTGCAAAATGACTATGTATAATCAAATATTTTTAAGACGAAGACAATCAATGATGATCAAATAATAACAACAGAATAGTATATGTCAAAAACTAGATCTTGGGTACAAAATTTAGTGTCCACATCTAAAAATTTAGCAAATTTCACAAAGTTTAACTATAGACGTCTCAGTGACAGTAAGCTAATTGATGCAAATAAGGGAGCCTTGATATATGTAAAGATGCATGTTAAAACCGAGCACCTGCAACTAAACGTCACATTTACACAATGAAGTTTTAACAAAATTGACTTAAAATTACTTGATATGGCACACTATGATATTTAGGTACTTCTTGCAGATTAATATATAGCTTGATTTAAATGTGTGACCCATGTAAAATGGCAGACCTTGGAATTTGAAAACATTGTGTCCACACCTTAAAAATATATTAGTGAAATTAACTAAATTTGTTTCGAGGCCAACTAGCAAGATATATACACCCACATACTTCTCTACCAATTTTAAAATGCTTGATCATAAAATTCAAGCTCTAGGTCCATATAGTATAGATCTATCCTCCGTCTAACCAAAACCTAGCCATGGCTCATATTTGATGTCACTCTAAGAATCATCGAGACACATATATAGCTTGCTAAGAAATTGCAACTTGGATCCGGAATGAAATGTTTGTGGCACCAAAGTTAGATTTCCTCTTTCATGCCAGCAAAACTGCATCCACCTCCCTTGAGCTTCAGACATATAACAGCACGGTCTAAACAGTGGCTGCTCAGAGAGGAAGAAGACTACTTTAGTACTGTAGTGTTTATTTCCCACGGTTTGAACAGTTAACCTGATTGATTAGCTAGTTGAAATCAGGTTCACTTATACTAGAAGATTTTGGTAAGGTGTACATACTTGTTTTCCACCTCTTATAAACTGTAGAAAATAAGTATGTATAACTATGTCAAACGCCAGATTACAACAACTTCAAATTATTTTAAGATAGATATAACTTTGTGACTTTCATGTTTCCAAACTATATATTTTATAAGAGTTATGGTTTGTCGATGCTTTACATGTTTGACCAGATCTTGTCCAAAATGTCAAGTATTTATATCTAGGGTGAGTACATCCTCATAATATGCCTTTTAAAGTTAGATGTTGGCAATTGGGCTTAGCTATTTGAATTGTTAATTCACCTCTAGTTTATTTAAATAATTAGTTATGATTTAATCTCACAGGGCATCCACAAAAATAAATGAACAAATATTTTATCATAATTTATAGATTTATTTCTTTTTCTAGCCATTGTACATTTTTTTTACTATTAAATAGATATATGCTTGTGGAAATATTACATAAAAAGTTGAGGAGAGTAGTTCAAAACTTACAGGGAGTGCTTGGAGATGACCTTGTTGCTGTCAAGAAGTTATACTCAGTTCATGCAATCGAAGACGAACCATTTCATCGCGAGGTTGATTGTCTAATGAATATTAGGCACCACAATATAGTCTTGTTTGTTGGGTACTGTGCTGAAACACAGGAAGTGGTCGTGCATCAAGAAGGGAAAAATATTTTTTGCGGAAAAACGAGAAAGATTGCTTTGCTTTCGAGTATTTGCGTAATGGAAGCCTTCACAAGCATCTTACTGGTATGATTGTGGAATAAATTAAACATGTGATCCAGTTACTCGAAATGGATGGGCTTTTCAATCTTAGTACTCCATTGAGTCCAAAATATGTTGTGCTTTTGATTTAGCATGGTCTTCCATATGTTTGAAATATATATGTAATGAATTTATGAGATTGTGGTTGCACTTTCAAAGAAAAAATGCACACATATAACTATTTTTTTAGAGTAGATAAAGTTATTGATCATCAAAGTTCAACAAGTTCAATTATATTCTGTTCAAAATGTCAAGCATATAAGAATAAGCGCAGTAGATATGTGAAGTGTACATCGGCATAAGCTTTAGAAACCATTCCACCCCCCCACCCCAAAAAAAACTTTAGAAACCATAATTATATTGGTTAGTAGGACACATTCAAAAGCTACTGTAATGTAAAATTTTATAAAACAAATGGAAATTTTGTTTTACAGCACACTGCAATGAGGTTTTATTCACAAGACACTTGACCAATTGGTTATGTCTACATTACTGCACAAACAAGTGGTTTTTCCATGAGATACAGGAACACGGGAAAGCACCATTATGAATGTTTCTTCTCCATGGATAAGATACTTCACAAAATGATGCAATAGAATACACCATTATGAATATTCTGTTTCCTGTCTATGTGTTTATTTTTTTGCGGCCCCTCTATGTGTTTATGGAAGTTTTGGATTGTCAGCACGGTATTTTGGATTTTTCCATCCTGAATTGTTTTTGGAAAACCACCAATCAAAAAAAAAATCATTACAAGGTTCACATCCTCACAGGTTTGGGCATTAGAGCATTATATTTGAAGACATTTCATTTTGTACACCAAAGAAAACATTGATAATAATTTCCCTTGCCCCATTGTCATATCAATAAAATTCACTTGCTGCATGTAAAATTGTTAAATCCATTGTCTTGCAAATAAATTTACACCTTTGTGGTATGTTGTAGATAAATTTCCAGAAATAAACTGTGGTACAAGCTCTTGTCATCAGAGTGCGTGTGGTAGACAAACATGGTACCAATCAGTCACCAACATAGTATGATAGAGTCCTTCTGTTTAAAATTATAGGTCATTTTAGTTTTGTCCAAGGTCAAATATCTCTAGTTTTGATCAAGAGTATAGAAAAGATATACAGATTTAAAATATCAAAATAATTTCATTAAATTCTATATATATGAAATATGTCTTGCTAGTGTATATATTTGAACTTGTATGCACCAGTTATGTTATAGAATTTCTATGATAATGCTAAAGTGAAATATATTGGAACGATGGGAGTAGTGTAGAGCTATATGGCCTTGTATTGAGATTGTAATTTGCATGTTATGCCAAAATAACAAGGTTGAGTATACATGGTAACTTTTGGCACTGCCTACATTCCAAATTATAGGTTATATTTTAGAGTTGTCCAAAATCAAACTATTTAATTTTGACCAAGCAAAGTGCACATACATCTACATGAATAAAGTTTCAGTAAATTCTCCATGAAAAAAGGTCTTGATAGTACATTTATTTGAAAACCTATAGATGTTAATATATTTTTCTAAAAACTTGGTAAAAGTTGCGAAAGGCTTGATTTTGGTCAAAGTAATCTATAATTCGGAAAGAGAGAGCATAATACTATGTGAAATTTTAATAGAATGCATTTTTATGTACTATTTCCATTGTTGATTTGAGGATTTAGTTTATTTTATTTATTATTAATGTTGTCATACAATGAGTGATATTCATGTGTGTTTCAGCTGGACCATGTGGGCTTCCGTGGCGTGTTTGTTACCAAATAATAAAAGGAATTTGTCTGGGCTTGCACTATCTCCACGAGAAGCGCATAATTCATTTAGATCTCAAACCGGACAATATATTGCTTGATGATGGCATGATACCCAAAATTGCAGACTTTGGTTTTGTCAAGGCTCTTGGGGGATGAAAAGAGCCGCACGATCACACGACAAAGACCCGAACACGGTGAGAGAATTATATACCAAAAAGATTCATAGTTAATTAGGGATATTATCCTCGCAGGTCATTTTTTCAATCGAAGATATCAAAATGTTTTTTTTTTTTTCTCTCTGGTGTCAGCCGTGACATTATCAGTGTTCTTGCATGTAGGGGTTACATGGCACCTGAGTACATAGATGATGGAGTGATCACAATCAAGTCAGACATATATAGCTTGGGTGTGATAATCAAACACATGGTGAAGGGACGTAACTCGGGAGATACCACTGATCAAGATGTATGCTGAAGAATATATATATATATATATATATATATATATATATATATATATATATATATATATATATATACGTTTTTTTTTTTTTGTGTAAATATATAAGTTTTTTGTGTGCATGTTGTTCTAGTAATAAATAGGAGATACATTGTTAGATAGGTACTGGAGAGCTGGATGATTAGGCTGGAAAAAGATTCATCACAAATGAGGCAGCAGACCCAATTATTGGAAGTAGGCTACAAAGAGCAAATAAAAGCGTGCATCGAGATATTACAGAGGTGCACACGACGTGAACCAAAGGATAGGCCAACGACAGAGGACATCCTACTTACACTGGAGGAAACAGAAGCAAGGGTCAAATTGGTCGCTGGGCCTACTCGAAATGCCGGTCAGGTATGTAATATCATGATAATATATTAGACATTTTCACTATATGTAAAACTGCAACATAGGCCTATTTTGTGTGAACCGTTAACCGTCTCTGTAGCTTATTTCATACATCTCTCTGCATATTTATCTATTCGTATAAATCACACAATTACAAATGAAGCCACATTTTATACAAACAATGCCCGTCCCCTACATCATTCAATTGCCACATTTCGTACAAATATTACATATTTCATATAGGTATCTTTAACTTCAAGCCAACAACACGTCACCACACATATAAATAGTGCACATTTGTATGCTCCATTCGTCCCTAAAAATATACACATCTAGCAATTTCAGGACAAATTAAGCTAGAAGAGGAAAAATCCATAATGCACTAACTAAACAGCTATAACCACACTTGATTGGTATAATTGCAGTTTTATTTTTTGGTTAATCAATGAAATATAAATGGTAGGCTTAGTTCATCAATTGTTGGTTTTGGCATGCTCACATATTGCCATAATTGTAGGCAATGTGTTCTGCTAACGGATGCATCTAATCATATGTTTAGTTAATTATTTGTAGGGTTGGGCAATTTCATCCTTCTAATGTTTTATACTTAGGGATGATGAATTTGAAAGCTTCAAAATACATATATTTAGGGACGAAGAGAATAAATAATTGCTAATATGGATTAATTAACTTTCCATCATATAAAACGCACTTGGTCTATGGTAGTGTCAATTAATCTTATTTTTTTAGTTTACAGATTTTTAATCTTAATTGGTGTGCCACAGCTTGAGCTTGCCAAATTTGGGCCATGGGGTGGAGATGGAGGGAACCCACGAGACATCAAAATGGTACCCTACCGTTTAGACGAGGGGTTACAATTAGCAGTGGAGTTATTATTGATTCGATTGAGTTTTCATACACTCGCCCACGATGGCGAGTACCACACTACAGGCCCTTGGGGCGGCCATGGAGGAGACAATAACTCTGTAAGTGTGATGAACAGAATAAATCTTTTTTTTTTGTACAAATACAAATTGCATTGTTTAGATGTGTGTTGAACTCAATGGCTTTCTCACCGATAGCTTTCTTATCGACTATTCCTTTGCCTCCTAATCTTCCCTCGTGGCGAGATTCGGAACTCCGACCCGATTGGTCTCTAGATAATATGTGCATAACTCAATAACCTCCTCCATTGTCCATCCTTCTACCATGCTCCCTTCTGGTCTGAATCTGTTCTAAACATACCTCCTAAAAACTTTCATTAACCTTTCAAATGGGAACATATGATGAGTGTGCTCGGGATGGGAGTGAGGAGGGAGGAGAGGACGATCCGCCTTTTGTACTTCGGTTACATCATTGCGGCTTAAGCGAAAAACGACGGTGAAAATCCACATCAATGCCTACTCGTGGCTACAACTAGCAGTAAATTGCAGTGATATATCACTGCTGGTTCTAGCCACAAACTAGCAGTGATGTGGACTTTGACTGCCGGTTTTTCGGGACTCCTAATTATTTTCTGAATTTGAAGGTAAGAACCGGTAGAGAAGAGTTATCATGCCATTTAAGCTAGAAACTGGCAATGATGGTGCCGATAGTGAAGGTCGAATCTATAGTAGTGGTTTGACTACTGCGTGATTGTCTACATGATATTTCAATGTGAAATAGTGTTACTCTTTTTTCTTTGCAGATTCAACTAGGTCCTTCGAATTTCTTACCGGCGTATCTGGAACAATCGGTCCATACAAAAGTCTAATAAACGTTATAACATCACTTATGTTTGTCACCAATACTAGTAGTTATGGACCATTTGGAGAAGGGCGAGGAACACCATTCCACATTCAAACGCAAAACAATGGCGAGGATTGTTGGTTTCTTTTGGCCGTTCGACCTATATCTCAAATGCGATTGGTGTCTACACGAACCAAGATGTACTACACATTTAAATATACTAGTTCTATTTTAGCTGTGTTTTCATTTGAATCCGTATTTAATCGGTTCATTTCCGTGCTAGGGTCGCAAGGATTGGGCCTTTTTGCAGAGATGGAGGGGTTCTTCATGACATCATAGTAAAACCACATCACCTAGTAAGAATGGCAATTTTTAATGGAACTATCATGAGTTCACTCTTGTTTTTTTATGCAGGACCACAATGGGCGGCAGCATAGTAGCAGGTCCATCTGGGGAATGTGGAGGTAGTGATCATAAGGTGAGCATCAACTGTTATGAGGAATCTAGCTCTCACTCTCAAGATAACTTTCCTAATTTCTAGTCTTAATTACTATTCCTCAGCCTGATATGTATGCCAAATTTGGGCCATGGGGTGGAGATGGAGGAGAGCCACTAGACGGCAAAATGCTACCCTACCATTTGGACAGGGTTACAATTAGCAGTGGAGTTATTATCAATTCAATTGAGATTTCATACACCGACCATGATGGTCAGTACCACACTACAGGCCCTTGGGGCGGCCATGGTGGAGACAATAACTCTGTGAGTGTGGTGAATGTAAATAATTTTTCTTGTACAAATATGAATTATATTGTTTAAATGTGTGCATAACTCAATGGGTTTCTCGCAGATAGCTTTCTCACTGACTGTTCCTCCGCCTCCTAGTCTTTCCTCGTGATGAGATTCTAGAACTCGGACCCGATTGGTCTCTAGATAATATGTGTAGAACTCGGTGATCTCCTTCTTTGTCCATTCTTCTACCATGCTCCCTTCGACCGAATCTGCTCCTAACATACCCCCTGAAAACTTTCATCAACCTTTCGAAAGGGAACATCTGATGGAGGAACATTGGGTCAACAAGATGAACAAAGAGATGTGCGCATATATCGACGTAAGTTGGCGAGAAATGCATCTCATGCTTGCGAGAGAGTTTTAGCTATGTCCCGCTGCAGCTGGTCTAGCTTGGTCACAATAATGACCTTTTTCCGAGATTGAATTGAAGAACGAGCACAACTTTATGATCGGGACACAGACCTTGTAGGGGAGGGTACCATGTAGGGCAACAGGGAGTAGCTTAGTCATAATGACATGACAGTCATGGGCCTTCATACAACCAAAGTTAAACTTGAGTTGTCTCATGTTCACTAGCTTCTTTGGGTTTGTACAATAGCCCATCTCGGACTTTGAGTTCATTGAAGAAAGAACTGAGCATTTGCTTTACTGCCTCCTTCAAGGTCCATGATGCCACCTGAAGTTTCACTGGCCATCGCCAAGAGTTTCTGGATGTAGCTCCTTCCTGATTCCTAGGCATTGCATCTCTAGGTGTTTGTTTAGGAAATCCTTCACTGTCCCCCAGCGTTCATCAAGGTATTAAGTGAGTTACCGAACACGTTTTTAGTAATGTGCATGGGATCAAGATAGTGGCATACACTAAACAATGGCCAGTAAGGTAGTTTCCATAAAACAGATTTCTTCTTCCACATAGTCATGGCTCAGCGCCGCTACTGCCTCGTCCCCCTTCCCAAGGACAACACTGAATTTGCAAACTTCTCTAAGTATCTTAGTCCCATCTCGATATTTTGGAGATCCATGTCTCTCAATAGTTGCTACTCCCCCTCTCACAATTAGCTACCACACAGCTAGAAGAACTTGCTACCATCATTGATGAACTCACTCTAGAAGAAGATGTCAATGACATTTGGACTTATAACTAGAGATTAGTTAACTACAACAGTAGAAAGGCCTATGTCCTTATGTAGCAACACTCTAAGGCTTCACCTTCCTAGATATGGTCATCATGCAATTTAGGAAAACACAAATTCTTTTTTTGGCTGCTTCTAAGAGACAAACTGCCAACCAGGAATAAGCTTAGAAGAAAACATATGCATCTGGACGACTACTCTTGTGTCCTATGCAACTCAAGCCATGAAGAAACAAGCTTTCACCTATTCTTTCATTGCCATTTTAGTCAACAATGCTAGAACAATCTCTCCATCAGTTGGAACCTGAACCTGCAACCGCTCGACATAGTGATAGAAGCAAGACAATCATTTGGAAGCATCATTTTCAGGGAAATATTCATAACTGCCTACTGGGCCTTTTGGTTAATAAGGAATGGTGTAATCTTTGACAATGAACATGCACATCTTGAAAGGTGGAAAAGAAGATTCAAGGAAGAACTTGGCTTTGTGTGTGCCAAAGCTAAGACACCTCAATAGTCTCAACTCAATATTTGGAGATAGCCATAATGTTTAAACCTTTTTCTTCTTTGGGCCTAGCTACCTTGTAAACGCTTTTGTACATACATTCTTTTTTATTTAATTGAAAAGCAAAAAAATAGGTAGGGGACTCCCCTGCTGATTCGGTAAAAAATACATTTCTCAATAGTCCCGTCAAATTCTTTTTATGTTCTGGCGGTAACGGTGACTCTTAGGTAGGAACCTACGCTGTCCCATATAAGTCATTTTCTTATTTTTAGGTAGATGTACCCGCATTGGTCATGTCCAAGCACTCGACACATCTAGTATAATCTTTTGTCTTCTTTTGGACAGCAACCTCGCTGGGTAGGCCGATTATTGTAGCGATAAGTACTACCTTGATCGTGGCATGTTCTTTTTGTACTCGTCCCAAACATCCTTCACACCCTCTTCCTTCCACTACAAGATTTTCATTCTAATGCAATGCCGAAAAATTGTAGCAATAGAGCCAAAAATGGTAGCAATAGTACTTTTGCTACCATTTTGTTTGGTTAAATGTCGCTGCACTTGTAAGGGTAGCAATAGCGCAATGCAACGGGTTACGTTTTTAGTTCGACACACAAACCCCTCTATTGCAACACTTTTCGACGCTTTTGCAACACATGGTGAGTGTTGTAACAAATGCAATTGCAACCACTATGGGTGTGGCAATAGTATCAATTGCAACGAACTAGACGTTGCTAGTGACACGTATGGCAACACGCTAGTTGTGTAGTAACACAATGCAGTCGCAACGTAACATACGTGTTGCAAGAGTGGTTATTGCTATGCGGAGAAAGCATTGCAATAGAGCTTCTCTATTGCCACGTCGCCTAAATGGTTGCTATAGGTGGCTTAGGTTATTGCAACGTCTCAGTAGGTTGGTTGCTGGCTGAGGGGTCCTCTATTGCTACATTTGTGAATTATTGCTACAGACGGCATAGTCTATTACCACGTTACTTACGTTGGTTGCTATAGATTGTTGCTATAGACAGCATAGTCTATTGCCACGTTACTTACGTTGGTTGCTATAGATAGCGCCTCTATTACCACGTTACGTAATTAAATGGTTGCTATAGGTGGGTGCTCTATTGCCACCGTCATAACTATTGTAGTTGCAAGAGATAGTTCTTCTGTTGCCATGCTAAAACGTGTGGTTGCTATAGCTCAACATCTCTGTTGCCAGGACCATATACTGCAACGCCGTTTAGTTTGTTTTTATTATATATTGCAACACCAAATGAATATAATAATAATTTATGTTGCAACGCTTTGTTTACAATTTAACACAAAAGTAACATCATTGTATACATTTCTCATCTCATATAAATTGATTCATTCAACTGATAGAATATTTACACCAAAAATTCTATAGATAAGCACATCATCTCATCTATTTTTTCTCAGAGGGAAACGATCATCCTACAAAACCATCTTTAGTCATCCTGGTTGCGGAAGCATATGCCTTGTGATACCCAAAGTAGTGATGCCATCTCCCACGTAGTGCCCCGTGGAACATTGGACAATTTATTTTTCTCAAAACCAAAATAAACCGTTATAACACATAATGAAAATGCAGGTTAATTAAACACATAGAGAACTGATAGCTACAGCAGACCGTGAGACCAAAATTGACATGCAATCAGCAACATGGTAACCCAGCTCCATGGTCAGGTACAATTACTACTTGGATATAAAATAATGTATCTAGATTGGTACCTAAGTTAAAACTTGAAGGCTTCATATCGGGGCTTGGTTTTCAGGATCTTCAAAGCTTACTCCTATGCCAAGCAAGTCAAATCTCATAGTAAATAGATGCTCCAAAGAAACCTTGCTACTCAATCAGTACTTGTTCTACTAAGCAGAGTTATAATGATTGTGAAGCAGTCAACAGACCTGCTCCCTGCTGCCTGTCTGCAATCAGATCGTTGGTAGAATTATAGCATTATTTTTATGTGAAATGTGGAAAAGAACTGCTAATCTATTGCTTGTATTTGCTATCAATCAACATCTCCTCGTCCCTGCTAATAGTTGTAACATATGTAACATATGAACTTCCTGAATTTAGTTTTTCCACTACAAGTTAATTCAGTAGTTAAATATTTGGACTATTTCCTGTTTAAACTGTAGAGACAGATCCAAGAAAGATTAGAACAAATAAAGGTTTGTATCTTGCTTTCAAAGTTACAAGCTCGAGCACCAGACGAGAGTCATCCCTGGTAGGCCATGTAACATAATCAGAACATTTTTTTTTGTTCACAAGCAGGTTCAGAAAAAGAACAGGAAACTGAAGCAAAGAACATGCGCCAAACAAACAACTTAGGGTATTCTTGGTTTTTTCACTGGCATCTTGCCTTGCTTGGATGGGCAAAACACCTAGCAAGGCAAGGTTCAGGATGAGCATGGTTACTTTCGGCGACCTGTTTGGTGGCGTTGCTACATACTTGCTTTTGTTGACAAGGTATTATTTTCCTGCTTATTTGGAATTAACCAAATACATGCCATTCAGCACTTTACCGCCATCCATCTACTACTACAATAACACTTAAGCACTTTACTCATTCTAAGGAGATTAATAGTGTCTGAATCCTAGCCAGCAATCATAGTTCATGGAATAAAAACTACAGGATATTAGTGTTCCATCATATATTTCCTAAAAAAGGTCTGGCTAGTATAGACTTAATATCTTGTACTTATTTCTTGTAACACAAACTGTCAGATTTAGTTGTGCCTGGTGCCACAGCTGCTCCTGATTACTAACATCTATTAAATAAATAAATAGATTAAGCATACAAAACATGCAAGATTGGTGAGCACATGGACTCAATAAAATTTTCATTTGAACATAAGCTCGCACTCACCTTCTTCCGACAGGTACAGATCAATACTAAATCTGTATATGGAGTCAGAAGACCACAACAACGCTAACATGACCTGTCAAATGCAGCTCTCTAATACCATTTACACAAGGAAAATTTGTTAAGAGTTACAACTATAGATCTGAACCACAGATTGGTGAACACATTCAGATTTGTAAAATAAATTATATCAATTCAAAGTTTTACGAGTTTACAGCTAGTAAATAAAAAAACTGCACACTTAACTAAACTACTCTGCTACTGCAGTACTGCACTTGTCATTGAACACTTGCTACTAGAGAAACATTGAAACCGCTCTGAAGAAACCGATACAGCTTAACTGAAAATGCTGTAGAGATACACTAGCTACTCTGTTAGAACCAAGAAGCAAATGTGGCTTAGCTGCTATCAAATAAAACCAATGAAGCTAAGCTGCAGAAGCTGCTGCACAAAGACACAGATCAGAGAGGACACAGTGAGCTCCTGCTCATGAATAAACGAAGATGATAATAATAAGCATGGTTCAAACAATAAATGTACAGAATAGTAGGGGACAGTTTTCAAAGTCTCGTTCTCAATCAGGTCCTTAACAAAAGAGCATACATGCTTGTGCTAGAGTATCTGAAACTAAAATGTACTAAAAATCACTGTGACGTGCCCTAACAGGTTGTAATATGTTTGTTTCAGAATATCTAGAACCCATTCCAATATTGATTATATTTCCGTACATGCCTGAATCGTTGTTATAAAAATAAATCATTGGGTGTTTCATTTATATATAGTCAACATAAGAATCTCGTCGGGCCCAACTATCAAACGCAATAAGC
Source organism: Hyparrhenia diplandra (assembly GCA_015847255.1). NCBI lineage: Eukaryota > Viridiplantae > Streptophyta > Magnoliopsida > Poales > Poaceae > Hyparrhenia > Hyparrhenia diplandra. The sequence continues at coordinate 134,993 of JADLZK010004567.1, read as the reverse complement.
AACGGAACAAGAACAAACCTTTACGAACGCCAGCAGGGTGCGGGTGGTCGACCAGCTCCACCTGCAACCAAACCAGCGGCCAAAATTCAGAACAATGGGGCGCTCGCTGCTGTGGGTGTACGACCATATCTATATCATACGATCGAGGCCTGTGAAATTGCTTAACGGGTATCGGTGACGACCTAGGCCACCGTCCTTGTCCACCCAGCGATGCATGCCTCATCCGCGCCGAGGGTTCAGTCACGATGCCGGCTTGGGTGGGGAGTTGTCGCCACCGTCCTCAGATGCGGTCGGAGAAGACGGGCGGCCATCCCGTTGTCGATCCGGTCGTCGAGAACAAGGGCGGCCATCCCGTCGTCGATCCGGCCGGGAAGAAGGGCGACCGCCCCTTCCGGCCATGGACTGTGGCTGCCTCCACACAGCGCCTCAGCACGCGCCGGCTTCGTAGCGCGAGCAAGCGGGGCCACGCCGGGCCACCGCGCGAGTATGCGGGGAGCCACACCACGCCATGACGGGAGCAGTCAGGGGACCGCGGCTGCGCAAGACCGGGAGAAGGCAAGGAACCGTCGAAAGAAGAGAGAGCGGCGGGTGCGGGTGGTGCTGAGGAGAGGAGTTAGGGTTGTGAGAATGGACTGACGCTGAATTGATATGTCGTGGGCACAATATGAACCATTGGATCAGTTTGGACGACTGAGATCATCCGGCCAATGATTTGGGCCAACGGGCATCACGGCCCAAAATTGAATTCTAGTCCAAAATAAAATTAGATTATAATAATTTTAGTGCATGTTTTCCTAATATTCGTTATTATAATGACAAAAATCATTTCAAATGGAAAAGTTGTCAACTACAAACTTCTATAATTTTTAGATCTACAAATTTTATTTTGATCATGTTTCATTGTGACTTTGTTTGAACCGGTCAAAATTTAAATTTGAAAAAAAGTGACTTTGTTTAAATTTAAATCCAATCGTAAAAGACATACATGGCTCATATAGTCCTATATGTCTTAGTGAGAGATGTTCCTAGTTGTGACGAATGTATAGTACCACTTTGTCAAAATCATTTTGAAACTTTGGTTGTGGAGCTAAATATGTTGTTTTGTGAATCTATGGAATTTTCTCGACCAAGTTTAGCTATTATTGTAATTATTTATTGAATTACTAGGAAATAAATGTTAAAATACCATAAAGTGGCTAGAAAAATCTAAAAACTTGCATAGCCACATGATTTTGGTGTATAAGCATAACATAAAAAAAATTCAGTGATTTAGACAAAGTGTTGTAGTACATCCATTGTAAAGGCATACATGGCTACATAGTCCTATATCCACTAAGTGAGAGATGTTCCTCGTTGTGAGGGATGTATAATACCACTTTGTCGAAATTATTTGAAACTTTTATGGGATGGTTGTGGAGCCAAAATATGTTGTTGTGTGAATCCGTGGAATTTTTCTCGACCAAGTTTGGCAATTAATGCAATTATTCATTGAATTACTAAGAAATAAATGTTAAAATACCATAAAGTGGCTATAAAAATCTAAAAACTTGCATAGCCACATGATTTTGGTGTATAAGTATAACATAAAAAATTCAGGTGATTTAGACAAAGTGTTGTAGCACATCCATTGTAAAGGCATACATGGCTCACATAGTCCTATATCACTAAGTGAGAGATGTTCCTCGTTGTGAGGGATGTATTACCACTTTGTAGAAATCATTTGAAACTTTTATGGGAAGGTTGTGGAGCCAAAATATGTTGTTGTGTGAATCTGTGGAATTTTTTCACCAAGTTTAGCAATTCTTTTGCAATTATTCATTGAATTACTAAGAAATAAATGTTAAAATACCATAAAATGGCTATAAAAATCTAAAAAAAACTTGCATAGCCACATGATTTTGGTGTATAAGTATAACATAAAAAATTCAAGTGATTTAGACAAAGTGGTGTTGCACATCCATTGCAAAAGGCATACATGGCTCACATAGTCCTATGTGACTTAGTGAGAGATGTTCCCGGTTGTGATGAGTGTATAGTACCACATTGTCGAAATCATTTAAAACTTTTATGGAATGATTTTAGAGCCAAAATATATTGTTGTGTGAATCTGTGGGATTTTTATGACCAATTTTAGTTATTATTGTAATTATTTATTGAATTACTATGGAATAAATGTTAAAATACCATAAAGTGGCTATAAAATTCTAAAAACTTGCATATACATATGATTTTGGTGTATAAGCATAACATAAAAAATTCAAATGATTTTGTCAAAATTTTGTTGCACATCCATCACGAAGGCATGGCTCACATAGTCCTATATACCTTAGTGAGAGATGTTTCTTGTTGTGATGGATGTATAGTACCACTATGTCAAAATCATTTGAAATTTTTATGTATGGTTATGGAGCCAAAATATGTTGTTGTGTGAATCTATAAAATTTTCCGACGAAGTTTAGTTATTACTATAATTATTTATTAAATTACTAAGGAATAAATGTTAAAATATCATAGAGTGGCTAGAAAAAATAAAACTTGCATAGACACATGATTTTGGTGTATAAAAATAACATAAAAAATTCAAGTGATTTCAATAAAGTGTTAATGCACATCCATCACAAATGCATATATGGCTTATAAGGAGTAATATTCCTAAAGAGATATCAATTATAACGTACCCAAAATATGCTTAATAAGTTATATTAAAAAATACAATGCAAGAAAATAAGTATGTATGAAAAAGATAGATGGATACCTACATGTATATAGGAGCGTGCCTACACATGTATTCCATATTGGCAAAGTAAATAAAAAGTCACAAAGCATGGCAATTTGCCCGCGCTCAACATTTGCCCAAAACCTTGTAAGCGGGAAAAAAAATCGGGCCATTTCCCCAAAACAATGTAAGCGCGAAAAATTTTTTTTTGGGCCCGCCTTTTTTCTGGCGCATTACAACCCACCCGTGACCTTATCCCCGTACCATCCCAAATCGCAGCCGCCGTTCGCTCTAGTCCGCCACGCAGGGCCGCGTAGCTTCCAGGGGCCGCCGCTGCAGGGCGTCGCGCGCCGCTCCCTGAGGTGCCGCCGCCGCAGCTCGCCGTGCCTCTCGCCGTGCCTCTCGCCGTCGTGGACCCAGCGCCGCGTCGGCCGTCCTCTCCGTCCGGCCACAGTCCTCGCCATCCGGCCTCCGTCGTCGCCGTCGTCCGTCCCCACCGTCTGGCCGCCGCCGCCGCCCGCGCTGCCGCTGTCGTTGCCGTCCCCGCTGCCACCATTGACGAGCTCAAGGTACTCATTCTCCTCCCTCGCATCCCCGTCTACTGCTTCATTCCCTCGCATCCCCTCTCAGCATTGGCCCTTTACTAGGCTTGCTTGGATGCGTGCACAGAAGGTCAGCATGGAGGCATTATTTGTTTTGTGACAAATTGGAACCTTGTGCGAACGATGTGGGCGTCTACTAAAAAGAAAAGTATGAAGTGCCACCAAATAATTGGATTATTGGCGCATTCTGAAACTGATAAGTTCCGATTTGTGCTTGTGCTTCAGCACCCGATTAGTTATTACTGTACATTCTATAGGATATCAGAATACATTTGTTTCGATGGCAACATCCCAATTTTATTTTACCAAATAATGAGTGGTAGTGCAAGGCCTCCACGTTTGCATTATAATAATCTTATAATCTATTTCTGTCATTACTTTGCAAAATGATACTGTGTCATACCTGAGATGCCTAGTCTGTGTTTCTATTATTTGGAATACGAATATTTAACAATACCTTGTCCTGATTGGTTGACAGATATTAATCGGATCCATTTAGTGATTCTTCTTGTAGTATATATTCACATGGTTAGGGCCTAGGGTGATGTTGATAGATGCTCTGAACATGCAAGAAAGCAAGAAAAAGCAAAAAAAACAATCTGGGTTGTTATTGCTAAGAGCTTTGGTGGCGTTGGTGTGATAAATGGCTGTGTTTTTAGAAATAAATATCATATGTGTGGAATAGCTCCAGTTTGCTAGGCTATATGGAAAGCACGAAGCAGAACTTGATTTAGAAACATGTCATAAAATCCTCTATATATCATTTACCATAGCTGTGCACTTATTAATTGTTGGGCAGGTCTGTTTCCTGAACCAGACAGGGTATGTCAACTCTTCGAAAGGCTTAACACCATGCTTCAGACAGCACAGAAGATCTTGAAGAGACATGATCAGGATGGACAAGGCGTTGCTTCTGCCTGATGGTTTATGAAGATGATTGCCTGACAGAGTTATCAATCTGATGTGGAAATAGAAGCATTGGTGTCGTTCAGTGGAGTTTTTATTTCGCGCTGGTGGCCTAGCTCCACACCTCGTCTTGTGTAATGCTTTTATATCTCCCTGCTAAAACTCTCGTACGCCTGATGGCAACCTTTAGGTTCAGTTTGTTTGTCCTTGCTGCTCTGAATCAGAGCTTAGCTTTTGTCAGGTTTGCATTCTCTGAAGGTCAGGTCTCCTGTTATCAGCTTCTTAGCTTCTGTCAGGTTTAAACCCCTTCAAACCCTGTATTTTTGTTGGGCTGCTAATGGAAATGAGATAGCCTTGGCTGGAAAGAAAGCTAGAAAAATCAAAAACAGTTTGTCACTGGATTTCGATTTCTTAAATGAGGGCACTATACTAGTATATATAGGAGCGTGCCTACACATGCATTCAATATTGGCAAAGTAAATAAAAAAGTCATAAAGCAAGGTATTTTTTGTCACAAGGACTAAAAAAATCCACCCTTAAATATATGTAAGCTTCAATATGCATAGAGTCAAACGTATATGTGGTGTGCAAACGTATATGTTGTATGATGCCAGGAAGGATGCAAACCACTCCGCCGATAGAGATATTTTTCCTAATCAAATTAATTATGATTTTATTAATCTAAAGATATACAAGAAAGTGGGTCTATGGCCCATGACCTCTGATCTATTCAATTAAGATACCCACAATTCAATTATCATGTTTAGAAGTGATCAAATAAAAAACTTTCATACCTTTAATAAGAAAGTTTGAGTAGTGCAGTGGTAGCGTTGTTACTAGTTGAGCACCTGGTTGTGAGTTCAAAGCTCCCTTGGAGCAATTTTTTTGCCGAAATAATTAACGGCCAAGGGAGCGGGGGTAGCGGGCCAAGGCGTAGCGGAATCTGTTGGCCGCGGGCCCAGCGTAGAGGAACCTGTTGTGGACCTTGTCAATTTGGTGGGCCGTTTACCATAATAATTATGGGTCAAGGCGTAGATCGGCGCCCATGATACATACACACGCTACAAGGCCCAACCCAAATCAGCCTCGACTCTTAGGTTTCGTTTGCAATAAGCATGTAACAATTGCAACTCCTAAATAACGTTGCAATTGAGCACCACTTTTGCTTCGTCTCCATAGAGTTCGCGTTGCAAGAGGCATATAACGATTGCAACTCCAATAAAGCATTGCAATTGAGAACCACTTTTGCTTCGCCCCCAGGTCCTTGTTGCAATACGTTGTCGTAGTTGCAACTCCACAAAATCGTTGCCATTGAGAACAGCTTTTGCTTCGGTCATCAAAGCTCCCGTTGCATTAAGCATGTAGCTCTCGCCGCTAAAACCCGTAGCAATAGTCACAACCAAATGCAACCAACGTAAAAGTAGTTGCATTATTACCACACAATTGCAACCAAAATTTTGTCTCTTTGCAACACTTTTTCACCATTGCAATATCGGCAACCAATTGCAACAAAGAGGTGCAACCCCTTAGCAATCGTTGTATTACGATACCTATTTCTACCATTTGTTGAACATCGTTGCAATACAACCCCCTCTAGCAACCAAAGTTTCGGTGTTGCAATTCGAGGGCGTTGAATTAGACCGAAAATCTTGTAGTGTTCATCTATACTATTTGATCGATCAATGGTTTTAGAAACACATCGATGTCATTCCTAGGTTGTTTTGACCCTCGAATCAGCAGTGGCATTTGGATATACGATTGCTTCATACAGAGCCAAGGTGGAAGGTTGTATATATAGAGCGTCACCGGCTAGGTGCTATGATTGCTTATAACTTAGTTGAAAGGATTCATCCCATATGTGCTCAAACCAAACCAAAGGTGCCCAACCTCTTTACCAATGTTCTTATAGAACCAAGTATTGACAGTCCTCTGGTTTGACCCATCAGCGTGGTGCCTCAGCATTCTATCCTTATTACGCTCTTTGCCATGCCAGCAAAATAGCTTGGCTGACTTTGCATTTGCAAATAAACTATGCGCTTGAAGAGCTCCAAGGAATTACCAAATGACCTTTACTGGCCCTCCTCTCTAGTATTGCTAACCTCATTTGGTGGCCCTTGCTTGTTCCATGGAGCTTTACACCTAGGGAGCACATCCAAGTCATGGTATTTGTCTCCATGGTATAATATGCAATAATTGGAACATCCCTGGATTTTTTTAACCTCAAGGCTTCGGTAGATCATTTGCTTGGCTAGGTATGTCTTTTCTTGCAACTCATTCAGGCTTTGGGTGCAGTTTCCTCAATACACCTAACAAGTCATCGTAGCATTTCTCGCTCAACCGTGTGTATATCTTAACTCTAATAGCATGATGTCAGCATCCAGTTTGCTCACTTGGGCAACCCCCATACAATGGTGTTTTGTCATCTTTTCTCATTATCTCTAGCTTTCTCAAATATCTAGCACTAAGGAATCTGCCCTCTACATCATGTTTCAGCCGATCAATGCCATCTTCATCCTCGGTGTCATCAGCTAACGTATTCCTAAATACATCATCATTGGTAGGCACACAGGTTGCTATTGACACCCGTTTCCTCGTTAGTAACAACCTCGTGGAGGGCTATGTTAGGCATGGCCATTGTTGGTATTCCTAACGTCACTACCAAAGATGGAGTTAATCTCATCCCTGGTATGGTGCCAGGAATGCTCCAGGTAACATTCCATAGCATTACCTTAACAATAGGAATGCATGGATGGTATTCGTGAATATGCCACTTGAAACTTGAAGAGAATATACATATGAATAAGTTTATCGCAAGCACCAGATAAAATGCCACTATAGCATTTCACTAGGAGTAAGCCAGGTATCATTATTTATATTTTATCACGAGGGAGGAAAGATGGGGTGGCTACAGATAGTTTACAAATAGGTATACTTATGATAAAAGCAATCATATAGCACCTACTCTAGTAGGGGGTAAGTCAATAGCAATATATGATAAATGATAATGATGACAGTGATAAGCAATGATAACACATAGAGATAGAAATAGACTACTCACAAGCAAGGCTAATAGGATATTAGTTAAGAGATTGAATTCTTATGTAGTTCCTAATTTACTAAGTCTTTCATACACTCTAGCATATATAAGATCATCTATAGCCCACGTTTTAAATCGTCAGCTATGAAATTTAGCATTTGGCTTTCCCGGCCGCTATTGGCGCTATAGCGGCCGCTATAGCGGCGCTATGGCCGTGCTATAGTGGCAGCGAGCTGCTATAGTGTGCTATTTGTTTACAATCACGAGGAATACACGAGGGGACAAGAACTGAAATCACATAATCAAATCTCGGTCACTAGTCACTCTTGTGGAGAACTAGAGAACAGGGCCACGGGGAGAAGAACTTGCATCTTTGTTGGCGCAATGCCAACTAGACTTGGATTGATGTCACTTGGAGAAGCCATTGTCGAGCCGCTGCCCGCGTCCACCCAGCCGCTGCTCGCGTCCCACCTTTGCCGGGCCGGGCGCCGTTGCTTGCCGCTGCGCTGCTCGTCGCCGCCGTCGCGCAGCCCACCCGCTCGCCGGTTGATGTCGCCTAGCCACCGCGCTCGCCGCCGCCATCGCCTGCAGCGAAGACTCCATTCTTTGCCGCCACCGTGACCCATGAACTGGGCGCTCGGATACGATACAAGTGCAACGTGACCCGTGAAGTTGGATGCTAGGGTTTCAGGGGTCGAGCCAAATTGGGCCGGGCCGGGCTATTTTTTTGTGGTAATAACGGGCTGGGCTGTTCAAGTTGGCAATTTTGGCGAGAGCGGTGGTTAGTGGCGCTATGGCGCTAAATGCATTTAGCGGCGCTTTTAGCGCGCAATAATAACGGCAATAGCATGCATAGCGCAAAAATGAGCAATTGCGTCGCGCCCGGCCCGCTATAGCGTGCTATTTTTTTTGTGGTGTATAGCATAACGACTCTTTATCTATGCATAATGAAGATTAATAAGGAAAATCAAGAACAGAGCAAGACTATCCTCATAATTAGGTTCAACTTGTCCTACAAATTGGGAGTAGACTATAAAGGACTCAACGGGAGTATCACATTCGCGATCTACCACTTGACCTAGCATGTAAGATGCAGTTGCAGGCAAACAATATATAAGCACCATGCTCACATAACATCTACCACCTAGCTCACTCGAGTATTGAACTAAGCGCTTTGCACATATATGCATAAACTCATCATCAATCATGACTATATCAAACATACTACTAGAGCAAACTAGGAGCTTAATAAACAGTAACATAATATTGAAGTAGAACAAAGTCATAAATATATAGAGAAAGATACAAGATAATACCAGCCTCTACATGACTACAGATCTAGAATCCTAAGCTGGCGAGGCCCGAACTCTACTTGAACCTTGCTAGCTAGCCTATACTAGAACTATGAGTAGCTATTCTAATTCTGTAGTGGAGGATCTTTGATCTGGTTTGATGGTGATTGAATTCTAATTGCAAGCGCCCTCAGCCTAGAGGGTAGGGGCTGACTTATATAGGGGAAGCGAAGCACCGGAGCCCTCGGATCAAACCGACCTTGAACAATGGTGGATATGCAATCCTTAAGGCGGTGGAGAACGGGACGTAGTGAAGAAAGAGGCTGACGTGTGGGCCATAGGCCGGCCGGCCTGCAGGTGGGGCGGCCGGCCTGTCACGGTGATAGGTGGGCCCCACCCTATGCGGCGTGGTCTCTCGTGTCCCCTAGATCCTTTTTGCACTTTGGTATCTATTTGGAATATGCTTTTTATACCAACATCTTGGATATTCCTTGCACTTTTCCCTGTTTAATCCCTATAGAAACACAAGAAAACTCGTGGAAATTATCGGTTTAAACCTCTAAGTCTATGTTGGTGACAATTTCTTTGCATCTTTCTAAGTTAAGTTGACGGTTCTAGAAGAACGTTAACTATCGCCAACAGCCACATCATCATTGTTTTCTTGCGTAACATTCTCACCAACCTCCCCACGTCATCCACATCATGTAGTCTCTCATGAACCTCTCATGAACCCACTGGTAATCAAGTGCATTCGTATAGACTCCAGGCGACCCGTTTCCTTTGATTTTTGCAACCTTTGCATTGGCAAAATAGAAGCTGTCCATCCCCAGCATTGGCTTTGGCAGCTGCAACGGAAATACTTAGACTTCATGCCACATAAAAATAGGGAGAGTAATTACAATCAAATTAATAAATACTGGAGGTTCATGAACAACAATTGTAGCTCAAAAGTACAATTTGCTCAACACTACTTTAATTTGGTCAACCCTTTTTGAAAAAATATTCTACACTAGTTATTGGAAAATTGAAATTGGTAGCCCCATATAATTGAAAATCGTAGCCCAACAAAAACAATTATTGTACACTAATCAAGAACAATTATTCTACTTCATAACACATAAAATTAAGACACTAATTACAAAAAAAAAAAATTTGTGACCTTCTCATGAACAACAATTTAGCTCCAAACAATGTGTTGGTAGGTCTCACATGAATTTGCTCATCAAAATTGAAAAAATGTACTTTGTTCCATACAAGAACTAATTAAAGTATCACATACCAGCAATCATCAAAACCACCATTAAATTCGCTAGGAATTAAAATGGGTCCATAGACACCAACCTTTTGGAAGAGGGATTCACCACAATTTGGATGTCTTCCACAAAATCCAATTGAAAAGTACTCTCTAAATTGGAGAAACAACTTGAACGAGAATCAAGCAATATAGCCATCAAAACAATTGTAAAGCAACAAATTCAAAGGAGTGGATGTTTGTCACTAACCTTAAAGAAAGAATATCATGCCCATGCATGAAAATCCAAGGCCTACATTGAGCATTTTGGTGAAGAGACACCCCAACAATGGAGCGAGTAGGGGAAAACGTGCCTATGCTAGATAAGTGTGCACCAGATGGGAGAGATGAGGGAGGAGAGGACGATATGCCTTTTGTACTTTGGTCTATCACTACCGGCTTAAGCCAAAAACTGGCAGTGAAAGTCCACATCAACGCCCTCTCGTGGCTAGAACTGGTAGTAAATTATAGTGATGTGGTCTTTCACTTTGCGATTTTTGGGGGACCCCTAATTATTTTCTCAATACGAAGGTAAGAACATGTAGGGAAGAGTTATCATTGCCGGTTCACTAGAAACCGCAATCAAGGTGCTAATAGTGAAGCTCGAATCTATAGTAGGGCTCGACTACTCATGATTGTCTACATGATACTTCAATGTGAAATATTGCTTCTCTTTGTCCTGCAGATTCAACTAGGTCCTTTGGAGTTTCTTACAGGCGTATCTGGAACAATCGGTCCATTCGAAAGTCTAATAAATGTTATAACGTCACTTGTGTTTGTCACCAATACTCGTAGTTATGGACCATTTGGAGAAGGGCGAGGAACACCATTCCACATTCAAATGCAAAGCAATGGCGGGATTGTTGGTTTCTTTGGCCGTTCCAACCGATATCTCAATGCGATTGGTGTCTACGCGAGCCAAGATGTACTACATATTTACTTCATGCTAGTCCTATTTTATGTGTGTTTTCATTTGAATCCGTACTTCACTAGTTCACTTCCAGGCTAGGGTCTCAAGGATTGGGCCTTTGGGTGGAGATGGACGGGTTCTTCATGACATCATAGTACAACCACATCACCAAGAAAGAATGGCAATTTTAATGGAACTATCATGAGTTGACTCTTGATTTTTTATGCAGGACCACAACGCCAGCAAAGATACTTCAGTCCTTCGGGAGAATGTGGAGGTAGCAATCATAAGGTGACCATTAACTGTTATGAGGAATCTAGCTCTTGAGTCTCAAGATAACTTTCCTAATTGCTAGTCTTAATTCCTATTCCTCAGCTGGATGTGTATGACAAATTTGTGCCATGGGGTGGAGATGGAGGAGAGCCACTAGACATTAAAATGCTACCCTACCATTTGGACAGGGTTAAAATTAGCGAGTGGAGTCATTATCGATTCAATTGAGATTTCATACATCGACCATGATGGTCGGTACCACACTACAGGCCCTTGGGGCGGCCATGGTCCCGATAATAACTCTGTGAGTATGATGAACAGAATTATTTTTTTCTTGTACAAATACAAATGATAGTGTTTAGATGTGTGTAGATCTCAATGTGTTTCTCACTGATCATTCCTTTGTCCCCTAGTCTTCCCTCATGATGAGATTCTAGAACTCCGACCCAATTGGTCTCTACATAATATGTGCGTAACTTAATGACCTTCTCTGTTGTCCATCCTTCTACCATGCTCCCTTCTGGATTGAATTTGTTCCTAGCATACCTTCTGAAAACTTTCATCAACCTTTGAAAGCGAACATCTGATGTAGGAACATTGGACCAAGGGCTGTAATTTGGCCAACAAGGTGAACAAGGAGATGAACCGACATATTGATGTAAGTCGGCTATAAATGCATCTCAAGCTTGAAGAGAGTTTTAGCTAGGACCTGCTGCAGCTAGTCCAGCTTGGTCACATCAATGACCATTTCTGAGATCGCATTAATGAACGAGCACAACTTATGATTAGGGCACGAACTTTGTTGGTGAGGGTACCATGTTGGGCAATAGGGAGCAGCTGAGTCATAATGACATGGCAGTCATGGTCCTTCATACAACCATAGTTAAACTTGAGTTCTCTCATGTTCACTAGCCTCTTCTGGTTCGTGCAGTAGCCCATCGAGACTTTAAGTTCATTGAAGAAAGAAATGGGCATTTTCTTTTCTACCTCCTTCAAGGTCCATAATGCCACTCAAAGTTTCAATTGACCGTCCTCAAGAGTTTCTAGATGTAGCTCCTTCCTAACTCCTAGGTGCTGCATCTCTAGGCATTTGTTTAGGAAATCCTTTACTGTCCCCTAGTGTTCATCAAGGTATTAAGCATGTTACTGCACACATTTCAACTAAGTAATGTGCATGGGTTCAAGACAGTAATGTGCATGGGTTCAAGACATTGTCAACACTGGCCAGTAAGGAGTTTCCAAAAAACTGATTTCTTCTTCCTCATAGCCTCGGCTAACACTTCTACTGCCCCATCCCCCTTCCCATGGACAACACTGAGTTTGCTTACTTCTTGAAGTATCTTAGTCCCATCACAATATTTTGGAGGTCCACGTTTCTCAATAGTCTTGTCAAATTCTTTTTCGTTCCGTCAGTAGGGTGACTCTTATGTAGGAACCTACGGTGTCCCATATAAATCATTTCTTATTTTCAAGTAGATGTACCCACATTTTGGTCTTATCCAAGCACTTGACACATCCAATATATCCTTTTATCTTCTCTCAGGGCAAGCAACCTCACCCTAGTAGGCTGGTGACTATAGTGATAAGTACTACCTTGACAATGGCATGTTCCTTTTTGTTCTCGTCCCAAACATCGTTCACACCCTCTTCCCACATCTATACTAGTTCATCAATCAATGGTTACAAAAATACATTGATGTCATCCCCAGGTTGTTTTGACCCTCAGATCAGTAGTGGCGCTTAGATGTATGACTGGTTAATACAAAGCCAAGGTGGAAGATTGTATATACAAAGCGTCACTAGCTAGATGCTATGATTGCTTCTAACCTGGTCGAACAGATTCATCCCATCTGTGCTCAAACCAAACCAAAAGCACCTTACCTATCCACCGATGTTCTTATAGCACCTAGTATTGACAGTCCTTTGGCCCTGACCCATCAGCATGGTGCCTCATCAGTGTATCCTTATTACGCTCTTCGCCGTGCCAGTGCAATAGCTTGGCCAATTTTGCATTTGCAAACAAACTCTGCACTCGGAGAGCTACAGGGAAATACCAAATGACATTTACCAGCCCTCCTCTGATCTTGCTACCCACATTTCATTGCCCTTTGCTTGTACCATGGAGCTTTGCACCTAGGGCACGCATCCAAGTCTTTGTATTTGTCTTCATGGTACAATATGCAATCATTGGTACATGTGCAGATTTTTTAGCCTCAAGGCGTCGGTAGATCATTTGCTTGGCTAGATATGTCTTTTGTTGCAATAAGTTAGGGCTATGGGAGCAGTTTCCTCAATACATCTAACAAGTCATCGAAGCATTTCTCGTTCAATCTATGCGTAGATCTTAACTCCAATAGCATGATGTCGGCTTCCAGTTTGCTCACTAGACAACCCCCATACAATAGTGTTTTGCCATCTTTTCTCATCATCTCGAGCTTTCCTAACTATCTAGCACTAAGGAATCTGCCATCTACATCACGTAGCAGCCGATCAATGCCATCTTCATCCTCGATGTTGTCAGCTAATGTATTCCTAAACACATCACCATTGGTAGGCATGGTTGCTATTGCCACCCGTTTTCTCGTTAGTAACACCTCGTGGAGGGCTACATCGCATGGCCACATCATCATTTTTCTTGTGGAACATTCTCACCAACCTCCCCACATCATCCACATCATGTAGCCTCTCATCAACCCACTAGTAATCATGTGCATTTGTATAGACTCCAAGAGACACTGTTTCCTTTGATTTTTGCAATATTTGTATAGGCAAAATACAAGTTGTCCCTCCCCAAAGATCGTTTTTTGCAGCTGCTATGGATGTGGCGATGCCCAACAAATACCGCCCGTCTCGTAGATGGAAGACAGTACATCCACCCTTGATCCATCTCTGCACAGAAATATTTAGACTTCATGCCACATAAAAATGGGGAGAGTAATTACAATCAAATTAATAAAAAAGTGGAGCTTCATGAACAACAATTGTAGCTCAAAAGAGTAATTTCCTCAACACTACTTTAATTTGGTCACCCCATTTTGAAAAAAATATTCTACACTAATTATTGGAAAATTGAAATTGGCTGCCCCATATAATAGAAAATTGTAGCCCCACAAAAAACAATTATTGTACACTAATTAAGAACAATTATTCTACTTTATGCAACATAAAAGTGGAGACACTAGTTAAAAAAATTGGAGACTTAATCATGGACAACAATGTAGCTACAAAAAGTGTGTTTGTAGGTGTCACATGAATTTGCTCATCAAAATTGAAAAAAAAAAAATTATTCCATACAACAACTAATTAAAGCATCCCAAACTAGAAATCATCAAAACTCCCATTAAATTCACTTGGAATTAAAATGGGTTCATAGACACCACCCTTTTGGAAAGAGGGTTCACCACAATTTGGTTGCTTTCCATAAAATCCAATTGAAAAGTGCTCTCTAAAATGGAGAAACAACTTGAATGAGAATTAAGCAATCTAACCATCAAAACAATTGTAAAGCAACAAATTCAAAGAAGTGGATGCTTGTTACTAACCTTAAAACAAGAAGATCAGGCCTATGCTTGAAAATCCAAGACCTTCACTAAGCATTTTGGTGAAGAGCGATCACAACAATGGAGGGAGTGGGGAAAACTCTCCTATGCTGGATGAGTGTGCTCGAGATGGCAAAGAGGAGGAAGGATAGGATGATCTGCCTTTCGTGCTCAGGTCTATCTTCACTTTGCCAAAGTTAAGCCAAAAAAACCCGAGTGAAAGTCCACATCAATGCTTGCTCATGGCTAGAACCGGCGAGTTAACTACGGTGATATATCACTACCGCTTCTAGCTATTAACCTCTAGTGATGTGGACTTTAACTATTGGCGGTCTTTAGGGGACCCCTAATTATTTTTTGAATTTTAAGGTAAGAATCGGCACCGATGGTGTTGACAAAGTGAAGGTTGAATCCATAGTAGGGATCGACTACCCATGATTGTTTACATGATATTTCAATGTGAAATATTGTTTCTCTTTCTCTTGCAGATTCAACTAGGTACTTTGGAGTTCCTTACAGCGTATCCGGAACAATCGGTCCATTCAAAAGTCTAATAAGCGTTATAACATCACTTACGTTTTTCACCAATACTGTAGTTATGGACCATTTGGAGAAGAGCGGGGAACACCATTCCACATTCGAATGCAAAACAATGGCAGGATTGTTGGTTTCTTTGGCCGTTCCAACCGATATCTCATTGCAATTGGTGTCTACACAAACCAAGATGTATTACATATTTAGTTCATACTAGTTCTATTTTAGCTATGTTTTCATCCGAACCCATACTTAATCAGTTCACTTCCAGGATAGGGTCGCAAGGATTGGACCTTTGGGTGGAGATGTAGGGGTTCTTCATGACATCATGGTAAAACAACATCACCAAGTAAGAATGGCAATTTTTAATGGAACTATCATGAATTCACTCTTGATTTTTTTGTGTAGGACCACAATGGGCAACAACAAAGTGTAGTTCAATCGGGACAAGGTGGAGGTAGTGATCATATGGTGAGCATTTACCGTTATGAGGAATCTATCCCTCAAATCTTAGGATAACTTTCCTAATTTTCTAGTCTTAATTCATGTTCCTCAGCCTGATGTGTATGCCAAATTTGGGCCATGGGGTGGAGATGGAGGAGAGCCACTAAACATCACAATGCTACCCTACCATTTGGACAGGGTTACAGATTAGCGATGGAGTTATTATTGATTCAATTGAGATTTCATACACCGACCACGATGGTCAGTACCACACTACAAGCCCTTGGGGCGGCCGTGGTCCCGACAATAACTCTGTGAGTGTGATGAACATAATTAATTTTTCTTGTACAAATATGAATTATATTGTTTAGACGTGTGCAGAACTCAGTAGCTTTCTCACCAATAGCTTTCGCGACCGACCGTTCCTTTGCCCCTAGTCTTTCGTCATGAAGAGATTCCAGAACTCTAACCCAATTGATCCTTCAATAATATGTGCAAAAGTCAATGACCTCCTCCATTGTTCGTCCTTTTACCATGTTTCCTTCTGGTCTAAATCTGTTCCTAACATACCTCCTAAAAACTTTCATCAATATTTCAAAAGGGAACATGTGACGTAGGAACTTTGGGCCAAGGTCTCTAATTTGGTCAACAAGAAGATCAAGAAGATGCACTAACATATCAATGTAAGTTGGCAAGAAATGCATCTCAAGTCTACAGAGAGTTTCAGCTATGTCCCGCTGCAGCTTGTCCAGCTTGGTCACATCAATGACTTTTTATGAGATCGCATTGAAGAACGAGCACAACTTTATGATTGGGGTGCAGACCTTGTTGGGGAGGGTACCAGACAGGGGAAAAGGGAGCAGCAGAGTCATAATGACATGACAATCATGGGCCTTCATACAACCATAGTTAAACTTGAGTTCTCTCATGTTCACTAGCCTCTTCGGGCTCATACGGTAGCCCGTCGGGACTTTGAGTTCATTGAAGAATGAAATGAGCATTTGCTTTTCTGCCTCCTTCATGGTCCATGATGCCACCCGAAGTTTCACCTGGCCATCCTCAAGATTTTCTGGATGTAGCTCCTTCCCCGATTCCAAGGTGTTGCAGCTCTAGGCATTTATTTAGGGAATCCTTCGTTGTCCCCCAGTGTCCATCAAGGTATTAAGCGTGTTACCACACATGTTTCTAGTAATGTGATGGGATCAAGATAGTGACATACACTCAACGGTGGCGAGTAAGGTAGTTTCTAGAAATTTGATTTCTTCTTCCACATAGCCTCAGCTGGCGCTGCTACTGCCTCGTCCCCCTTCCCATGGACAACACTGAGTTAGCTTACTTCTCAAAGTATGTAAGTCCTATCTCGATATTTTGGAGGTTCACGTTTCTCAATAGTCTCTTCAAATTCTTTTTTTGTTCCAGCAGTAAGGGTGACTCTTATGTAGGAACACCTACTGTGTCCTATATAAGTCATTTTCTTATTTTTAGGTAGATGTACCGCATTGGTGTTGTCCAAGCACTCGACACCTCCAGTATATCCTTTTGTCTTCTCTCTAGACAAGCAACCTTGCCTTTGTTGGTCGATGATTGTAGCGATAAGCACTACCTTGATCACGGCATGTTCTTTTTTGTACTCGCCCCCAAACATCCCTCACACCCCCTTCCCACATCTATACTAGTTCATCGATCAATGGTCAAATCGATGTCATTCCTAGGTTGTTTTGACCCTCGGATCAATAGTGGCATTTGGATGTATGACCGCTTTATACAAAGCCAAGGTGGAAGGTTGTATATACAGAGCATCACTAGCTAGGTGCTATGATTGCTTCTAACCAAGTCGAAAGAATTCATCCCATCTGTGCTCAAACCAAACCAAAGGTGCCTTACCTCTCCACCGATGTTCTTATAGCAACTATTATTGACAGTCATTTGGCCCGACCCATCAGCATGGTCCCTCAACAGTGTATCCTTATTACGCTCTTCGCCATGCCAATACAATAGCTTGGCCGACTTTGCATTTGCAAACAAACTATGCACTTGGAGAGCTATAGGGAAATACCAAATGACCTTTACATCGGTAGATCATTTGCTTGGCCAGGTATGTCTTTTCTTGCAATAAGTTAGGGTTGTGGGAGCAGTTTCCTCAATACACCTAACAAGTCATCGAAGCATTTCTCGTTCAATCTGTGCATAGATCTTAGCTCTAATAGCACGATGTCGGCTTCCAGTTTGTTCACTGGACAACCCCCGTACAATGGTGTTTTGCCATCTTTTCTCATTATCTCGAGCTTTCTTAACTGTCTAGCACTAAGGAATCTGCCGTCTACATCACCTAGCAGCCGATCAATGCCATCTTCATCCTCGGTGTTGTCAGCTAACGTATTCCTAGACACATCATCATTGGTAGGCACGGGTTGCTATTGACACCTGTTTTCTCATTAGTAACAGCCTCTTGGAGGGCTACATCAGGCATGGCCACATCATCATTTTTCTTGCGGAACATTCTCACCAACCTCCCCACGTCATCCACATTGTGTAGTCTCTCATGAACCCACTAGCAATCATGTGCATTCGTATAGACTCCAAGTGACGCCGTTTCATTTGATTTTTGCAATCTTTGCATGGGCAATATACAAGCTGTCCCTCCCCAGCATCGGCTTTCGCAGCTGCAATGGATGAGGCAACACCCATCAAGTACCGATCGTCCGTAGATGGAAGACAGTGCATCCACCATCGATCCATCTCTCGCACAGAAATATTTAGACTTCATGCCACATAAAAATGGGGAGAGTAATTACAATCAAATTAATAAAAAGTGGAGCTTCATGAACAACAATTGTAGCTCAAAAGTACAATTTACTCAACACTACTTTAATTTGGTCTCCCCATTTTGAAAAAAAAATATTCTACACTAATTATTGGAAAATTGAAATTGGTAGCCCCATATAATTGAAAATCGTAGCCCCATAAAAAAATAGTTTTATACCCTAATCAAGAACAATTATTCTACCTCATTCCACATAAAAATGGAGACACTAATTACAAAAAAATAAAATTAGAGACTTAATCATGAACAACAATGTATCTCCAAACAAAATGTTCGCATGTGCCACATGGATTTGCTCATCAAAATTGAAAAAATCTGCTTTCACTACCAGATTCTGTGTAGCTCCCTAGTGCTACAAACACTCAAGAACACGACCAAAACTCGGGATAGCATTTCCCGAGAGTGGACACTCGGTGAAGAATACTTGGGAGCATCAGGTCAGAAACTTTTAGTTTCCCGAGTGCTTGGACGAAAACATTTGGTGAATTAATCGTTTCCCGTGTGTTTCCATGGACACTCGGGAGACATAGAGCACACAGAACGAAACGTGCTAACGGCTCCATCCCATGGTAACGGAGTAGTTCCCCGAGTGCCGAGCACTCGGCATTATGTTCATCTATTCCCGAGTGCTTATAGATGATAGACACTCGGGAACTTATAGACGACAAAACACTAGGGATATATAAGTATGAGGCTGCAGCCATATTGCTCCACATGTACAGTATTTTTTCTGTTATTAATTCCACTCAGTAACTGTCCCACTGGCTTCACCATTGTTTCAATCCATAATATGCAAAGTCACAAAATAGTCATCCATTCCTTGAATCATGGATACAGGATCCTTTACATGTAAGACCTATTGCTCATGCCATTTGGGATCCTCATTTTGGGCAACCCGCCGTGGAAGCCTTTATTCTACATGTTTAGATTCCCCAAATGGCTACCATGATCAGATCAACAACAGTCACAAGTTCTAAGGGTTCACAATAGGACACGACAAACTTCACCTCAAGTTTGTCAACAGCAAGCATAGAAATTTAAGATCATAATAGATTGGCCTAATGGATCGACATAGATTCGTCTATATGAGATCCATTGTCAGCATGTGACCTTTCTCCGGCCTCTAGCAGTACCAGTTCCTGCAGCACCTATGTTTGAGCCTCCAGTTTCTGCGGTACTCTTCGTTTTTAGAAGTAAGTGAGATTTCAAAGTTTAAAGTGGCAATCAAGTGATTCGAACTGTACTAACCTGATGAGATGATCCAGTTTGTGATGGAAGTACCAGCAGAGGTACTGGAACATTCAGCTGTGTTTGAATAATCTACACAGAAAAAAGTTATAAATGAAGATATAAGATACATTGGCATATGAATGGTGAAAACTAACATATATTGAGTTGAACCTGCATTGTACCCTATTTGTCTTAGTAAATTACAGAACTGAACAAAAGCATAATGTACAGGAAAAATAACATGTAATTGATGTCATGCTCTACAAGCGAATAACCAACCTCATCATATTCAACCATATGGCCGCACCAGTAGCCTATTCCAAGCTTCGAAGGAACAAGGCCGTAGTGTGCTTTCACACCACATTTGCAGAGTATATCATCTTCGATATATATCACCTTCTTCTTCTCAAACATCTACTTCTCTTTTTTTTCCTCCAGCCAAAGAGACTTGCGACCCCACAACCACTCCTTGAAACTACACTTCCGAAGCAAGGGGTAGCTCTAAAAGAGGAAAGATTAGTAATGCACAAAGAATGAAACAGAGAGCTAAAGAGATAAACTTTGCACTTACAGGAACAACATTGGGACATCCAAATTCATTGTCGTTCCTAGGATTTATCACAGCCTAATCTCCACAGTGGCACAAAGGTGGAGTCTCCAGTCATCTAGCGGCGGCTAATTCCTGCTCCTCTTTTATCATTGACGGGGGGTTAGGGGGAGGTGGAACCCACTGCTTAAACTGCTCACGTGGATGCTTCCCTCCCCACCATTCGTCGAAAAGGAGGTACCTTGGGTCAAACTTGTCAGGACCGTCGATCCACTGAAAGAAAAAGCACCTCTCATAGGGCTGAACAACAACATTACATGAACATATTAGTGAGCTACAAACAAAATAGCAAAAACAATAATAGCAAAATAATTCCTTACATTACATGAGCCGCATTCATAGAAGCAACAGGTGGCTGTGTCTGGATGCCTAGACTGAAAAACTTGAGCTGGCATTCCTTGGTCATAGTTAGGGACAGGCAGGTCAAGAGGGATGGGGGCATCTTTGCTAGACATGATGGGGTATAGTTCTTTTGGATGACCCCGTTTTTCCCAAAACTGCGTCCTCTAACAGATTGACATCTAACAAAGAATAATGTAAGTTAACTAGACTATAAGGAAAACTAAAAGTAAAGCCTTTCTGTACAGCCTAACCCTAATGCAATCAATATACAGGTAACCCTAACTAACACAACAATCAAACCATACTTAGTATACCACAATTAACATAAACTCATGGCCTATAATCAATTCACTCATACATCATGCAAATGACATCAATCAATGGATCAAACCCTACTATCCAAAAGAGAAACAACAAATACAACCAAATCTAACCAGATAAAATGAAGGAGTGAGAGGAGGAGCACCTTGGGAAAGCGTCAACAAGCTCGATCTGTACTCCCTACACCTGCATTTGAGGTTTAGGGTTCAGAGGGAAGAGAGGGGGAGAGAGAAAGGATATGAAGGAGGTGGATAAAATGGAGCAGGGGAGGAAGAAGGGGGCCGGGCGCGGCCTTAAGTGCCCGACCTCGATGTTGAGTCAAAACACGCCGAGGTCCATGGCTCGGTGTTAACGAAGACCATATGGGCTACGCAGGGCCAAGCTGGGCCAGCCCATCTATGCCACGACCTCGGCGCTAAGTCGCGCCCCGCCGAGGTATGTGGATCGGCATTAACTGATTGGACGCCGAGGTCTGGGGGCCCACGAGCAACGGTTCATGGGGCGACCGGGTCGCCGGCCGACGTGGCGGTGGCCTCGGCGTCTTTTGACACAATGCCGAGCCCCATACCCCGGTGTGTTGTCCTAATACACCGAGAGAGTTGTCTATTTTCAGCAAAAGTTTTGCGGGGGGCCTATTTGTAAAAAATGTTTTCAAAAAGGGAAAAATTGTAAAAATTTCACCAGGCCGGCTTGCACAAGAAACTCAGGAGTCTCCTGACACCATTTATGTTTGCCACGTCTATCTAAGTTTTTCGGTCTAAAATAAAAGTGTCCTAAATGTAAATAAAAGCATACGGGAAAAGTGAAATATCCCGAGATGTTTTGTGGTATTCCGAGTGTAAAATATGATACACTCGTGGTTAACCCTGAGTATTTTTCTAAAACACTCGAGAAACTATTAGACACTAGGGAACTATGCAAAATCTTGAGAGTCCATACAACAGCTAATTAAAGCATCACATACTAGTAATCATCAAAACCACCATTTAATTCGCTTGGAATTAAAAATGGGTTCATAGACACCAACCTTTTGGAAGAGGGATTCACCACAATTTGGATGCCTTCCACAAAATCTAATTGAAAAGTGCTCCCTAAAATGGAGAAACAACTAGAATGAGAATTAAGCAATCTGGCCGTCAAACCAATTGTAAAGCAACAAATTTGAAGGAGTGGATGCTTGTAACTAACCTTAAAGCAAAAAGATGATGCCCATGCTTGAAAATCCAAGACCTACACTGAGCATTTTGGTGAAAAGCGGCCACAACAATGGAGGGAGTGGTGAAAACACGCCTATGCTTTGGATGAGTGTGCTCGGGATGGGAGAGAGGAAGGAGGAGAGGATGATCTGCCTTTTGTACTCAGGTCTATTTTCACTACCGGCTTAAGCAGAAAACCAACAGTGAGTCCACATCAATGCCCGCTCGTGGCTAGAACTGGCAAGAAACTATAGTGATGTATCACTACCAGTTCTAGCTATGAACTGGTCATGATGTGGACCTTGACTACTACGGGTTTTTGGGGACCCCTAATTATTTTTTGAATTTAAAGGTAAGAACCGACAATGAAGACTTATCATTGCCGGATTGCTAGAAACCGGCACTGATGGTGTCGACAAAGTGAAGGTCAAATCTATAGAAGGGATCTGACTACTCATGATTGTCTACATGATATTTCAATGTGAAATATTGTTTCTCTTTCTCTTGCAGATTCAACTAGGACCTTTGGAGTTCCTTACAGGGCGTATCCTAACAATGGGTCCATTCGAAAGTCTAATGAATGTTATAACATCACTTACGTTTGTCACCAATACTCGTAGTTATGGACCATTTGGAGAAGAGCGAGGAACACCATTCCACATTCAAATGCAAAACAATGGCAGGATTGTTGGTTTCTTTGGCCGTTCCAACCGATATCTCAATGCGATTGGTGTCTACACAAACCAAGATGTACCACATATTTAGTTCATACTAGTTCTATTTTTTGTGTTTTCATTTGAATTTGTACTTAATCGGTTCACTTCTAGGCTAGGGTCGCAAGGATTGGGCCTTTGGGTGGAGATGGAGGGGTTCTTCAAGACATCATAGTAAAACCACATCACCTAGTAAGAATGGCAATTTTTATGGAACTATCATGAGTTCACTCTTGATTTTATATGCAGGACCACAATGGGCAGCAGCATAGTGCAGGTCCATCAGGAGAATGTGGAGGTAGTGATCATAAGGTGAGCATTAACCGTTATGAGGAATCTAGCTCTCGACTCTCAAGATAATTTTCCTAATTTGTAGTTTTAATTCTTGTTCCTCAGCTTGATGTGTATGCCAAATTTGGGCCATGGGGTGGAGATGGAGGAAAGCCACGAGACATCAAAATGCTACCGTACCATTTGAACGGGGTTACAATTAGCAGTGGAGTTATTATCGATTCAATTGAGTTTTCATACACCGACAACGATGGTCAGTACCACACTATAGGCCCTTGGGGCGGCCATGGAGGAGACAGTAACTCTGTGAGTGTGAAGAGAATAAATCTTTCGTACAAATATGAATTGTTGTTTAGATGTGTGCAACACAAATATAAATTTGCATTTATGGAGTTCATGATTATTGTTTTAAATTTGGAGGACTCCACCTGAATAAATGCCAGCATGCACATGCAGAGAACCAGAGACAGACAACTAGCTTGATACTATGACTCCTAACATTGTCCTTGCTGAATTGTAATGCCACTCTCTCCAAAACTCTCATGACATAGATGTAGAGGCAAAATTTAATTTTGAAGAAATTATCCATTAAGAACGAGGTTTCTATGTGGAGTGTCTACTTGACTTGGTAAGTATGGAAACCATCTCATAATTTATAAGTTAGAACAGCCCTAAGTAAACAAGGGTTTTTGAAGACACACATAAATTCTAATTTAAGATTGTTCTTGAGATGACAATAGTTTTAGGTACTAGTGCCTCGTATGTTGTACTAATGTATGTATGTTAAATCTTGATACCTCCAAAGGCGCGGTACCACTAAAAGTTAGTACCTGATCCTATAGGTATTCATAATTGTCTGGGGGTGTATACTTCAACGTGAAATCTAATTTTTGTTTTCCTTGCAGATTCAGCTAGATCCTTTAGAGTTTCTTACAGGAGTATCTGGATCAATCGGTACATTCAATAGTCAACTGAACGTAATAACGTCTCTTACGTTTGTCACCAATGCTCGTAGCTATGGACCATTTGGAGAAGGGAGAGGAACATCTTTCCACATTCCAATCCAGGGCAATGGCTGCATTGTTGGTTTCTTTGGGCGTTCTGGACGATATCTCAATGCAATTGGTGTCTACACGAATCCTGAGTTAAATGTAATTAGGAAAGAACAGGTACAAATTTATTATTGCATATCACTTTTAGTTACAATTTCTCTTTTTTTGTTGGTTCATTCGTTCTAATTTGTACTCAATCGATTTTATTACTTGCAGGCTGAAGTGGCCAGGATTGGACCTTGGGGCGAAGATGGAAATGTTCTTCATGACATCACAGAAAAACCACATCACCTGCAAAGAGTGACAATTTTCAGTGGGACTATCATAAATTCACTTGAGTATTTATACAGTGACCACAATGGGCAGCAGCACACTGCAGGTCCATGGGGCGGCGGTGGAGGAAACGGCCGAAAGGTGAGCCTCAATGGTAGTGAAATCTAGTAGCTTATATATGTGGTCCATAACCTTATCTCTTTTTTTTTGTAAAAATAATAAATAACCAGAAGCAAGCAGTTTTATAACTGCATTAATTAAACAACATGCAGCGCACACCTTGCCCAAATTCAAATATACGAACATCATCTTAATGAAATACGTGTGAAGTTGTGTTCTAGAAAAACAAACATCATCTTAATTAACCAGTGCTATTTTTTTTTTTCTGTTCCTTTTTGCAGATTCATCTTGACCCTGAAGAGTTCATAGTGAAGGTTACTGGAACATTTCATCCGTGTGAATGGGACACATCAATACCGAATGTTGTATCTTCTCTTACACTTGTCACAAACACAGGCAAAAGACATGGGCCTTTCGGAACGCAGCTCGGAGCTGCTTTCCAGGTTCCCATGGGGAGCAAGAGAAACAGCAGGATTGTTGGCTTCTTTGCCCACGGGGACAACTATATCGAAGCAATTGGCGCCTACGTTCGCACTCTGTAACCAAAACCTGTACTCAACACTTGAGTATTGTTTCTCCATGATCATCGGTATCTAGTCTTATTGGTTATGAAATAGAGAGCCAAATTGTTGGCAATTACCTGCTGTATAGTAAGTACGTCAGAACGCTTCATCGTGTGTGTGTGTATCCAGTCCAATTTTGACTGAATATTAAGCATTGGCTTTGGCTGCATAGTTCATTTTCTGCGTGCGAGTTTCTGTTTGCAGTAGTGTTTCTGTTTCCTGCACAAGCACATGCACGCTCTGTTTCCTGCACAAACCAAACAGGACTGAAGTTCTAAACTTTAGTCCATGGACTAGGATTCAAACAGGGTCTATTCATACCTTGCACCAATTTAAGTGGTGATACATCGTTTAATTTTGAGGAACCATCCGATGTGCCTTGCTACTAGGTCCTCACATATATTAGATTAGTGACCATACATCAATGTGATATATTTCGATTTGCAATAAGTGAGAACCATCTCAGATGTCTTAGCTCTTTCTCAGTTTCTGCTTGTGAGTAATCTTTTCTATGTATCTTTTGAATGATTACAAATCCTGTCACTTATCAGTGTACCCGTTGCAGTAAGGAGATGAGGACAAGGTGCTGACGTCCAAGGGTCCTGAGCTCCCACTTGATGTCCTATTGTTTAGAGCACCAACTTCTCTCCAAAATTTTTAGAATTCCCATCACATCAAAGCATTAAATGTACAAAAAAGACGCATGCCTCGGTGTATGAAATATAGGTAAACAAAAAAACTAATTGCACAGTTTTAGATGTACATTCATGAGACAATTCTTTTTAAGTCTAATTACGCCATGATAAGATAATATTTACCACAAACAAACGAAACGTGCTACAATATTTTTTCAGTTTGAAATTGGTACCAAGTTCAGATGAAAATTATATGTGGCAGAGGTTCAATCTCAGTTACAACAATCTACCAAACATTCTCAAGACTTGTATGCTGTATCTAAGCATATTTCCTGAGTACTGTGAGGTTGACGTAGATCTCTTAATGAGCCTATGGATTGCTGAAGGATTCGTCAATTATGCAAGGTACAGAACTTTGGAAGAAACAGCATTAAGCTACCTTGATGGGCTCATTAGCAGAAACATGGTGCTGCCGTTGCATGTGAACCATCGCGGTATCCCAAGGTGTTGCATGGTTCACCCTGTGATACATGATTTCATTGTTTACAAATCCAGGGAAGAGAAATTTATTGCTATCGTGAATGATCAGCACCGAGATATAGCAAACAACTATGGCACTATCCGTCGGTTATCAGTGCAGAGCAGTAGCAGGCAAGAGCAAAAATTGGGACAAAATAGTTCTACAGACATATCCCATCTTCGCTCAATCGTTGTCATTGGTCAGGCCAGCACCGTGCCTCAGTTGACTGATCCGAGGGTGCTTCGTGTTCTGGACTTGGAAGGCTGTGAGGGTACGGCTGTATTCCTTGATGACTTGCACAAGCTTCAGCTTCTGAAGTACCTCAGCCTCAAAGGCACTAATGTTTGTCAGCTCCCAGATACTATAGGGCAGTTAAGGTTCCTGCAGACACTCGATGTGAGATCCACAAATATTAAACAGCTTCCTCCCAGCATTGTCATGCTAAAAGAGCTTAGGCATTTGCTCTGTGGTAGCGCCAAGTTACCTCAGGGAATCACAGAGATGAAAGAGTTGCAAACACTGTCTTGTGCCATCACCACAGGAAGCTCTATGAGTATTAGAGACCTCAGTAAACTAGTGGACTTGAGGGAACTAGAGCTGTTTTGTGATTTTACTCAAATGCCCCGGGATGAGCAGAAGGAAGCCATTTTCAGTCATGGTGGGTTTGGACGTCTTAAGAAGCTGTGTGTCAGGTGCAACTCAGCATTAGTGGAATTTGAGCCCAATGCGCTGCCGATGGTGGAAGTGCTTGAACTGAGTTTTGAGGGACTTATCATTCGTGAAATTGGTGTTGTGTTTGGCATTGAGCATCTGGAAAGCCTGAAGCATGTGCTCCTTGAGTTCTCGCAGGTGGATGTGGATGCAGGTGCTATGGCAACGGTCTATAGAGTGAAAAATGCTGTTGCCACACTGCACCATAACAATCCGGAGGTTACTGTCAATGTGAATGGGAGGTGAGCTACTTAGCTTCACATTATATTTTAACACAAACAGTTGAAGGCATACGTTCATTTAGTTTTCAGTAGCCCTTACATAGAAGATATTTTCATAGTTCGTTGAATTGCTGAGTGATGTACTTTGTTTAGTGGAGTGCCTTTTCATTTCTCTTATGTGTGATAATGTGTCAAAATTATGATGTTTCCTGCTCTTCCTTGCTTTGAGGCCACATCCTGAGGTACTTCTATTTCACCTGCATAGGTCATCTACTATTATGTAAAGTCTAGACAGACATATACTATACATATATGAGAGAGCAAACTAGGTACAGGCAAATTCGTATTGTCTTGCTATGTTAGAAACAGTGCTGGCAACCTGAAATGCGCTTATACATTTTCTTTCGGTAACCTTTGCAGGGCTCATAGAATTGTGTCCCAGGCCAGCCCCTAGCATCACTGCCATTGATCCTGTGACTGGACTGCGCATGAACTGAACATTTGGCCTTCCTATGGTCTGTCATTCTAATGCTTCCATGCTTGCAAGGTTCGGTTTGGTGATAGCTTATTGAAGTTTAATAACTACAGAGCATCGTGGTTGTCCTTAGTGTTTCAACTGCATTGTACATGACAAACTGTTTGTTATCATTGTAAAGATTGGTTGTATGTTGTGGCAGATCTGATAATCTGATTGACCTGCAGAACTATGTATATTGTCTGCCATTTGTTTTACCAAGAAATTTGGGACAGGTAATGTTACTTGTCTGATACTCCCGTGTTTGTTACATCAAACTTTCAGGGGAAAAAATCCCTGTTCTTAAAGATACGGTTTTCTACATCTTCAAGGTAAATAAAGCTAAACAGGTGCAAATCTCCTAGTATTGTTGGCAGGAGCTGGCTGAATACCACTTTGGAACAACGAATTGAACAGAAAAATAGCAGAATTTTTTTTCTGCTTCCGGCCGTCTTCTGCAACCAATCACACCCTATGAGACTACAATAAGAAGGGACTAGTGTGCAGGGCACTTACGTAGAAATGGACAAGGTCGTCGACGCCGCCGACCAGAGGTCCCAGCGCCATTGGCTCTCAGATTGGCCGCCGCCTCCGCGTGGAAGAATCACAACCAGCTCTACACAGGGCGGTACGGTACGCGCGGCCCCAAGGATCAAGGCGCTCCCAGCAAAGAAGCCGCCAACTGGAGATCGAGGGCAACGGACGCCGCCGCCGGCTGTGTAGGATCTGCGGCGGCGGGCACGGAATCCGCCGGCGATGCCCCAGGCTGCTGGTGACCGCTGCCGGGTCGAGGTGGGCTGGGCCGAATTCATTTCTCTTGCACTTCTGCAGCCCAATGAAAACGAGAGGGTTCGTCACTTTCAGTGTTTACGAAACGGGTAGCCCAAGCTGCACTAAAATGGGCAGGGCTGATAGAAATGTGTCCGTGGCCGGGCCCTAGCATGCAAGTGAAGTGCACAAGGCATCGATGCTAGCTATGGTACTGACTGTTTCTCAAAAAAAAGAAAAGAAAAGAAAAGCTAGGTAATGACTTCAGTGAAATGCCTAGGCAAGTGAGCTGCATGAAGTGCTTTATGTGTTCTTCGTGCCTTTACATTTTGGTCCTTTTCTGTTTAATAAAAAATTGGTCCTTTGGTCTGTCATTGTGACCTTTCGGTGTTTTCAGAATGCCCTTTGGCGACTGCTTATCAAACTTTAATAACCACTCAGCATTGCCATTGTCCTCAGTGTTTATGCTGCATTAGTGTATACCGACGAACTGTCTCTTATATATGAATGAATGAAAGATTGCCTGTGAGGCGTGACAGATCTGGTAATCTGATTCAACCGCAAAACTATGTATGTTGTCTGCCTTTTGTCACAGTTCCTTCGGACCCGGTGTCCATTTCCGCTGACGGGAACGAGAAGTCGGCATCCAAGTCTGTTGGCTGGAACGAGGACTCCGCACCAAGCAATATGCCAGAAAGGTGCTGGACCTCACGACCGGCCCAAGAGGAACCGCAAGCCCAATACCGGATTCCCTATTCCCGCTGCTGGGCCACCACTCGGCTGCGGAAGCAAGAGAGCTCCGCCGTTGGAGCTGCCGGAACCGGAACGGCTGCCTGCAATGGCGGAGGCCATGACCGGACATCATAGTCGCACACCAACTCGATGCTACATTGTATATTCGCACCAACTCCCACCGCCACCTTCATTGCAGCCGCACAAGTCTCTGGCAGCCCACTCGTGCCGCGACGAGGCAGAGGACGGAGTTGAGGGGAGAGGCTCATGGATGGGAGAGGAACCGAGAGCAAGGTCGATAAGAGCATGTATAATAATGGGGCTTTATAACCAATCTAATGCTGATATAGAGGTAACATTTAAAAACGGACGAAATTTTTTCCGTTCTGAACCGTCCGTTTTTTTTCCACATTTGACCTATCTGTTTCCATATTTTCGGAAAAATACGGAAGCAGTACGGAATGCGGGATGGGGGTCTTCGGAATCGGAACGGAAACGGGAAATGTATTTTTCCGCCCGTATTTTCAGAATTCCGTATTTTGCCAGAATTTTACCGGATTTGTATTGGATTTTTACCGGATCCAGCCAGGCCCATAAACCATGTATCTTTTCCCGAAGGCCCAACACTAGTACACTACAGAGTATAGCCCATCTAATGAAACGCCAAAAAGCTTTCAGCAATCTACTAGTACACTACAGGATAACACCGTCAGGAGTTTTAGCGTTTGCGTGCGTTTTCTTTTTTTTTTTTTTTTTTTTTTTTGCGTTAGTTGAGCTTGTTTCTTTTTTTTTATTTTATTTTTTTTTTAGAAAACACTCGGCATGTATATATAATTAAATGTATATATATGCACAGCAATAGTGGTCCAATTTTAATTTGTTAGCGGTGTTTGTTAGTTGTCAGGTGAACTATGATCTGGATAGTGATTTTTTTTTTTTTCTCGAACACGCGAAAGGTTTTGCGCGCCTTTTGTATTAAGGCGAATAAAGTTGAAAGTTACAACGACGCGTCATGAGTATCGCACTAGGGGTAATACAATTATAGAAATAGCTCTGCCCCTCCCAACGAAAAGAAATCGAGGCGCAATTACTCACTAGATAAACAACCTAGTCGTCAACGTCGATCGTGACGCGGCTCGCGCGCCGCCTTGTCCGCCTCGCCCTACACCGGCGAGTCCCGTAAGATCCGGACGCGCCGCCTCTTTACGTGAGGGAGTGCGGTTCTCGCCGTAGACTCTGTCATAGTAGGCCTCCCGTTCGCCGCGGAGGGCACCGCCTCCCCATCGATGAACCCCATCCGCGCATCACCAACATCTCCCCCCGCCGCAATTGGGACATGCGCAGCGTACCCAGCGGCGAGCCTCCCATCGCGGTGCGGCGGTGTAGGGCTGCGGTGGTGACACTTGCACCGGCGAGGCAACAAAGGCGACGGCGCCTTGCGCGAGACCCCCTCCGAACCGCTTCATCCTCTCGCCAAGGGAGGATTACGGAGAGGCGAATGCGTTTGTGCGGTTGGTGTGGTTAGCGTGACGGGCTCGGCGTCGGCGGCGTCGAGCCGACCTCCTAGAGGCGGCGGCGTGCTTGGCTCCATCCGCCGCATCGGGCCAAAGCACAGCGGGCGTCGTCGTCCACCGCGGCCGCATCAACGTCAGAGGGTCGTCGAACACCAACGCATTGGCGTGGCCGGCTGCAAACCCGGCCGGCGGTCGCAGGGTGAGGCGGTGCGGTTGGCGGTGCCGGTAGAGCGTCGCGGGCAACCACCACCAAGGCGCATGGCCTCCACCTCCGCCCGAGCGAGCGTCGGCGAGATGAACCCTTGTTCCGGGCGAAGCCTCTAGCAACATCGGGTCATCTGATGACCCGATCAACCGGGGCATCCGAGTGCGCAACCAGGCAACGATGGGTCGACCTCGGCGGGCGCCTTGGGTCGGCTCGCCCGTGTGAAGCGTCGGACGAAGCGGCCCGCGGCCCGAACGCCGCGTGGCGCCTCCTACGGCGCCCGGCGGCGTTCTTCTTTGTCCTACGCCGTCACCCATGTTCTTTGCCTTATGAATTGGAGCAAAGTATTGATGTAGGCGTCTTGTGCATGCTTGTAAGACATTCACTTGTTGAATTTTGGAGAGACCGATAGGCTTCTCCTCCTTTTTGCTCAAAGTGTGTCCCGCTTGTAAAGTCAAGGTAGAGATCAAGTGCATGGGCTCGGTTGGTGGGAAAACACCAACAGTAACCAAAACTTCATTCATTCTTCTCTAACCATAGGCACAACAAACAAGATAGAATTGATTCTTATATACTTTGATTAAACCTAACTTTGGGTGACAAGATCGGAAGATTGAGCATGATTGTTTGTGATAAAAACATTCGACGAGATCAAATCAAGCTCGTTGACTCTTGGAAGAGTTTTCTTATCTAAAAAGCAAAGGCATGATTATGATTATGTTCTTTCAAAACAAGGTAAGCAAAATTCGGCTTTCAAGATGAGGACTAAGAGATCAAAAGAATGGTGGTAAGAACAACTAAAAAGAAATATGTTGAGCTAATGGAGTTGGATCATGCAAAGGCGTTGCTCTAACATGTTTGGCTATTTGTTTATAAACACGCCATAGTTGAGGGAAAACTTATTTATTGACAACTTACCTCAAGATGTTACCTTAATTGTTAGAGCATGCGGGCACCGTAACACCTCGTGGTGGATCTCTCCATCTGCTTGAAGCTTTCCTTATTTGGCCTCTTGTGTATCCTCGTTCTTCACTTGTCTCCTTTATTCAATCGTCCTTTCTTTCTTGTCTTTTTAAATTGTGCTTGAACCTTTTTGCTCCTCTCATGATTTTATTCTGTAATATTAGTTGACAAATGGATACCCGAAGAAATACAAGTAATTGTAAACAAGGGTAGAACTGTCATGGAGCTTAAGGTTGCTTTTTATGCCGAAGAAGTTTTGATTGGATATTTTATATGCTCACCATTACTTTCTCTCTAGTTGAAAATTTTATGATATCTTAAGTTTGATTTTTATGTATGACATCTATTAACCATTCAAACTTTAGAGAGATAAAGTAATTGTGAGTAAAGGGATTGCAAACCAAAGATATCGAGTGACTAAGCTTGAGTAGAGGAGGAGTAATGTCGGATGATCATTAGAGGAGTCGACCTTCCTCCCCCATGCTCGAGTCTTCCCGTCACTCGACACTTTAAGTGTGAATGCTGAACCGTCCCTAATCGTGTGTTGCAATCACCATGTCCTTAGACGTTGTTCATCCTTTGTTCCTACAAGTTTAGTAACCAAGAATACCCTGAAGGGAACTTGTCCTAGGAACATTTTTTTTAGCATGAGCCTTCATGTGCTCGGATAATATTATTTTTTTTCCTTTTTAGAACATAAGACAAAGTTGGATACAAATATGAGATTTATATTCACTTACCCGTCTTTTGATGTTCTTATGGCATGTAGCTTTGTCCATCCACTTCTTTAGAGTGATTACTTTTCTAGATCGTGCTATATGACACTCTTCTTCATCGAATGGACATAGCATAGACCTTTCCTGCAAAATGTTAGTGGACACATACCCGAGGGAATATACAACATGGTTGAAACAGGGGTTGTTGTCCAAAAGTTCATAAGATTTCATCTATGCTAGTAAAAAAGATGGTTC
Organism: Hyparrhenia diplandra; assembly: GCA_015847255.1. Lineage (NCBI taxonomy): Eukaryota > Viridiplantae > Streptophyta > Magnoliopsida > Poales > Poaceae > Hyparrhenia > Hyparrhenia diplandra. The sequence continues at coordinate 102,163 of JADLZK010004567.1, read as the reverse complement.
TTTGGTTACTCTTAGCATAGATTGTATTTATTCATGTCTTATACTTTTTTTTGTGGCTGCACTCTAGTATGTGGATCAAGGCAAAGATAACTTGTAGCAAAAGACAAAGTGAATGATATTTGATACTTACAATTTTTCCATCAATGATGAATGAACCGTGTCTTTTGTACAAGGTTGGAGTTCATCATTTGCCTTGCTTCATCTCGATATGAGTTCATCTCTTGACTTATCCCAATTGGATTTGAGAGTTCTCTGCATGGGTTAGTCCAACAAAATATCCAATGCCTACGCAAGTAATTCTTAGTTCAATAACCAAACTAGACTCCATGTCTAATTTAATTAAGAAAGGCCAATTAACCTAAGCACCACGCTTAATTTAAAAGCCAATGGAAGTATGTCGAGTACTTCCAAACCAATGCATACCATAGCGCACAAAGGTAGCATTAAAGCACTATAGAGATTTATCCAATTATAGATGAAAGAGCATGATCAAGGTGAGGATTTTTTTTTCTTTTGGATGCAAATAACATGGATGAATGCAAAAGACTAAACATGCAATGGATCTACTAAGCAAAAACATAAACTAAGCGGAGTGAATGCATGAGTTAATTAAGTAAACATGCAATGCAATGCAATAAATTAAATGATAACTACTCAATTAATTTATAGTCCATGAGCAAGACTTTCTCACCTTTATTGATCATACTTACCATGATGTGCGGCTTCTATGTACATCACTTGAGATGTGTGCATTGAATTCTTATGACGGCAACTTCTTCTTTAATCTATACATGGTTAGAATAATATATATTTAAATACATACCTTGAGATAGCAGGTTCCAATGTGTCTTGAATCTTGAATGATTAGGCACCCCGGGTTCTTTAATCTTTTCTTTTCTCGTGGAATCTTGTCGGAAGATCGCAACGACATCTTTTGTCTGTCTTTTCCACAATTCAACGTAACAAGGATAATCCTACTAAAGCTAGTGTTACACTAAATTAGCGTACATCATGATCATCATTAAAATCTTTAGGCCAATTGCTTCCCCAAGCAATGGCGCCAAAAAAGCTTGTTGGCATTTGTTAAGTGCTAAAAGAATATGAAGGATTCTCGCAGTTTACGTAACACCTACCATTGTAGCTTTTCCCTAGGATGAGTATTCTAGAGTATCGTATCCACGTGGGAAGCTTTGGCTAAAGAATTCTAATAAGTTACAATCATATATCTACTAACTTAGCAAACCACTAGACTATAGTGAGGAGGTAATTAATAAAGGATAAGTTAATATCAAAGCATAAATTAATAATCTACCTAAAATGTCAAAGAATAACTAAACTAATCAAGAGGTCAAAGGGAGAGATCAAGATTCCCTGGGTACTTCTCTATTACTTAGGTTCTATGATAGCAATTACACCATAACACTTGGGGACACCAAAGCACTAGCCACGAAAGGGATGAGAAGGGGGCTAGGAAGGTTTGGCAAGGTCCTACAAACACCAACCCGAACGTGGTGGAATACATCGCCATCGTGGCTGCCACCACCCAGGGCTACCACAAACTATCCGTGGGGTTGGGTGCAATCTCGGGTAACCTATAGCCTAGACACCATGTCTATACTATAAATTACTACTCTAGCTACCATGAATAACTAGAGCCCTCAATACGAAAGGAGATCCCATGCAATAGCATAACAACTATACTTAACCATATATGTAAGACATGGAAGTAAATAGAGAAGATAAATATGTGAATCATAAGTGAATCATAAGTCTTGTAGAGAAGATACAAAGACATGCCATACTCTGAAGACATCTCCAGAACAGGAGCATAGCTCCTCTCTCCTTTTACTCCTGATTAGATCTAAGTTAGATCTAATCTAGTTCTAATTATATGTCTAATCTACTTCTAATTACATGGCTAATCTTCTTCTAATCTACTTCTAATCTACTTCTAATTCACTAATCCCAGAGAGAGGTTATCCTTACATTGGGACACCTCTACAACTGAGAGATAATGAATAGAATGAGATAGAATGAATTAGGGTTTAACCCTGGGGTCAGGGGGTCTTCTTATATAGGCCTTGGCAATGAATGATAGCCCTTGGATCAAACCGACCTTGGCAACGGTGTAGATACAACCTCAATGTCGGTGGTAAACCGCCATAGAAAGGAGAGGATGACAGGTGGGACCCACCTGGCGGCCGGCCTAAATGGGCCTTGCGGCCGCCAGTGGCCTGCCTCTCCTCGGCCTCTGGTCCCTTCCGGTGTTCTCTCGGTACTTTCTAGAATGTTTTAGTCCACTTTTCGGATTGAGTTGCTTCACGGTCAAAGTCTTATCATCATATGTCTTGTATACTCCCGAACTTTCTCCATCTTTCTCTGCATTTATCTGTTAAGTCCCTGGAAATATATAAATCACCAAAGCTCGTGGAATTATGTTAGTAAAACCCCTAGTCTATGTTGATATTCATTTTACGCCCTTATTTGATGTTTAGTTGACTATTAATATTATGCTATAACAGGTGTCAACAATGGGCTCAAGCAGGCGCCGCGTGCTTGGCGCACTCGGTTTGCCTCCTTTCTTACCTCGATTGGGTTTGTTGAGTCAAAATCAGACACCTCTCTCTTCACTTTTTACCGCGGCAAAGAAGTGGCTTATCTCCTACTATATGTTGATGATATTGTGCTCACCCGCGTCTCCGCGAGTTTCCTTCACGGATTATTTCAGCTCTCCGTCAGAATTCTCTATGACCCGATATGGGTCCGCTTCATCATTTTTTGGGGATTTCAGTTGAGCGCCGTGGTGATGGTCTGCTTTCTTTCACAATGACGGTATCTCTTGGACATTCTGGACAAGGCAGGCATGCATGATCGCAAAGTCGTGCTCCACCCCCGTGGAGACCCACTCCAAGTTGTCGGTGATGGTACGCGCTGTGATGGATCCTACTCATTATCATAGCATTGCCGGAGCCTTGCAGTACCTCACTTTCACTCGTCCAGACATTGCATTCGCCGTTCAGCAAGTGTGCCTGTTCATGCATCTTCACTGCTATGAAGCGGATCGCCGGTACTTGCGGGGCAGCCATGATCTCGGCCTTCACCTCTCTCGGTGCACACCTTGACCTTACGATTGTACTTTCGATGCGGTCTGGCGGGATGTCCGGACACTCGTCGCTCCACTTCGGGTATCTTTGTCTTCCTTGGTGACAACCTTGTTTCTTGGTCTTCCAAGCGTTAGGCAACGATGTCGATCAAGTCTTTGGCGGAGTATCGAGGCATGGCAAATGGTGTAGCCGGCTTGTTGGCTGCGGCAGCTGCTTGGTGAGCTTCGCTGCCCTCTACGCCCGCGCCACCATCGTTTATTGTGACAACGTCGGTGCGTTTACCTCTCCACCAACCCGATTCAGCACCAAGCACAAAACATGTGGAGATTGACCTACACTTCGTTCGTGAGCGCGTTGCCCTTGGAGAAGTTCGCGTGTTGCATGTTCCTACCTCTTCGCAATATGCTGATATCTTCACCAAAGGGCTTCCGACGTCAGTGTTTACAGAGTTTAGGTCCAGTCTTAATGTTCACAGTGCTCCCAGTTCCGACTGTGGGGGTGTGTTAGAATGTAAACGTGTGGCCCATGGGCCTGCCCCTAGTGGCTCCCCTAATGGCCTATATGTACTCAACACTTGTCACTATTGATGGTTAATCTAAGTATTACCAAACCCTAATACTCTCTCACATGTCATTATCAACTAGGTTGATTAGTGGGTTACTAGTGACGGACAATTTATTTGTGAGGTAACTTATATGATGTCATGACCATTATCAATCACTGCACTTGTCTCCCCGTCTCTTCGTATCCCCGGAAGACTACATAAAGCGGCGCTCTCTCTCTTGACCGCGAGCACATGACACACAACCAAGTCTCACCAATTTATTGTTGAGTTGCTCTTTGCCATCCCCATCCCGGTTCTGCACAAGGGGAATAGGGAGAGCAGGCCTCCTAACCGGTGCCGTTCGTGAGTTCATTTGCTCGGGTGAAGACCGGCAATCGGGTTTTTGGGAAGCGACTACACAACTGCTCGATCGTGCGACAACCTCATCTTCTTCCCAGCGTTCATGGCGGCGACAGAGAGTGGCCTTTGCAAGCTCTCTCGCCTTTGCATCGAGCGGGACGACTACTCCAACAGACACTATGTCGACTAGCGCAAATGGCTTTTGGTGCCGCAGATATGTTGTAGTTCATCTCCTATTTTCAGCGATTAAAATCATGATAATTAGTATCCTCTACATGTTTGTGACACTTAGATCACACGTGCACATATCTGATGTCACAAACTTGGCATTATTATTTTTCTGGATTAAATTGCTACTAAAATTACCTAAATTTCTAACAAAAAAAGTACAACTATGAGATTTGAGTCAGTAAAACAAATTTAGGTTTGACCAAGATTGTAATGAACAGTGTTAACTTTTGAGTCTCCAATAAAATTTATTATGAGAATATACTCTTGTACTTAATCTAATAGAACTTATTCCACATCACGAATATTTGTACCTTTTTCTACAGTTTTAATCAAAATTTAGATTATTTGATTCCTCGGGAAACAAAATGAAGTCGTTGTCCCGATCTTCACGACTTAGGATCCCGATCTTGATAAGTAGCCGAAGACGACCGATAACTTGCTGCAAGCAGTGATAATAACTAGTGCAACCTGACGACACGCACAAGGAGCCAACCACCGTCTCTATACGGCAGCCTGAACCAAGGATTAAGCCCAACCACACTCTCAAAGAACCAACCTACGCAACCTGGACACGAAAGACCAGGAGCACGGATTGGGTGCTGATGACGCGGCCGCTTTTGTAATCTCCGAAAGGAAAACACAAGAGCAAAGGGGTAGAGATCACTCTCTGAATTTGTTAGCACACAGCTGAACAAAGGGGTTTATATTCTCATTATCAAAAGTCTTCAATTGCTATGAAGCAATGAGGTATTTATACTAGCAACAACCCTGCTATAGATTGGTATAAACTCGAGTTGAAAATGAAAAATCTAAGTAGATGAAAAGGCTTCCATGAAATGACTTCTGAAGTGGCCTCGCGCAGCTGTTGGGCTTCTGGCGCAGCCTTCAGTAATTTGGCAATACCTTTTGATTGGGAAGTCCAAAAGGTGCACCGTTGGATGCGTTCGAAAGCTAACTCGGTCATCTTTCCAACCATGTATGCCATGCACCATGAAACATCGTAGAATGGTACAGTTTTGCATGCAAAGTTTGACTTCATGCTGGTATGCTTTGCACTTCTCTGATCTTGTCTTGCTGGTCCGTTTCATCCTCCTCTTTATTTTTTATACCTAAGTAAAACCAAAGTAGAACACTTAGGTAGTATAACATGCTTAGAATTGTTGAAGTTAAAATCAGTTAGGAATGAATTCACCTGCTCTTGTAGTTTCTTGACACGACTTTGTGTAAATGACCCTTGATTTGTATCTTCTATGTTGTATTGTGAATGGTCAATACTTGAGGAAGTATGTATGGTCGAGATGTCCTCATCATCCTCCCCTTCTTGAAAAGGAGTCATCCTCGACTCTGATCCTTCTAAGCCAAAGAATGGTGCTAGGCTCGCAATGCATTGTGTTATGACAAAATCACGATCTTCTTCTTCCATCACAGCTAGGTGTTTGAATCTATAATCATATAAACCAAGTTGCAGCCTTGTATATGGAAGCGAAAACAATTTAGAGTTAAGTTTAGCTTTCACCTTGAAGTGATGCTTAGAATTTGGAGTGAATGTTGATGTCCTTGGGATGGTCTCATCAGTCATGTTCTTTGCAATAAGACATGCAAAACAAGACACACATTTAATACGTTTTGAACCTATTTTTTATATGAATGACAAATTATATTGAACCTATAATTAATAGAAGGTGACAACTTGTCTTGTATATCAAGTACAAATTTGAGCATGAACATGTAGTAAGTACTGTTGTATGGTGTAGTAAATCTATGTACTTCATTATAACAAAAAATGATTTTTAGAGGCACTCCATTTATTTTTCTTGAGGCGGCTCCAATTGTCTATAGAAATATCATGTCCAGAGGCAGTTAATATTATCGCCCGCCTCTCATGCATTTCTAGAAGCGGTTAGAAATGCTATCCACCTCTAAAAACGATTTCAAGATGCGGGTGGTAATATGACCTGTCTCTAAAAAATATACAGTTGAAAAAATTCATAACATTTTCAACAAAGTTAGTGTCGGTGTTTTTACCGGCAGATATTTGGTTCTTGGGGAACCCTGCTTGGTGCGAAGAACAATCACTATTAATTAGGACACGAGATTTATACTGGTTCGCCCCCCGAAGCGAGTAAGGCAGCAGCTAAAGAGAAGCTACCTTATGATTCTGAAGGTTGATGGTGCTTTTGTTCGAGATTATTATGACTTTAGATTTTCTAATCAGAAGCAAAACTCTTAACTGCATGTTGATGTTCTGCCTTTTGTACAGCAGAAAAATGTGGGGATACTAGGAAAGCATTGCTGCAACACATAGATGCTTTTGCCTTTTGTATGTAACACCTGGATGTATGGCACAAACGTCTCTTAATTTGGTGCAAAGTCCAGGTGCAAGAACAGAAATGATCTGCCTGTAGGTCTGTAATGATAACATGTATGCTTTGGTTGCAAAACAATGCCACCATGCTATGGTTTGAAACCAAAGCATGTTATGTTCCTGACCTATATATGCCCTTTGTTTTCATGTCTTGAAATACTTCGGGAGATGAATGCTTCTGGTTGTGGCCACAAAAATACTCATGCAATGCGTAAATAAAATGTTCAGGTCGAATCAAAGATCATTAATGAACTAATTCATAACAATGTCTTGGAATTTCACATAATAAACATTCCATTCCTACAGTCATTTATACATAACTGATATTCAGTTCCTGATGACTATTGCAAATAGGATAAGCACAAGCACAAGAAGATTACAAAGACACAATACACATAATTTTCATCCAGCTAACTAATTCATTGTAACACCCGGTTTTAAGAACAAAACCAGATGATGCTATATGTGAGCCCCGAAGTCAAATCTCACATATAGTTTACAAATAAATGGAGTATCAATTCACAATGCTTAAAAATATAACGAACATAATATAAAAACAAATAACCTCAGCTAGCAGACAGCGGAAAGACTCTTCAATCTTCTGGTGTAGGCTCCACAGGGACAACTGACTGGTTGATCACAAGCCTAACTTCCTCCTGAGGTGGGGTGAAATAGCAAGGGTGAGTCCATGTCGAACTCCGCAAGCATAGCCAGGGGTTATGAGGCTAAGAAGCTGACACTGTCTTAACTGCGGTTGCTTTTAGAGTTGGTCAAGTTTTAAGCTTAAGCATAAAGAAATCCCATTATCCCATTAATCACAAGTGTGGACAGATATCAACATCAATTTAATATCAACAACATAATAAGCACAAAATTCTATTCATAGATGTCTCCAAGGCCGTTCATGACCGCGAACACGGCTGACATGTCAGTTTAGTTAACTCTGCGCAGAGGTGTACACTTTCACTACGGGTCATGAATTTCCACTGCATGGGCTCTAGAACCTCCACCACACTGAAAACCCACATAAAGCCTTTCAAAAGGATTATCTAAACATGCCGGATAGCGATAGGGCTACAACCCATTCTCTTCCGTTTCGGTAACCACCGACACGAGTAAACACTATCCCCTGAACGACTAAAGCCAGAGCCATGTGACCCCCATAGCTGTACTGTATATCCCGGATGATCACAAATGAATAAGTTCTTATGGAGAGCTAAGAGCTTCATAAATAAACAACACAAGCTCTTTTTCGCCTCTATGTACCATGGCATCAACAACTACTCATCACGATTTAATCCATAAAGCAATAAGTAAATGTTTGTTGGTTGAGCGCTAGCAATTTACTACCCAATGCATAACCCATAGGAGACAAGGATCAAATATTCAAGGCTAGGTAAGTCCTTAATGGCAAACAAGGAGGACACATGCATCATGAATTAATGTTTAAGGTGAATAGGACATCAAGGATGATCCCAAGCTATACTTGCCTTGAATGAAGCCTTGGGCTTGCTGGTCTTCTTCCTAAAAATGCTCTAGACCGTTCCCGAATTAATCACCGTTACTCAATCGATCACGCAAAGAACACACAACCGAGCATGCAATCAAACACGAAGCAAACATAGACAAAATAAGATAACAGTACACCAAAACAGCAAGATAATAGTTTGAAAAGCTTATAAAACTATTCTACTACTCGTCGCTACGATCACATCAATAAAAAGATCACAAAAATCGGAGCTAAAACGGCTGGTTATGAATTTTACAAGTTTACTAGTAATAAAATAATAAACTAATAATAATTCGAAATTTGAAAGTTCAAAAACCTGACTAACAGTGATACTAACATGTAGATTACGAAATTATGATTCTAACGCAACTTGAACTGACCAAATCGGATTTAAAACAGAGATTTTATGAGCAAAACAAGGTAGTGGCAGTTTTGTAAATACAGCGAAGTTAATTTCGAAATAAAATGATGAAATCTGATTTCGGTTGCTGGATGGACTGCAATTTAGATATAGGAGGAGCTTAGGGTCTCTTTAGCTAAAAGGATCTTCTAATCTGGACCATAGATCTTAGATTGGACGGATAGCATGTATATGTGTATTCTCATCGTATTTTGACATTTATTTTGCTAAAAGAAAACGGCAAGAAAACATATGATGTAAACTTATGATGTCATCAGGCTAGGAATCCGATCAGCAAGCTAGAGTTTGATCAAAGGCGTGGTGCAGATCGGCAGGACGCACGGACAGCAGCACCAGTACGGTAGAGGCCATGGCCAACGATGGAGTGAAAGCTTCACTGGAGTTCAAAGAAAACAACGTACACATCTCGCTTTTTGACTCAGGGAAAGAACATAAAGATAGAGGAGGATACAAACAGCTCACCTACAGATTTCTCAAAGATGATGAAGGCACGACAAGGGTGTACGGCTCGTCGGAGCAACAACTGGTCCTGCAAAGGCTCGACATCCGGGTATAAGCAACACAGAGAGAAACCGAGAGAGACAGAGAGCGCTGGGATTCTTCGAACCTCAACTCGGATCAAGGCTGCGGGTCTAGGACGGCGGCGAGGCGGCACAAAGCATCCAGAGCCGCGGCGGCTGTCGTCAAGCTCGGCGAGATCCTGAGTTTGGGCACAGGATCGACCACGCTAGGTCTTGGCGAACTCAGAAGCGGCGATGACAAGCTAGGGCTTCGGGGCTGCTGCTATTTCTCGAAACAAAAGCTGCGAGTCAAGATGATAACAGAGGGGGTGTTGTTGTTGTAAATTTTCTCGATGTAAACCCTATACGGTCGTTTGGGGCCAATGAAATATAATTCAGGTGGGGAACGCCTCCCCCGGTGAAAATTCAAAAAAAAAGATAACAGAGGGGTGCGGCACCGGCTTATATAGCCCCGAGGTGGCAACACAGATGGAAAGACTCAGGTTCATGCTTGGTTCATCGATAGAATTCGAACTCTCATTTTAGGAAAGTGATGCAAGGTTGAAGAAAGGAAAAGATGAGCAGCAACGCTGCTGATTTCCATGCTGGGCTGGATCGGTGTTTTGGTCCGGTTGGGACTCGAGCTCGAGTTGGGTGCTGGTCTTGGCTTAGGTGTTTTGGCCCCTCTTGTCATCCGGTCAAAAGAACAAACAGCTGAGCTGCCTGCAATGGACCGGCCAAAGAAAAGAACGAGAAAGGCCAAGGCAAAGTGCCTTCGGGCTGGAAAAACAGGAAGGAGATGAAATAAATAAATGCCCTTTTCTTTTATTTGGATTTACTTGTCAAAAGGATTTTGAAATCAGATTCAATTCAAATGAAAACAGACATCACATAAAATATGTTCCAGCATGAGTGCACAGCATGTTTCTATCTCATGACAAATTTTAATTTCATAAAATTTATTTATTTCCTAAATTTAATGCACCACATAAAATACTTAAATAAATCAATTTGAGCTATTTTAAAATCATGCAAAATTTAGGGTGTTACATTCATCAACAATTCTCTTCAATGATCTGGAACCTTTCACCACAACATCATCACTCATTTTGCCTTCATCTCCTTCACACACCCTAAGGCTACATCCTTCTTTGATTGCCCGACTTGCTCATGGTCAAACACATCCACAATCTCTGTTTGCCTCTCTTCTTCTCCAGATCATGTACAAAGGTTATGTACTCCTCCCATTTGAAGAAAGGGCAACCCTGGTCAATGCGCTACAGGAACAAGAAAATAATCAAACTCAAATGGAGCTCTCAAACCACAGTCAAATCCAAACCAAGACTAACTCACCTTGTGGGCTAGGCAATAGTAGAACACCTCCCTTCACTCCATGGTTGCTTGGATTTGTGCCGCACCACTTGCCACTTATGGCATTCAGTGCACGTAAGTAGTGGAACTCCAGCCGTACTTGATTGATCTACAGCTGAGACACTAGATTCTTGTGCCATTCGCGCAGATCTAGGGAGGGACGACCGCGCCTGTGCTGTGGACCAAGAACTGGAGAAAGGCAGACAAAGGGGGAAATGAAGTGGAATGGAAGAGACAGGGAAGACTAGGGGCCACATGTAAAATTTACCTAGCCTCCAGTACACACATGATCCTGATGTGCTCTCTCTTCCACGCTGTATGCAGACAATGCCTACCACATCGGATCTAATCGCTTGGCGAAGGGGTATGGACATATAGTGAACTAATTAAAAAGTTTATGTACCGACAATTCACTTTGAGAGTTGATGGAGCTGAATGACACCCCCAAAAGTTAATGGACCTCCAGTGTATTTTACTCATTTTTCTTTATATTTGGTTGTCTGTAAGAACTTGTTAGATACTTTAGAAAAGCTGGGTTTACTTTTATATTTTTTTTAAAAAAAATTGAGGTATAGAAAAACTGCAGCAATCAATGATATTAGAATTTTAAAATTTTAAATTTAAATTTGTGACGTCATAAGATGATATTGATACAACAAGGGGCGCCATAACTTAAGCTAAGGTTTCATGTAAATGTATCTTAAGATACACAAATGTGTCCAGTAAAGAAAAAAAATATAAATATAGATGAAAAAAAGATATCACAATTGGATAAATTATGTTGTGTTAGATAATGAACAATGAGACAAAATATGCATTTTAATATAAGTAAATCTACTACACCTATATAGGTAACCCCACTAGCTATGACACCTAAGCATCCCCACGTCATCAGCGGGTCCCGCAGCCACTAAATTTAAGTCACACATGTGCAAAAGTCCAGTTATGTCCAGCACCCACCCCTTCACTTCTCCAGTAACGTAATGCAGCGAAGACGAATTGAAGGGGCAGCGGCATCATCCTGACTCATCGTATGCTTCAGGCCCCTACTTAACGTACCACGATAGCTTTCAGGGAGCACAGAACGCTTCCGTTGCATCACAGTTGGTGGCCCATGCCATCGGAGGAGGAGCATGGAGCTCGTCGCATGCGTCGCCTGTGGGATCGGCGTCGTCGTCGCGCTCGTCTACATCGCCGAGATCTCGCCGGCCAACGCTCGCGGATTCCTCTCCTCTATTCCCGAGGTACGTATACGTTCGTCGTTCTTCTTGATTAGGCGCTGATGTTATTCGTTCATCATGGGTAGATTCGTTCGTACCACGTGTACATGTGTTGTTTCCTAAAATTTAATAAATGGAAAGTGCCAGGAATTTAAAATGGGAGTTAGTTCGATCGCATCTGAGAATCGAAATGGCATCGGAGTTCTCTGATGTTGTTAACAACCTCGGACGAATTCACTCTATATTATAGCATAAACGAGTTCGGGATACAGCAGAGATCGCCGCAGCGATGGAGTCTGGAGGAAGGAGGAGGAAGAAGGAGGAATACAAATGCGATTTGAATACAATAATCACTAGTACCGAAACTGTTTTTGGCGTGACGGGCAAATTTTTATTTTTGCGTGGCGGGCATGTGAGCCCGTCACCCTTCAAAGGTCACGGTAAATCGCGGTATTTCCCCGGGCGGCACCGTGCCCGCCACGGTTAATCAATCTTTGCGGGCGGGCGAGTTACATGTGCCCGCCACGGTTAACAATTTCAAAAAAAATAAAAAGCAAAACCCTAGATAGGCCCGCCGAGCCCATCTAGAGCTGCAGCGCGCTGCGCCGCCAGATCCGTTCTGGGGAGGGGCCGCCGCCACCGCTACCGCCGCCTCGAGCCGCATACGCGCCACCGCATCCCGCCCCGAACCACCCGCCTCGTGCCGGATCCGCACAACCCGCCCGGATCCGGCCGCTGCCTCGCGGCCGTCTGCCGTGGATCTCGCTCCTCGCCGCCGGGCGCCGCTTTTGAGAGGGAGGCGGATCCGTAGGGTGGAGGTGCCGCGCTCCTCGCGCCGCCCGTGGAGCCGGATCCGTAGGGTAGAGCCGCCGGTGCCCCTCGCACCACGGTGGAGCCTGACCGTAGGGGTGGAGTTGCCGGTGCTCCTCCCGCCGCCACCGACCCGCCGGGCCTCCAGCCGCGCCGGATCCGCCACCCGATGCCGCCCCCGCTGGATCCCCGGACGCCGCCACCTCCTGTGTGTTGCCACCGCCGGATCCGGCCACCGCCGCCAGAGGCGGATCCGGCGACGGCGACGCCGTCACGGGTGCATCCGGCCACCATACATCACCACCGGAGAGGGAGAGGGAGCGGGAGAGAGGATGGGAGGGGTGGGTCGGTGGGGAGTGAGGGCGCCGCCATGGGAGGGGGGGGATGGCCGCTGGCCGGAGGTGTCGGTGTCGCGTCGCGGAGGGGAGGGGAGGGGTTGGGCGCCGGAGTGAGAGAGATTGAGTGAGGCATGAGAAGAAGTGAGTGGAAAACCCTAATTGTTTTTGTATTTATATGCCGCCGGATATCGGGCCTCATTTTGGGCCTCTCGATTTTGCGTGGTGGGCCTTTTTAATTTGCCCCCACGGGCAATTGATTTTGCGTGGCGGGCAATCTTAACACGCCCGCCACGGAAAATTAATTTCCGTGGGCGGGTAAAACACGCCCGCCACACAAAAAAAAAAAAAAAAACAGATGTGGCGGAGTATTTTCCGTGGACGGGCAAAAAAGTGCCCGCCACGGAAAAGATTGTGCCGCTGCCGCAAAAATCAAATTAGTACTAGTGAATGTTCCATGCCTCTCCCCGCTTCTCTTCCCCGGATACAAGTAGGCTCCAAACCGCGTCGTGTTCACCTTGTCCACGCCCGACCGGGTAAATCTCGGGTTGGGCCGAGCCGGCCTCTTTTGGTCTTGGTGGGCTTGGTGGCGAGGCCCGCTTCTTCATCCTCTTGTGGTGCTGGTAATCGAAGCCGGCCGACATTCCCCTCCTCTTGGGAACCGGCGTGACCCCATGCCGGTGCTTTGAAACCTGCTCCTTGGCCGCCGAGAGGTTCCTGTAGCGAGGGAAGGGAGGCATGTGTGACCACTCCACCGGGCCTGCTCCCACGGGTGAGTGCCAGCCCAGCCCGGGCTCGGAGGAAGCAAATGTACCTGCAGCAAATGCACCAAAGAAGATGGTAATATCGAGCTCACGACTTGACTTCCCTGATCGCTTCAGTCGTGAAACATGGAAGACCCCGGTGCACGTAGCGTACCGGCAATTCCAATCTATAGGCCATTTGTCCCAATGCGTTCCAGGATACGATATGGCCCAAAAACTTGAAGGTTAACTTGTTGCATGAACGCCTAGCCAGCGAAGCCTGAACGTAAGGCTGCAGTTTGAGAAAGACGAAGTCGCCCACTTTGTACTGACGATCGACGCGGCGTTTATCCGCCTGCCACTTCATACGTTGCTGCGCCCTCAACATATGCTGACGAACCACATTCTGCATCAACTGACGCTCTTCAAGCCAAGCAGCCACATCAGGCACATCAGTTGCTGAATCGGGTGTCAAACCAAGATGACGAGGAGGACAGCCATAGGGCACTTCAAATGGTGTGCGGCCCAGAGAGGAGTGGAAGCTGGTGTTGTACCAGTATTCGGCCAGAGGTAACCAGCGCGCCCAGCGACTAGGACAAGAATGGGTGAAGCACCTGAGGTAAGTCTCCATACACTGGTTTACCCTCTCTGTCTGGCCGTCGCTCTCAGGATGTCGAGCTGAGCTCATTCTTAAGTCAACCCTAGACAACTTGAACAAGGACTTCCAAAAGTTGCTAGTGAAAACTGGGTCACGATCTGAAACAATGGCTTGAGGCATACCATGCAGGCGATAGATAGTGTCCATAAACAATTGTGCCAATCGAAGCAAATTGAGTAAGGGTGTTTCGAGAGAGATGAAGTGTGCAAATTTGGTGAATTTATCGACAACAACCAAGATTGCATTGAAAGCACCAGACGTGGGCAATCCATCCACAAAATCCATAGTGACAACATGCCAAGAAGATTTTGGTACCTCAAGTGGTTGAAGCAACCTAGGGTAGCCACGGCGGTCTGGCTTGGCCTGTGCACAGATAGAGCAATCCCCGACATACGCAAGCACTAAAGAGCGCCATCCCGTGCCAATAAAATGCAGGTTTGTTCTTCCGGTATGTGGCCGGGCACACGAATGCCCGCCAACCGGGCTGTCATGCGAGCTTGAAGGACCTTGCGTTGCAAGCCAATGTTTGTACCCGGCCATACCACGATGTTTGTAATAGATAACTCCATCTTTGAGCTGATAGTGAGGGACCGCATCGGCCGGACAATATCGAAGAGTCCGGCATGGACTTGGCTTCCTCATCGACATGTACCACTCTTTAAGTTCATCGAGCCACAAATTATGCTGGGGAGGATATAGTGAGCAACTGCTCAGGATGATGACGGCGTGACAGAGCATCCGCAGCCATGTTGTCTGTGCCCTTGCGATAAGCCACATTGTAGCGTAAGCCGAGCAACTTAGTGAAGGCCTTTTGCTGATAGGGTGTGTGAAGACGCTGCTCATTGAGGTGAATCAAGCTATTGTGATCTGTATGAATGACGAACTCGCATCGAAGCAAATAGTGTCGCCATTGTTCAACTGCCATGATGATTGCAAGGTATTCTTTCTCATGGACGAGAGAGGCCTTGATTCCGAGGGGCCAGAGGCTTGCTAATGAATGCCAGCGGGTGGCCCTTCTACAGTAAAACTGCCCCAATACCATAACCAGAAGCATTGGTCTCCAAGTGAAAGGGCTGAGAGAAATCCATAATACCCAAGACAGAGCCGAGCGAGAGCATCTTTGAGTGTTTGGAACGCTGCGATGAATAGAAGTCCATATGAACAATGTGCCTTTCTTGAGAGTTCTATCAAGGGCTTGGCAATGAGGCCAAAGTGACGTATAAACTTCCCCGTAATAGCCAATCCAGCCCCGAGCGAAAAAGCAGCGCAGATATCTGACATGGACAGGAGTTGGCCAATCAACAATTGCTTGGATCTTTGCTTTGGATCATGAGACGCCCCTTGCCCGCTAATGATGTGCCCCAGATAAGCGATTTCAGTTTGTGCAAACTTGCACTTGGACAGTTTGAGATGCCACTGGTCCTTCGCCAACCAACTGAAAACCTGCTCCGGGGTGACACAGATGTTCCTCAAAGCTCTTCATCGTAAACCAGGATATCATCAAAGAAGACGATGACAAATCGCCGTAGGCCGGGCGCCAAGGTTGTATTCATGGCCCCTTGAAATGTTCCTGGTGCTCCAGTCAATCCAAATGCCATAACGTTGAACTCATCGGGCCACAATGTGTTTGAAACGCCATCTTGGGCTCTTCGCCTGGTTGGAGCAGGATCTGGTGAAAACCTGCGCGCAGATCCAGAGTCGAGAACCAACGAGCTTGACCGAGTTTGTCCACCAACTGATCGAACACGGGCACTGGATACTTCAATTTAGCAGTGATTGCGTTCGGTTATGCGAAATCGACGCGATAAGCGGTAAGTGCCGCTCTTTCTTCTTAACGAGCGTAACCGGGAAGAAAATGGACTGGAGCTCGGCTTAATGAGACCTTGAGCCATCCTTTCTGTCACTTGACGCTCAATCTCATCTTTGAGGGCAGGAGGGTAGCAGTATGGACGTATGAACACCGGTTGCGCTCCTGGGATCAACGGGATAGTATGGTTACAGGACCTTGAAGGCGGTAATTGAATTGGCGGATCGACGACCATGGGAAAACGGTCCAACAAGGCCTAAATGCGAGGATCAAGTGGCGGTTGAGCAGAAGACTCAGGAACAAATGAGTCCAGTCCACGACATGTAGCAACAAATTGGCGGGGAGGCCTTAATCAACACCTTCCAAGAGAACCCACTGACTCCCATATGGAATGAGGAGCCATTTGTGCGGCCAAGAACCCCGCATCGGACCGAACCGCCGAGCCACCCATCCCAACAATGACGTCATATAAGACAGCTTGGAAGCACCTCCCGAAATCGGTGAATGAACATTCAGCCACTTGCCACTGCAATTGAGATACCAGCTGAGTACATGGCAATACCCACCACCAATACTTTGTACTTTGCTTGAAATGGAGCAAACTGTGAGCCCGGATAGGCGAGTCAAGAGATCAGCACTGAGAAATGACACCGAGCTCCCAGAGTCCAACAGAATGCGTACTGTCTGATCCTGAATCTTGCCAGAGAACTGAATAGCACGACCAGAGGAGCTTGAATTGAAAGCCGCTTTACTGACAGCGAGGAATACCTGCTCAGTTGTCTCTTCAGGAACAGTGAACTCACAATCCTGATCTTCAGAATCAACACCCTCCCAGATGTGCTCGACTGCCAACAGGACTTCAGGACTGCACTTGTGTTCTCTTGTCCACTTGGCTCCGCACTTGTAGCACAACCCCTGGGCGCGGCGGTACCGTTTGAGCGCGGTCAGGGGATGCTCAGCTTGCACGGTAGGAGCCGGTGGAGGAGCTGGCAGAGCTGGTACAGGTGCACCACCCCCGGCAGGCCTGGGCGGTGGTGGTAGAGGAAGAGGTTGGCGCTGATGTACTGGACCTCGAGGAAGATGCCAATCACCATGTCGCTGTGGACGATTCGCCACAAACACTCCTCCCGCAACAATGCGAGACAAGCGGCAGTATCCACGTTTTTGGGCTCATGAAGCATGACTGCAGCCTTAATGTCAGGCTTCAACCCATCCATGAAACGCATAGCAAAATATAGTTCATCATGTTGAGGTGTATAGACTTTGAGCTGGTCAGTGAGTTGTGTGAATTGGGCTAGGTAATCGGTGACTGTTGTGGTATGGGTAATATGGAAGAGCTGTCTAATCAATGACTCATGCTTAACACGATCAAAGCGGTCATGCATCGGTGCACAGAACTGTGTCCAAGACATTGTGTACACCTGATGTTCGATAGATTGGTACCAGAGAGAGGCGGCACCATCAAAATGCATCTCAGAGATTTCAATCCACAGATGTTCTTCGACCGCATACATACGAAAGTACTTCTCTGCTCTGTGACGCCAACGGCGAGGGTTGTCCCCATCGAACCGTGGGAAGGGCACCTTAGGTAGGCGACCCGTGGAGTGGTGGTAATTGTGGCCATCAGGGGGTCTAGGAGGGGGGTAAGCTGGGAGAGCGTAGTGCTCGGTGGTGGAAGGACAGGGGGATGGTATGCTGGGTTAGGCGGCGACGGATCTGTGTATGGAAAGGCACTATGGTGCTGTGGGTCTGGTGGGTTGGGTTGAGGTTGTGGCCGCGGAATTGGAGCAAGTGGCGGTGGGCGTGCTTGGGATTGGAGGTTTGGTGGAGGCTGAGGATGAACAGAGTGTACGACATGGCGGGGCGAATACGAAATAGGAGCATGAACGGAGTTGGACGTACAAGGTGTTGACTCATGGACCCAGCCATCACAGCCCCCCCCGTCCGACCGTGCCCAACGACGGTCGGGTGGCGGTTGGTCCCAAGCAGATGGGCGTCGCCGCCGAGATCCGCTAGAGTGCGACGCCTCGAGGCATTTCGTCGAGCACTTGGGATACAGCCGATCTCTCAATGTTGCGTGTGTAGCCGAGGAGCCCGTCCGAGGACGCCATCCACGCCAGGGCGCCAATTGTCGAGGGACCGCGTCACGCCTCGGGGAGTCCACGCGAGCGACGCACTGCCGGCGGACGGGCTGGCCCGAGAGACCCAAGCCAGCCAAGCGGAGTCGAAGTCGGCATCACGGTCGGGCGAAGTTCGCCTCCAAAGACGGGTGAGGCGACCGGGCCCACCGCCGACTTTTGTGGATCCGCACGCGCTGCCTCCAAGTCGCAGGGCGCCGCGAGACGCCGGCGACGCTGGTGTCGAAGCACGGTGGCGATCCGCGAGGCCGGACTCCAACCGTGGAAGCGCCGGTTGAGCCCGGCCTCCCCGCCGCCGGGGCGGCGGTTCAAAGCCGGGCGAAGCCGGTCGAGAACCAATGGATGTTAGTCCATGACGCCGAGCGAGTGGCCGCCGACAAGTGAAGTGGTGATGGGGAAGAGGATCCAGGATCCGAGACGAGTCTCCCGATACTCAGATTGTTAACAACCTCGAACGAATTCACTCTATATTATAGCATAAACGAAGTTCGATATGCCAGAGATCGCCGCAAATGATGGAGTTTGGAGGAAGGGAGGAGGAAGAAGGAGGAATACAAATGCAATTTGAATACAATAATGTTCCATGCCTCTCCCCGCTCTCTTCCCCGATACAAGTAGGCTCCAAAGCGCGTTGTTGGTATTTCTAACGTCACCAACTAGTAATGGCGTCGAATGAATATCGATGTTGCTTCGTATAAAACTAAAAAAAAATAATTCATTGCAGTTCATAGCATATCCGAAAAGGTTGTCATCCCTATAGTTAAACTACTAATATGCAAGGAATAAAATATTCGTACTATGCCTTGATAACTTCTTAATAAGTAAATAAACAATTATAATCGGGTATCCGCAAAGCAGTTTAATGATATGAATATACCATTGTAGCATTTTAACCGAGAGTAAGAACCGTGTTGAATTTATATTCTACCACAGGGAAAGAAGTCTACTATCGTGAATTAACTATGCATAGGAATTATCTTAATCATCTAATCATCTAATCATCTAATCATCTCTCGTGCAAAGCTTAAGTGTTAAATTTATCAATTACTTAAACAGGGATCAAAAGTTCACAATAAAGATAATGATAAAGTTCTCGATAAATAGATTCAACCAAAGTCATATCTAAGTGGGCGAAAAATAGAAAGTGTCAAACAGTGGGACGATAGCAATTCATAGGCTAGCTAGCATTAGAAACTCCAATATGTAACTCTAAACTATAAGTTAGATCTACTCAATTAGTGCAATACATCTAACAATCATTGAAGAAAGACTAATTAAATCCACACATGAGGACCGAGAATCCGTGAAGACTAAGGCCGAAACTTAGAACAACCCGAATAATATCATCCGCTAGGCCTACATACCTGGGATGGATTGCAAAGGACTCAATGGTGCTTTGTCACCACCACGATCTACCACACGACCCCGCACATAGGGTGCAAACGCAGGTAAATAAGATCTAATCACCATGATTACATCATCTCTACCACTCACCTTCCGATCTAGATGATGAGCGCTATACGAATCCATGCATGAACATAACAAAGAATTCAACTATGCTAAACGTGTAATCAAAGTAAATACTAGAACAAATAATCTCGAATATAAACATGATCAAGATATTCATATTAAGAACGTGTCCGAACTTGAAAAACTACTTACAATGAAGAACTTACAAGAACGAGGCCTGATCTTGAGCCGGCCTCCGACGATCCGAGCGGATTTCTCCCTTCCTACTAGTTCTAATCTTGATTGCTACTCTTCCTAAAGCGATGTTTCTACAGCGTGGGATATGACTTGGATCTTGAAGCGTTGTTTCTGAATTGAGAACTTGATGATCTAAAAAAAGGGGGGGTCTAGGGGTCTATATATATCGGTCTTCTTATGTCCCTTCCGCCTTCAGAAAGCGATGTGGTACTAATCTTTGATTCATCTCGTGCTTCTACCGACGCCCTCGGATCAAACCGACGTTAAACAACCGGTTTAGATTGGCGCTCTTAGAGGCGGTGGAGGAAGGTTCCGGAGACGGGGCTTGCTTGGCGGCCAAGTAGGGCCGATCGGCCCCATTATTGCGATCGGCCCGGTGGGAGTCCCCCTCCCCCCGTCGCGTCGTGGCTTCCCGGAGTCTTCTAGATGATGTTTTCTTCGGTGTCAAGTTTGGTCCACGCCGGGGATTAATCCGAGCCTTCTAGAGTCTTTCTCGAGTTGGATTGCGTTAAGTCACGTAGTCGTATGGCTCGCGAACTCTCGCTTTTTTTTGTTTTTAGTCCCCGCAATTCACAACATTACCAAAACCGATGGAAATATGTTAGTGACCCCTATTCTAGGTTGTTTTTTATTATTTATACCCCTTTCTCATGTTTAATTGATTAATAATTTTATATGATAACAAGTGTCAACAAACTCCCCAAGCTTACCCTTTGCTAGTCCCTAGCAAAGCTATATGCTATAGTAGGATCGAGAGTTGCTACTACGCTTTCATACCTCAAATACTATGTTACTCGAAAATAAACTCTCCTCTTAACCAGATTGCTCTCTCATACACATTTTTTACCATGGGGCGTAGCCTTTTCACGAATCATAAGCAAGATAAAACAATCAAGTTAAGTACCATGTCTCAAGTTCTTTGATCAACTATCATCCCGGGGGTTTTGCAATATTTTTCAAAAGAAAACTTCGAGATCCTATGTATGACCCTCTTAAGTGGATGGTGGTAATGGAGTTATACAAGTGGCGGAACATACATAGTGGGATGATAGTGGTGAAGTGGATGAGGATGAAAGGTAGTAAATAGCCCTTAGCCTTTTCTAGTATTTTTTTCTTCTCAAGCATCTTGGACTATATCTCTCTTTCTAAAAATTGCTAGGACTTGGGCCG
This sequence comes from Hyparrhenia diplandra, assembly GCA_015847255.1. NCBI lineage: Eukaryota > Viridiplantae > Streptophyta > Magnoliopsida > Poales > Poaceae > Hyparrhenia > Hyparrhenia diplandra. The sequence goes on along the minus strand of JADLZK010004567.1, from coordinate 81,169 downwards.
TCCATTCTTGGAGAGGTGGGCTTTGCCCCGGACTTGTGTCCATTTTTCTCTCTCCTTAGAGATGTGGGCCCTACTCACCCTGGACACGTGTCCATTATTCATCTCTAAATATATTTTTTATTATTAGGGAGGTAGGCCCTTCTCGCCTAGTATGACTTTTTGTCCGTTACTCTCCCTCTCTCGCCTCTCACTTTTTCTCTATTTATTTTTCTTTTCTCTTTCTTTTTCTCTTTTTTTTTTTTGAATGTAGCCCAGCCTTTATAAAAACATTGAGAGAGACATATCCAAAGATTGCAAGAGTTTATTTTTTATATTTATGGCTAGCGGCTTTATGGAGGATGAGGATGCGTACTTCCGGGTTAGAAGCAGCAGATTAGTGGAGTGGGATGATCTTGATGTGAATGATAAACTCTTAAGGGTCATAGCTAAGGAACTCATCATGTAATATTTTATAATTTTTAAAGATAAAACCAGGAGTCAAGTATCTCTAAGATTATGATAAAAGCAGCAGCTCAACTTTTCATGTACTTTTATCTTTTTAATGCTAAGACTTCAGATTAAGCATGTGCTTCCCACAGTGTTTGGGTTTAGAGCAAATTAAGCATTTAAAGCTTTGGGAGAATCTAAGTCCAAGTGTAAGTACTTTTAAGAGGAATTAAGGCGAGCAACTATTCATCATCTCCTTAGCATCATCAAGATCATAATTAAAAAGGAAGAAAGTAATCTAGCAAGTTCCAAAGATTTATTTGACTCTTTAAACACTAAGACTTTTAACTAAGACTCATTAACTAAGACTTATTAACTCTAAGCAAATATAACTAGCTAATATTTAAGACATAGGGTAGTGATACTTATAGTGGTAAACGGGGGTGCTCTCCCCCAAGCTTGATCTTGAAGTAGTCCTTTGTTCATCCTTGAGATTGCTCCTCTTTTTGGGGTCTCCTTTTAATGTTCTCCCCTGTTAAGATAAATTTCTCGCACATACCCGAAGGAACAAATTCTAGGATGTTAATGTGAGCCTTCATGTGCTCACGTCTTTTTGGATTTTTATTATAAAAGGTGTGGACCTTCAGGTGCCCACATATTTTTGAAATTTTTCTATGCAATAGGGATGCTAATGCAAAACATATGAGTGCAATATTTTTGTATTTTTTATATTTATGCCACCAAGAAAGGAGTGCTTGCATGGGGCTTAGGAGATCGATGCAAATGCAAAGAAAACATATTTTTGAGATTTTCTAAGTGTAGGTTTAGAAAAAGTAGATATGCTAAAGGAAACATGCTAATTGAAATATGCTTTTGCGTAGAAAATTAAATATGCTGAGATAAATACCGAAGTTACCTCTCGGAGAGTTTAAAGCACTTACTCCCATGGCGTGGTGTCGCTCTATGGGCCTCGTATAAATGTTGTACTGGTAAGGTTCCTTCAATGATCTCAAAGGGTGGCGTAGACGAAGTGGCCGAGGAAGTCGATTGTTCAGTTGTTAATGCCGGCGGCGGTTGGGTCTCCGAAGGTGTACTCTTGTTGCTCTTCTTAGCGGCGCGGCTTTCTTTCTTCTTCCAGGATTGCTTCTTTGGTGGAGACCTCTCGTGTGGCCGGTGCAAATCAAGATGGGTAGGAGCTGAGTGTACTTTTCCTTGATGTCTTTCTCCATCCTCTCGATGTGCTCCATCTTCGAGTCCGGCTTTTGTTGTAGTCTCCGGAGACGCTTACGTTCTTGGTCCTTCTTCGGGCGTTCATTGTTAGTGTAAGTATTGAAGAAAGCAGCGTATCTTTTACATTGAAACCGGAAGTGGATCTCGCCTCGGCCCCGATGTAGATGATGGCTCTTGTAGTGTTCAGAACGGTCTTCCAAGTACTATGGGAGGATCTTGTTCTTCTTCTCCCATGTCCGGACTAAAAAGTCGGTGAGGACATAGCAGTCTTTGATCTTGACGGGGGACGTTTCGTGCAATACCTTCCGGAATCGGTGTGATTGGTCCGCCATCCGCAAAGCATTACGTAGGTGGAACACAAAGGCGGTTGCCATATATTAATTGATACGTTACCTTTGACATTAAGTTGATGCCCGATCCCGTGTCACGCATAACTTGGCCGGAAGTTCCACCGATTGATGGAGCGGTGGATTGATGGAACTCCGTGGTCGCCTAACCGCTTTCTAGTGGTGGTGGAGTGTGTCGAAGTCTTGGCGTTACGCTTGCAACTTGATTGATCATCAAGACTTGCTCCACGCGTGATCGAGGTTGACGGTTCTTCTTGTTCTTGCTTCTTCTTCTTGTCCTCTCCTCGACGGCTGGGTGCGTGTACTTTCAGGTACGGTAGTGGTACTGATGGAACGAGGGGGAGCTAGGGTCTTGTGTTTGCGGCTGAATCTCTCCCTCCGTTTGTTGACCGGTGAAAGACGATCTTCGCGGTGTCGGCGTAGATGATGGCCTTGGTGGTGGCAAGGAAAAGGGCGCCCCTGAATAATCGGGCGTTCTTACCTTGCCCGCATCCGAGACCACGAAGCCTGGTGGCCACATAGAGCTTACCGATGTAAAGACACACGCCTTCCAAGATGCCTTCGGGTAGCATAGCGACCGACCGCAAGTTGTAGGCACATGGTTGTGTATAATAAATCTGAACCGGCTCAAGGTTTACCTTAGGCATAATGTTGACACTTGAGCCAAAGTCGCAGAGCGCGGCCGTAGGTATGGGCGCCCGATTTCAATGGTGACGACCGGGGTCTCCCCGATCTCCTTTCTTGGCGGGCATACCCCGTCGATTGCACCTCACCCTTCTCGTGCATCCTTGGTCCGAATACCTGCATAATAGACATCGACAAGATTTGCAGGTTCTAATTCTTCCCACTGGCCCGAATCTTACCCTGGTTAGGCATAGGAGCGTATAAAGCCACCGAGATAACTGAGATTCTATCATTTTATTGAAGCTATGCTGGTTCTTTATTGCAGAAGAAAAGCTTTCCATTTTAGTACTAATAGTTTCTAACATTTTGTCATTGGAAGCTAACTTCTTAGACAGATTATCCATGAGTCTACCTTGGTTTAGTACTAACTCTCTTAAAGGTGGGAAGTTATTGAAAGAGTTATTACCTTGATAGTTACCCGAGTAGTTACCTTGGTAGTTGGGTCTCTCGTTGATTCCATCCTTGATTCGGGGACGATACTCGGTTGTTGTTATTGTTGATGTAGTTCACGCGTCCTCTTCCAGCTCGGGACATTGGCTGAGTGTCCATCATTGCCACATTCTTCACATGTCATGTGGGAATCGAAGAGTTGCATGACTTCCTTCTTCTGAGCTTTGTCTTCAAGCTTTTTCATAATTAAGTCCATTCCCGCAGGCATGACATGTCTACCTCTTTTAGCCGGTGCATTCCCTCTCTTTCTTTAAGGGGTTGACGGTCCTCATTCCAAGCTTGGTTTGATGCCATCTTCTCCACAAGGTCGTGAGCTTTGATTCAAAGTAAGGGACGACACCTCCAAAGCTAGGCGCCCATGGTCTCACGCGGGTGTTGTTGTTGAGCCCGTGGTAGAAGGTCCGCATGAGTAGCCGCCTCTCCATTCCATGGTGTGGGCATTCGTGATGTAGTCTTGGAAGCGTTCCCACGCCTGAACGGATTCGCCGTGTTCTTCTTTAACTTGAGATTTTCCCCCCGTAAAAGGCGTTGGTTTTGCCTATAGGGAAGAACTTTGCCAGGAAGGCAAAGTAGAGCAAAGTGTCCAAGTAGTGAGTTTGTCTTTGTTGGCGTAGAACCACCGCTTCGCCGTCCCAAGAGTGAGAATGGGGAAATGACGAAGTAGGATTGCATCACTTGAGACATCTTTGATGGTGAAGGTGCCACGCATCTCTAGGAAGTGTTGTAGGTGAGCATTGGCATCTTCATGGGCTTTTCCACAGCAATTGGCCGGCTTGTACCATGTTGATGAGTGCAAAGCTTGAGCTCAAAAGCTTTGTCTCCTACATCGACCGTCGGCCCGGTCGGCGGATGTTGGCCGTAGTCGGTGCAGAGTACTCAGCGAGGGTCTTGTTTGCCATGACTTCAACACGGGTGCTAAGCTTCGCGACAGTGGAGGAGTCTTCGAGGCGTGATCTTGAGTTGAGACTTCAACTTGGATCTTGCCTCCTTCAAAAGTTTTTCCTCGATCGGAAAGGAAGTTTTCGTGAAGATCCCTTTTCATACATTACCCTGCATTTCAAATAGACAAAAGTGGAAAGAACAAGGGTAAACCTGTTTACGCAATTAGTGATAAATTTAATACTTTACAATGCGTGAGAGAGATGCATGCAAGTTAATCCTAGATTTATATTTTATTGGGCTATAGACTTTCTTTCCCGGCAATGGCGCCAAAAATGCTTGTTGGTATTTCTAACGTCACTAACTAGTAATGGCGTCGAATGAATGAATATCGATGTTGCTTCGATAAAACTAAAAAGAAAATAATTCATTGCGCCTCATAGCATATCCGAAAAGGTTGTCATCCCTATAGTTAAACTACTAATATGCAAGGAATAAAATATTCGTACTATGCCTTGATAACTTCTTAATAAGTAAATAAACAATTATAATCGGGTATCCGCAAGTTTACGTATATGAATATACCATTGTAGCATTTTTAACCGAGAGTAAGAACCGTGTGTTGAATTTATATTCTACCACGTGGAAAGAAGTCTACTATCGTGAATTAACTATGCATAGGAATTATCTTAATCATCTAATCATCTAATCATCTCTCGTGTGCAAAGCTTAAGTGTTAAATTTATCAATTACTTAAATAGGGATCAAAGTTCACAATAAAGATAATGATAAAGTTCTGATAAATAGATTCAACCAAAGTCATATCTAAGTGGGCTTAAAATAGAAAGTGTCAAACAAAGGACTATAGCAATTCATAGGCTAGCTAGCATTAGAAACTCCAATATGTAACTCTAAACTATAAGTTAGGATCTACTCAATTAGTGCAATACATCTAACAATCATTGAAGAAAGACTAATTAAATCCACACATGAGGACGTAATCCGTGAAGACTAAGGCCGAAACTTAGAACAACCCTCGATAATATCATCCGGCTAGGCCTACATACGGGGGATGGATTGCAAAGGACTCAATGGTGCTGTCACCACCACGATCTACCACACGACCCGGCACATAGGGTGCAAACGCAAAATAAGATCTAATCACCATGATTACATCATCTCTACCACTCACCTTCCGATCTAGATGATGAGCGCTATACGAATCCATGCATGAACATAACAAAGAATTCAACTATGCTAAACGTGTAATCAAAGTAAATACTAGAACAAATAATCTCGAATATAAACATGATCAAGATATTCATATTAAGAACGTGTCCGGAACTTGAAAACTACTTACAATGAAGAACTTACAAGAACGAGGCCTGATCTTGAGCCGGCCTCCGAAACGATCCGGCGGATTTCTCCCTTCCTACTAGTTCTAATCTTGATTGCTACTCTTCCTAAAGCGATGTTTCTACAGCGTGGGATATGACTTGGATCTTGAAGCGTTGTTTCTGAATTGAGAACTTGATGATCTAAAAAGGGGGGTCTAGGGGTCTATATATATCGGTCTTCTTATGTCCCTTCAAACCCAAAAAGATGTGGTACTAATCTTTGATTCATCTCGTGCTTCTACCGACGCCCTCGGATCAAACCGACGTTAAACAACCGGTTTAGATTGGCGCCTTAGAGGCGGTGGAGGAAGGTTCCGAGACGAGGGCTTGCTTGGCGGCAAGTAGGGCCGATCGCCCCATTATTGGGCCGACGCCCCGTGGGAGTCCCCCCGTCCCGGGCGCGTCGTGGCTTCGGAGTCTTCTAGATGATGTTTTCTTCGTTGTCAAGTTTGGTCCACGCCGATTAATCCGGAGCCTTCTAGAGTCTTTCTCGGAGTTGATTGCGCGGCGTCGCGTAGTCGTATGGCTCGCGAACTCGGCCGCTTTTTCTCGTTTAGTCCCTCGCAATTCACAACATTACCAAAACTGATGGAAATATGTTAGTGACCCCTATTCTAGGTTGTTTTTATTATTTATACCCCTTTCATGTTTAATTGATTAATAATTTTATATGATAACAAGTGTCAACACGCTGCCGTGTTCACCTTGTCCAGTCTGGACCGGCAGTCCTCGGGTTGGGCCGAGCCAGCCTCTTGGTCTTGGTGGGCTTGGTGGCGAGGCCCGCTCTTCATCCTCTTGTGGTGCTGGTACTGAGCTGCTGACAGATGTGATCCTGACCCAGATGCCCGGGCTGCTTGAGTTATTATGCATTGTTGCAGTCACAACTGTTATAGTACGATGACGTACATATAACCATCTCCATTTCTCCCTTGTAGTTGCGTCGCCGTCATGGCCCGTGTCGTGGAAGCAGGAGACGTGTCCTCGCCTTCTCGTGATATGATCTGAGGGCGTAGCATCCGTCTCGCCTTCTCGTGAGATCACCGCCCCTGCTCTTCCTGAAGCAGGCGATACAGGCGGGGTTGCTACTGGTAGGTTTACATATGGATGGAGGCGAGATCCATCCGGATTTGAAGTTCTCCTGCTTTGATGGTAAGCAAGCCTAACCTGCTTCGATGGAACTAAATGAGTTTAGCCAAACGCGGTCTTATTTTTTATACATGCTGTGAGGTTTGTGAGCGACGAGCAACCGGCTCTGAACCATACATTCATACTTCCTTTCCATCACTTGATTAATTATGTTCAGGCCTGACAGAGTGCAGTACCAATTTAATCCATTTATCCCAGATTTAGCACGATTGATTTGGTTATCCTCCATCTTTATAGCGTGCGACATCGATCTCAAGACTTTTCATTAGGTCCAAGTGCACTCGAAGTTCCAAAAATTCAGAGGCTCACTGATATGAAGACATATGCCCTTTCATCAAGGTTCACGTGCTATCTGAAACGGCAGTCTACTGACAGGCGCGACATGTTGTTTGTTTTTCATTGTCTTGCAGATTCTTCCAAACAATGGAGTCTTGAAATATGCCTATGATGACAAAGCACCATAGTGTTGTTTGATGGTACTATTAATTTTCCTAGATAATGTTTTCTTATGTAAATCCTATATAATGTTTTCTTATGTAAAGTGTAACACCGTGCGGTATCAAAAGTAACTTCAAACACTAAATTGCATTTATTGCCAAGCCACAAAGCCATCAAGAGGCGCCATATTGTTCTCCACTTGATTCCTTTAATGCACTAAGCCACCCTCCTCGATGACTTATCCAGCATCAAATTAAACTCTCATGTCCATTCAACTCCTGTATTCCACTTCTATAATAAATTTAGCATATAATCAAATTCATTTGTTTTTTTTTTCATACCCGAAAGAACGCCTGGAGTTCTAGTTTTACTAGACAAATGCATTAAACAATCTTCTAAGTTTCTAGTCCATGCAAGAACATGAATTGATGGAATAAACCAAATACATCAGCACCATGCAAATATACAGCGGAATGCACTTGACAATATCATGACTTGGAAGCCAATCCATTGACTATTCTACGGATTTAACCTTTCAACCTAGCAAACAATCGGGAACGTCTGCTAGACCATTATTCTGTTCTGCTAAAAAACGCAAAAGAAGATTATTCTTCCACTCAACAAGAAAAGATCCCGTTCTGTTCAAAGAGAAAAAGGAGCATCAACAAATCCTTAAATATCTATCTGCATCTATATATCTATACCTAATATTAGAAGTGTCCCTTACTCTCATCTCTATTTCACTCTTTGCACTCTCATGGGTGGCAAATATAGACAACACATCCATGTATCTCTTACTCCCACTCTTCTCGCTTTCATCAGTGGCACATGTAAGCCACGTCGGTTATAGTTTAGGGCTACAAAAACTCCGCTGGCACCACACCACTCATGTTATTGTGGCCTGCAGCCAGAACTATAGCCACTCATATGTGATGTGACGTGTGCGAGCATGTGGCCTGCTTTTCACCTTTTTTAATTAACTTTATACAATAGGTGCGCAGATTTAAACCCAATCGATCTCCAGTTAATTTTTTCATAGAAGATTAATTCTTCATTGCATCTAGTTAGCACTTATCATGGGCATTGGATTTATTTAATTTCGTTGAAATTAATAAGGTCATCTGGTCGTGCCATGCCTAATTAAATCCAACAAAGATAACTAGTTCATTATCAATGCCAGGGCTGATCCATGCATGTGACCACAACCAGTTGTATATATCGGCCTGTTGCGATGCATAGCACGTATATGCTAGTTATTGTTGGAAAAAATGGAAACGTTTGCTAGACTGATATTAAGAGGCATCCCTGTCGACCTAGCCTTGTAGGCCTGTACGGGGGACCCCGGATAACTATTAAGCGTTGAATCAACAATAGTAGGTGCGTTGATCCAATAATATTCCACGGCACGGATAAATATCACGATGTAGTAGGTGCCGCAGCATCCGGGCCCTGCGCTTCGATTTAAGGACCAGGTTCGGTGTTGGGCCGTCTGCGTCTTGGTCCCCGTCTTTACTCGATCATTTTCCTTCCGTGCTGCTGCCAGCGCTCCTCCTCCGTCCTCTCTCCGTCGTCGTTTTGGGCGGCGAGCAAATTCTTCAGTGCCTCTCCGGTGAGACTTTTCTTTTCCTTTTCAGTTTTATTTACAATCTATAGCACACCAAATCGACAGGATTGGGGTTTCGCTTGTCGTTTTTCCTCTCTACTCTGTACGAACGTAGATCTTTCTCCATGCATGTGGATAGATGGGTAACAAGCTAAGATATATATGATCCAGCATCGTTTACGGATGTTGAGGAACATAATAAGGGAGTTCGAGTTCCGTCAAGAAAATTTTATACAACTCTTCCTACGTTACAAGCCGATTAGCTAGAGAGGATCAAGGTGGTTACTTATTAGTATCGAGCTACGGATTGTAGTATGGCACGACTCTACGATCCAGAAAAATGCCGTGGTGGTTAGCACTTGGTACCATGACTTGCAGCCTCGCTCGTGGTCTTGGACGAGCAAGCTGAATAGGCAAAGAGCCAGAGAGCCAGGGGGCGTTGAGGATCAGATCTGAAACTCTGAATGGAGACTCTCACCCTGGAGAGATCTTGTTGGGGACTAATAACCCTCCACAACATCTCTTTAACATGCACATGACGTCACTATGGATCAAATTCCAACCTATGCCAGATGTCACAGTTGTAGGGAGAGAGAACAGAGGGACGAAAAAACTACTCGAAACTGGAGTTTTTCTTACGGTTTCGATTTTTTTTTACGGTTATTCAGAATACCGTCAGGATATTTTGAAATACCGCTTCCAGTAGTGAGAGTAGCTAGGGGGGCTGCCCGCTGCCTTGAATCTTATCCGCTCGCTGAAACAAAAGAGGCAGATCAGGAACGAGGAAATGAAGCGGGTTCATCTGCATGCACGTGGTGTGCTGGTGCTGCGTGCTTACTCACCGTCACAGGTTCACAGCGGCGTTGGTTTTGGAATTGAGGGCAACATGTCCTTTTCTGTGATGGGACCCCCATCCCCATGGCCCCATGGAATAGCTAGCTACTAACTATTTACATACTTTTTTGTTTTCTTAAAAGAATTGTTATATATACAGTGTGAGAATTCACTATTAGAGAAATTTTATTATGGTTGGAAAAAATAAGTACCATTAGTGAGGAGAGATTATAGAAAATGCTAATAACACTAGTAGATATCAAACGACCTTTTGCTCCCGGTCCCATTTAAAGCTACTTTACTCCTTGTAAAACCTGAAAGACGGGGTTCGAGTAAAGGTAATTGAATCGAGTAAAGGTAGGGACCTTTACTCCCCCCTTGAAAGCATTCAACGAGGAGTAAAGGTCCCCCGCCGCATATGGCTTGTGGAACCTTTTACTCCTCCCTGGTACTGCCAACCGGGGGAGTAAAGGGTGTTTTTTTTTTCTTTTGATTTTATTTCCTCGATTTCATTTTAATTCATAATCGGTTGAGGATTACAACTAATATAAACACATAATAATGCATAACTCCTAATCAGTTGAGAATAAATGTAATACACACATATATTAATGCGCACACATATATATAATTAAGGTACACATATATTACACATTAATAATTGTTCAAGCACACATATATTAAGGTGTTCATACATGTCTCGGTCTAATACATATTAGGATGTCATTACATGTCCTGATTACACAGGCAAAGGATCCTTTGGCAGCCATTTGTCATTGGGATCATTGTAGAACTCGCCGGAAGGCTCTAGGATCCGGGGTATTAATAAATCCGGCAATGCACTCTTGCATGGCTTCAAGATGCGTGTCTTTTAGTGTTTTCTCCATTAACCTCCTCGTCTTCAATTCGAAAGTAAAATAAAAAGTATTAGTATATATAAGATATGATTAGTTATATGAATATTGACGTCAATAACAACAGACTTTGATGTACATACGCACCCGTTCATGCTCGGTGTAATTTGTGGAATTTATCCCGATAAACTCGCAACAATATAATCCACATTGATCGTCCCCCTGTGGTTGTTGTAGACCCCACTTTAAGATAAAAAAGAGTCATTCGTCATATATATGAAGCAAATATAGGTACTTGAATTAATGTAACCATATATATAGTACATACCGGGAATACATTTACATGCAGTTGCGGTTCGCGATCTGTCATATTATGTTCATGTTTTATCTGTGCCCAAACCCTGCATAATAGATCAAAATACTTAGACTATTAATTAACACATAAGCAAAACGTTGCATATATAGAGGTAGATCGATCGGAAAACGTTTCATGCCAATGTTACAAAAACCGGTTTAGCTCCAATCCAGTATGTCCCACCGTCACCATACTATACATAATATATCATTGCAGTGCATTGCTTGTGTCGTTGTCTTGGGCTTCGGAGGTAACAGGATATATGTAACTGGATATATGCTAATGTTAATGTTTCAAAGATTTTTAATTCATGCTAATGTTACAAAATTCTCAAAAGGAACCTTGCCCAACCAAACATGCCAAATGAAGGTCTGTGCACCAAGAGTCCAAGACTAATTTGGTTCTTGCACATGATTGGATTTGCAATGACGACGACTAAAATTAACACAATCATCTTCTCATCATAGAAAAGCCTTTCTTCTGTCCCTTCATCACAAGCTAATTTAACCAGACACAGTTGGAGTTGCTCACTCCATCTTCCTGAATTAGTTTCATATATACGTTTTTACTGGACTTTGCACTCAACCACTCATCAGTATCATGTTTCTCAGCAGTTGGGGAAACAGTAAACCAACAAGTAACTTTTTCTTGGTTGGTAATTTTACTAGCAGCCTAGCACTTTGATCAATGGCGGCGTTTCTGCGTTCTTCAGTGATTCAGACGGCTCGCCGTGCCTTCTCAGGGGAAGGGACCCTATCTGTCCGCGCTCACACTGTTTTCTATCAAGTTACAATATGAAACCGACACAGATCCCTTGACACACACTCGTCAACTCATCCATGATCGTAACAATGGAATCTTTGTTCGGTGCAAAAATCATTAAATACAACTTTCGGCCAGGCATTGAAATTTCAGATAACATTAATTTGATAGCAAAACAGAGACGCAATTTTTGATCTTGGAATTTGAGACCAGAGCAAAAAATCCCAGAGACTTGCCTGTTTAGTATTGTGTATACAGAAGACCAAAATTGAGCACCTAACTTTGTTGCATTGTGGTTGCTCAATTACAAACTACAACAGTGACACAATGGCATCAATAAATCGAGGTGAGCACCACTGATGGAAGAACAGATGAGTGTCGGGCGCCCTTACCCAAGCAGGCGACGGTGGAGTCGGGGAGAGGGAGCCGGGCGCCCTTACCCAAGTAGGCGACGGTGGAGTCGGGGAGAGGGAGCCGGGCGCCTGGCGTCGGGGTAGGCCGGTGCTGCTCGTCGGGCCGGGGTTGGGCACGCCGGGAGAGACGGCCAGTGCTGTGCGCTCGCCGGGGAGAGAGCTTGCCGGTGCTGTGCTCGCGCGGAGCCGGGAAAGGGAGGGCCGGTGCTGCTCGTCGGGGTTGGCCGCGCCGGGAGAGGGAGGGCCGGTGCTGTGCTCGCCGGCCGGGGATTGCAGGCCGCGCGGTCGCGTCGGGGAGAGCTGCCGGGGTTGGCCGCGCCGGGAGGGAGGGCGGCGCGTCGCGGTGGGCCGGCGCCGGGCGTCGCTGCGGGCGGCGGTGGAGTCGGGCGTCGGAGGCCGGGCGTCGGGGCGCCGCGGCGCGTTGCGGGCGCCGCGTCGGGGAGGAGACTGCGTGATTTCCGGATCTGAGGAAGAGGAAGAGCGCCGGCCGGCTTTTTATTCGGAAGGAGTGGAACCGGGAGTAGATAGTTTTCCTCCCGGGTGGAGAAAGGACCTGGGGAGTAAAGGTTACACCTCTACTCCCCGGTTATCATTTGGCCTTAATAATAAAGACCTATTTCTCCCGCTAGGAATCGGACGCGGGAGTAAAGATCGAATTTTGGCCGCCACTTCTCACTTCCCGCCATTGCTGTGTCTAACTTTCTTTTAATTTACAAAAATCTATTTCATAAATATGTAAAGTCTAGTTATTTACGTAGTAAATTACATAGTAGTCATAATTTTTTTCAAAAACAATTATAGTTGCTTTTTGCTATATTACACACATGAAAAATATGTAATCTAAAATTGTTTATGTTTTTCTACAAATTTGTGAACATAATGTAATTCATAATCACTATTTCATTAATGCAAAAATGTTGCCTTCAACTAAAATAATTAATTGCATTGTTTTTTGACAGAAAATTGTTTTCACATCATTTCTACGTAAAACATTTCGTGGGTGCACTTGTTCAACGTATAATTCAAAGATGAAGGCGAAACTCTCTTCACTTTAAAACTCAAAATTTTGACTTGGTCAAACCTCGTCAAACAGAAGCACGAAATGACCTCGTTCGAAAAATTTTTGAATACAAACATGTTAGCACTCATCATGATCTAAAATATTTATATAGGACATTTTTGCGTTTGAGAAAGTGTTTGGAAACACTAGTCACAAAATCGAGAATCTAAGAGAGAGTTTATGGAACTACTAGAGACAATTGTCAATTTGGAGCTATACTTTCCAAACACTTTCTTAAATTCAAAATGACCTAAATAAACTTTGTAGATCTCGATGAGTTATGAATTTTTGGTACTCGTGACATTTTATTTTAAAAAAAAATTAGGGTTCGAAAAACTCGAAAATTCTTTTAATTTTTTTTGGAAATTCAAAGTTTCGATGGTTCAAAATCTATCAAATCAAAAAATGTCTAATATACTCGAGTGTAGATCTTGAAGAGCTAAACAAATGTGGTATTCAAGACTTTTCGATTTGAAGCCACCTAGGGGTCCGAAAAGTGGCTCGAAGCTCTCTTCACTTTAAAATTCAAAATTTTGACTTGGTCAAACCTCGTCAAACGAGCAGAAATGACCTCGTTCGAAAAACTTTTGAATACAAACATGTTAGCATTCATCAAGATCTAAAATGTTTATATAGGACTTTTTGCGTTTGAGAAAGTGTTTGGAAACACTAGTCACAAATCGAGAATCTAAGAGAGTTTATGGAACTACTCGAGACAAACGTCAATTTACAACTATACTTTCAACCGACTTTCTAAAATGCAAAAATGACCTAAATAAACTTTGTAGATCTCAATGAGTTATGAATTTTTGGTATTCGTGACTTTTTATTTTAAAAACATTTAGGGTTCGAAAAACTAAAAATTCTTTAAATTTTTTTTGGAAATTCAAAATTTCAATGGTTCAAAATCACAAAAATCCAAAATATCCAATATACCGAGTGTAGATCTTGAAGAGCTAAATGACGTGATATTCAAGACTTTTCGATTTGAAACCACCTAGGGGTCCGAAAAGTGGCTCAAGCTCTCTTCACTTTAAAATTAAAAATTTTGACTTGGTCAATCCTAGTCAAACGAATCACGAAATGACCTCGCTCAAAAAAATTTTTTGAATACAAACATGTTAGCACTCATCAAGATCTAAAATGTTTATATATGATATTTTTATGCTTTGAGAAAGTGTTTGAAACACTAGTCACAAAATCAAGAATCTAAGAGAGCTTCGAGCCACTATACTTTTCAAACACTTTCTCAAATGCAAAAATGACCTCGAACATTGTATATCTCGATGAGTTATGAATTTTTGGTATTCGTGATTTTTATTTTAAAACATTTAGGGTTCGAAAAACTAAAATTCTTTAAATTTTTTGGAAATTCAAAATTTCGATGGTTCAAAAATCACAAATCCAAAAATGTCCAATATACCGAGTGTAGATCTTGAAGAGCTAAACAAACGTGGTATTCAAGACTTTTCGATTTGAAGCCACCTAGGGGTTCGAAAAGTGGCTCAAAGCTCTCTTCACTTTAAAATAAAAAATTTTGACTTGGTTACGCCAAAAATGGATTGAGAACATTTAAAACCATCGAGGTGGTTTGTACAAAAATGAAGATTGAAGGGTGTGAACGGAAAATGCCCGAGAAAAACATCTATTCCCTGTTTAGGTGAAGAACTGGGAGTAAATGTCTAGATTTATTCCCCGGTTTGGATGAATAACGGGGAGTAAAGCTTTATTCGGTTTGGGCAAGAACTGGGAGTAAAGGTCTACCTTTACTCCCGCTAGAGTCCCCAACCGGAATAATGGTGTCAGCTGGCCTTGGCGGCAACACGCCCCATGGCCTTTTACTCCCGTTGGGGATTCAAACCGGAGTAAAATACCTTTACTCCCACTTCAATTTCAACCGGGTAACCGCGTTTTTAGGGTCAGAGTAAAAGTCGGGTTGTGTAGTAGTGTAATGGATCCACATTTTTAGTAGTAGCCCCACCAATTTAGTATAAATTTGGTACCTCTAATTTTCTAGCCACTTGATCTCTCCTCACCAATGGTCCTCATTTTTTCCAACCATAATAAAATTTCTCTATTAATATATAAGCCTTATGGTCATTATTTATTCCCAGAGACCAAGAAGGTATAGCCGGTTTTGATTTACACTCACAACCTCTCTCACTTCTCAAAATATTTGAATTTTCTTATCAAATAATTATAAACGTAATAATACTGCATATTACAATTTTGTTCAAAAAAAACTGTATATTACAATATTAGAGATCTAACAATTATGCTACCAATAATATGCCTAAATTATAGTCTTATACCAATGTTAATATGTCGATAACTAACTGAACTTTTTATGCTTTATGTGTTTTATCCTCCACAGCCTACGTAAGCGTATTCAGGAAGCCATGATGATATCTATTGTTATGCCGAACACATAGCTCAGCATAATTAAGATTTCAACTAATAACATTCAAACAACAAGTTGGAATAAGAGTACAAAATAAAAAAAAAAACCTTGTTTTAGTTATATATCTATATTAACTTTGGTATAAGACTATAATTAGAGGCATATTGATCAGTCTGTTAGGTGTTATTAATGACAGGCACATACAATTTATATATATGTATATTTTTAGAGCTTACTTTAAGATATTTTATAAAGTATTGGTAATTTAGATGTATAATTAGGGGTTATTTTTAGTGATAATGAAGTTGAGAAATTTAAATGAAATTTAATGGTTACTTACACTATATTTGTATATTGGCATACGCTGTGGGTTACTTAAAGTTGTTTTTACTTTTATATGGTTAGTTTTGATGTGTCACATAGATTATTTTTCATAAGGCCATAAATGGGTAATTTAGATGAAGATTCCGGTCATCTTAAATAATGACAGAGCTATTTCATTTATGTATGTATTTAGAGATTTACTTTAAAATACTTATATAATAGAAGAGGAGGAGACTTTTGTGAAAAGTAGTGAAGATCCAAAAAAAAAAAGAATTATATAATAGCGGAGGTGAATATTTTTCTAAAAAAAAAGTATCATAAGTTGACAGTAACTAAAAGGGTGTCTGGGAGAGAAGATTTTCACCTAAACCTTAGTTTTATTCCCTGCCGTGCGTGCTTAGTCCCTTCCATGAATAATACTTAGGAAGAAGAAACTAATGGCAAAGAAAAGGAAAACAAAACGTTTAGGTGTGGATGAGAAGACTTCCACCCAGGCGCAATATAGCTATATTCTAAGATGAAAGAAGAATTATTTATGTTCTCCCATCCTAGTTAATTCTTAGTAATGTTTAGCAATATAATTTGCTATTTTGGACAATCGATTGATTTTACGAAACCGTCTTCATATATACTGCCAATGTGTTACAAAGTCTACCTTCCATCTTATTTCTTGTGTACTACTATATATCTTCATCCTAGAAACTAGATGTTTTAGTTTTGTCCTAATCAAATCACAATACAATAATAATTTTTATATTACCAAATACGTATCATCAGATTAATCATGAAACATATTATTGTAGTATATCTATTTGGTGTGATAAATATTGTAAATATGCTCTATAAATTTGGTCAAACTTTCATATGGCTTAACTTAGGACAAAGCATGAAGTTTTCTTTTAAAATATGGAGGTAGTAGAAGAGAAATATATTTAATCTTCTTTTTTGGAATTGTATAAAACAGATAAGAAATGGCCACTCATGATGATATATATCGCACTCTTGAAGACATGCAATGTAATCAAACAGGAAAGCCACTGAAGCTTAGTCTACACTTCTTGCAATCCATCACAAAGGACTTCTCAGAGGCAAACCTTATTGGCAGTGGAGGATTTGGAGATGTTTACAAGGTATGTGGATTTTTTTTTCTTCTACTAAAAAAACATTACGAAACCTGATAAAATACAAGAAATATTTCACTCTATATATAGTTCAATTTGTCCGTCTAACACTGAACAAAATTTTGACACGATTTCTGTCCCTAAACAATTCAATACTAAGAAATTTACTCGGTGTTGATTGGGTTATATAATCACTTATTCTAAGAGGGGTGGATTAGGGTTTCTTAAAACTAGGCCACTTTCACACAAAAGTTTGTGCACTAAGGTTTTATATGTGATGTTATCCCTGCTATACAAAAGTTTTGCATCCTATATTCCAATACTATCAGCTACTCTAGAATAGTAAAGAAATCAACCGATGCTAGGTGAAAGAATATAACATGGGATGTAAAGAGATCCAGGGAATGCAAACAACCTCACTGTTGCTTTTTAACAAGGTATCGCAAAGTTCACACTTCCCCCTAAACCTTGTAGGAGTCCCTCTAATAACGAAGCTGTTGAAAGATCAATCTCTCAGTTGGCTAAATCCACGGATAGCCTATGGACCCTACTATTGAGCAGTGGGCCTTTGCTTTGCCTCGCCTATAATCTTTGCTTGTAGAGTCTTAGGCAAAAAACCTAAGGTGCCTATCCTTCCTCACAGAAAAACGGTAGCAACTACACAAATGCATTTGAAGGGTCTCACAAGACTTATAAGCCATGTATTAATACTCTTGGTGCACACAAGCATCACAAGCAAAGAGATATGCAAACTAACTTTAGGCTAATACCTAAAGTAATACACTAACTAGGTCAAGCACTAATGTCTTACGCTCCCTTTGGAACACAGGGATTTCACAAGAATTATGTAGGAATTTTATAGGAATTCGTTTATTTTCACAGAAAAATGCGAGGGAACTGAAAAATCCCGCAATCCAAAGGGCCTTAATCTTATCTAGTGCACTTTGGAGGATAGTGATTTCAAATATGTGTATGAACTATAGCTATCTCCAAAAACTCGAAATGGGTAGAATAGAGGGGTATAAATAGTCCCAAACCCACAAAAGAGACAATGTACACAATTTCACACTTTATGCAATCACCAGTTTTCTGGTGTCTGGATGCCACTCAAATAGTTTTTGTGCCCCATACACATCATTAGATGGCTAATGGCAAATCCCAACTGGAACTAAACCTCCTGGTGCATCACCGTTGAATCACTATGGTGCATGTCATTCTGCTGTCACCAAACCTTCTGATGGTCTTGGCGTGCCTTTTTGTCAAGCACTGGAACAATGCTACGGTGGTAATATTCTAACTGATTAAAGTTCATTATTGGATCATTCGATGAAGCAATTTCACTAGGTCTTCGTGGGGCTGACAAATTGATCTGACCGGCATGATCTATTAGTCTGCTACCATTGTTCAAAGCCCCAGTGGTCTATGCTTCTTAATTCAATTTCGTTTCTTCACACATCACTATCGGTTCAAACTCCACCTTCGCCGACGGATTTTGAAACAGCACAACCAAACTGGCAGTAATGGGGGGCTCACATCACTGCCGGTAACTCAAAACCAGCAGTGATATGCTGTCACTGCTTGTTCCTAGCACAACCCGGCAGTGCCCACTTCAGCCAACACTGCCGTTTAGTGGCTCAAGCCGATAGTGTTCTATCAAACAACACTGCCGGTTCTTAGCCCAAGCCGGCAGTGTTCTTTTCTCCATCACTACCAGTTTGGGGCTCAAGCTAGCAATGTTCTTTTCTCCATCACTGCTAGTTTGGGGAAAACACGCGCCTCCTGATGGGTGTGCTCGGGATGGGAGAGAGAGGAGGGAGGAGAGGATGAGACCTTTTTTGTACCGTCGGTTTATCACTGTCGGCTTAAGCCAAAAACCAACAATGATAGCACCACATCACGGTCGGCAGTGATATGTGACCGTCCACTCACTGCTGGTTTTTGCTGACCCCCAATCATTTTCTCATTTTCAAGCTAAGAACCGGCAGTAAAGGGTTATCACTGCCGGCTCACCAAAAATTGGCTCTGATGGTGCCGACAGTGAATGTCTATTATGGGGTATTGTTGTTTGCTAATGTTCTAGGGTCTTGAACACATACACTGGTCTTTCTTTGAGGTGCACTCTCCAAAATGTCTACATAAATGAGACTAATTCCTTTTATACTACCAAATATTGTTAGTTCTTTTTTGTCATGTTTTCACACAATCAAGAATCAACAAAATCAGAATTAATCTATCAAGATATTTGGTTCTTCACACTTATCCCTGTTGATAGATATTGTAGTAAAAAGGCATGTTGCTCAAGTAATGGGGAAGGAATTAACCAAACCAAGCTCTAAGTTAGACTTGAGTGTGTTTTGCTATCATAGTTTCTATGTCGAAATGATTTGATAGTGAATCAGCAATGTCTGTGCTAGAAACACTGTCTGTCTGGGCTGCTTGTGGTAGGATGGTGGGCCTTAGTTTCATAGCCACACGGCTTTAGAATTCGCATCATGTCATCTCCTGCTAGGCTAATGTAGCATGTTCAGTTCACGCGACACTCAAAAACGCAATCTTGGTCAGTGTGTTTTGCTATCATAGCTTCGTGTCGAATTGAATTCACAAAGTGAATCAGCAATTTACGTGCTAGAAACACTATCCATCTGGGTTGCTTGTGGTGGGATGGTGGGCCTTAGTATTCATAGCCACATGGCTTTAGAATTCGCATCATGTCATCTCCTACTAGGCCAATGTAGCATGTTCAGTTCACGCGACACTCAAAAATGCAATCTTGGTCTTTGCTCCTTCGTTGTGCACAGCCGAGACTATAAAACAACAAAAATGAATCTATGGATTGGAGGAGGTTGTTTTATTCATTGATGCAGATCACTCTAGAAGTCTAGACCCAGTGGCATACTTCAACAAAATGAGATCTCCCATTAGCATTGGCATAATTATGGCTTTAGAGCTCACTAGAGCTTAAGGAAATACATAATTTAAAGGGTTAGGGGGCAAGTAAAACATAGTAAAAATTGAGCGAGGCCATTGATGGGCTCGATATTGATAGAGGAGCCAACATACCTCCCATAATGCATCGCAGGGTTTATAGTATTTCTTTCCTTCTAGCTTATGTAACTTTTACTATTAAATATATAGATAGTCATGTAAATATATATGAATTAAGGTGTGTAGTTGAAAATTCACAGGGAGTGCTTGAGGATGGCATCGTTGCTATCAAGAAGTTACACCCATATCATGATATGGATGGCGAATCATTTCTTCGTGAGGTTGATTGTCTGATGAGGATTAGGCACCACAATATAGTCTGGTTTGTTGGGTACTGTGCTGAAACGCAGGAAGAGTTCATGCTGCATCAACAGAAAAATGTTTTTGCAGTGAAACAAGAACGGTTGCTTTGCTTCGAGTATTTGCATAATGGAAGCCTTCAAAAGTATCTTTCTGGTACGATTGTTCAATGAACATGTGATCCAGTTACTCGTGTATAATGGATGCATTTTTCTAAAGTACTCTGTGCTATTCAAAATACTCAATGCTTTTGATTTAGTATGGTCTTCCATATCTTTATGAAATCATGGTTGTACATTCTAAGCAATCAACATGTACGATTTCCATGTTTCTTTAGAGTAGATGCCACTCTCCACCCTGAAATGTTAAGAGTATTTTGATCAATGAAAGTTAAACAAATTAGATTTTGATCCTTGATTTCTCTTACAGTATTTTGCTAAAAAAGAATCCAATATGATTTCAGATGCTATTTGAATACAAATCTATTAATCCATATGTCCTAAACTTATATATAATATACAATTTCACTAACTGTTGGTCAAAATCTGTAAAAACTGACTTTTTCCTGTATGAAATATAGTTTGATCATTTTGGATGTAGTAACATATTAGCATGGTCAAAGTTTCACAAGTTTGACTTGATTTTGTTCACAATGTCAAGCATGTACTAGAGGGAGTAAATGTACAAACTATACATCGGCATAAGCTATATAGAAATCTTACAACAGTATTGTTAATTAAGGACTTATTATTGTAATGCACAATTGTACAAATCAAATGGAAATTTTGCTCTACAACACACTGCAAAAATGAGGTTTTATTCATAGGACACAAGACTAATTGACTGTGCCTACATCACTGTACTATTTGGATTCTCTATTCTAAAGTTCAGTTGGCTAAAGAATAAAACTTTAGACCACTTTATCTCACTTTGTATGGTCTAAAGTTTTTGTGGGGTTGGCTAAACTTTTAGACAACACTTTAGATCTTCTCGTTTGGAGCTTTAAGAGCTAAAGTTGTCTAAAAGTTTTGTAGCTAAACTTTAGATCATAGGATCCAAACATGGTTTAAATGGCTTTTGTCCATGAGAAAACGAGAAAAAAACAACTCCATGCACAAAATACAATATATGCTGAAACTTTGCATAATGATGGAATATGATAGCATACATTTTGAATTGTTTGTTTCCCATCTATTTATTCTTATATAAATTTTGGATTGCTTGCACAGTTTTTTTGGGATTCGTTCCCCATCATCAAATGTTTTGAAAAAACAAGATGTAGAAAGGGAACGCCAAACACTCATTGTGGTGGTGCCCTTTATATATAGCCATGCATAGAAATAGTACCACTTGTGGTACAAGTTAGTGTGGTACAATCATAGGATATACAATAATCCTAATATCCGTGCATGTAGTTGTAGAGGTAGGATCATGAGCACACACACTGGTCTAGAAGTTAGTAAATAGCTATACAGGATGACCCTTGGTCATGATGTTCACAAACTGGTACATTGATGGGATTTGCAACACACAAACTTGTCTTAGTGCAACCTTCTTAGGGATGAAGTGGAAGTCAATCATGATATGCTTTGTGCGACAATGATAAATAAGGTGGGTGTTGGCATTTCATAATGTCATCACTAAAGATAGAGATAAAATCTATCTCTAGCGATACACGCTAGAAATGCTGGTAGGTATTCCTTAACCTCACCATTAGGAATAGGGTTTGAATTTATCCCAAATGATGTTGCTAGGATCACCTTCTTTGCCATTCCTTAGCATCATCACTAGAATTGGTGTATTACGATATTATCCGCATAAGCGCCACGGATCTATCATTGTAGCATTTCACCCAGAAATATTATCAGGGTATCGTTATTTGTATTTTCCCAAAGGAAGGCATGGTGTGTAAGAGTCTAGCATGGATGATAATCATAAGAACATACATGCATAATGGACCAAGTGATCATGCGGGGGTAAGCAGATGATTTGTAGATAGTGGACACACACACGGAGCATACCTCAAGGATACACGGAGCATACCTCAAGGATAAAAGAGAACTAAAGAATAAAAGAATGTTTCTAAGTGGAGCAGGCAACTCTAATATAGCCATGCAATGAACAAGTTAAAGTCATATGAATAGAATTAGAGCTAGGTTTGGAATAATAGTGAGATCCCCCATCCTGGTCTGCCAAGCCAAAAAGACATTTACGAACTCCTACACGATATATGAACATGGTGAGGGGCGGGTTTAGGCAGCATAGTGTGATCATCCGCCTTGTGGGGGCACGGAGCGTGCGACACCGACATGACCGGATCGGGCCATGTGGTTACGGCATCGTCGCCATGCACGGTTTGGATGGCGTGCCTCCACCGTGGAGAAGGGACAAGGCATGGGGCGTCCCCTAGGTCTTTAGCGAAATTCAGAGGTGGCTCGGGGTGATGATGTCACGGGGGTCGGGCGAATGGAGTAGCCGCCCAGGGGTGCTTTGCTCATGGCAGGTCGGCCTTGATGTAACGTATTTTCGAGGCTCCGGTGGGGGGGGGGCTCGGGCGAATCACGGGGGGCGTCTCGTGCCCGAACCTCCCGGGGTCGGGCGAGGCATAGGCGCCCCTAAGCGGAACCTTTTGTGGGCCCAGGGTGATGTATGCGTGTATTTGAAAGCAAATATTGGGTTGCGGCGTTTCCGGCTGGTGGGCTGGGCCTTGGCTACCCGTTCGCCTTGTCCATTAAGTCGGGTATCCCTTTTCTACATACCCGACACTCTTGAAGAAGCTATTGTAGCTAGCAACACTCGGCTATGACATGAGCGTGTAGCACGATACTCCACTTCAGGCGCTAGTGCGGGAGACCATGGTCTACCGTTTGGAGGACCAAGACACTAGACTATCATCAAGGAAGACGCAGAAGCTAGAGTTGGCGTAGCGCGTGTCTTAGCTACCCTCCTAGGCAGCATCAGAGTAGACGGTGATAGTCGATGGCACCAATGGCAATGAGAAGACCATCAGAGAGGGAACCCTTGACATACCGCAGTATCTGCTTGATCAATGCATGATGTGTCTCCTATGGATCAAGCATAAGCAAGCATACTTGTTTGAAAGCGTAGGCCAGATCAGGCTGCGTCAAAGTGAGGTACTACAGGGCGTATGCGTGACTGCTGTACTCTGAGGGAACGACGATGAGGCCATCATCATGGCAGCCAACAACTTTGTCTGTGAGTCCACCAGCGTCGCTATCGGGTGGCACTCAGACATGCCAGGACACTAGTGGAAGTTGATGATGTACCGATGTTGTGACAAGAACGGTATCACCATTGCGTGTCGGATGTCGAGGAGGTGATGCGGGGTCACGAGATCCATCAGGACAAGTCAAGTGGAGGCACACGAAGATGATGTGTTCTTGGAATACTAGGGATGATGCCATGAGGATAATGTCAATGATGTACATGTGTAGGTAGGAAATTATTGGTATTTGTTAACGTAAACATAATGATCTACAAGTGCACGGATACCGCTGTTTCTTTCACCCATAAGTATTTCAAGGTATCAAATTCACAAGGAATGCAAAGTGTACTAATTTAGGATTGAGTTCATCATATGACAACAAGGGTAAGGGATGAGATGGGTAGAGAGGATATCTTTTCTTTGGATACTAAGATATACTAAGGGTTAACTACAATTGTGGACTCTAGTTCGAGTAGCAACTAAAAGGGGTGAGGCGGGTGCTAAACCGTCCTAGCTTGGCAATGCTACATTTTAGGAACTTAGCAACATACGGTGGATTCCAGAGGATAGACATGGTTGTCACCACCTGCTGCCTACTATAAATCATCCTTGGGATAAGCTACAAACCTAGGTAACCTTTAGCCTAGACACCATGAATATGCTATCAATTACTACTATCATCTGAATATCCCTAGTTAGACAAGAGAACTCAATACAAGTGGTGAACCTTGAACAAAAGAAGTATAACACTTACCCAATCAAGCACCAATAACCATAAATGATCTCAGATGAACACTCAAAACTATGCCACATCCATCAAGGAAGGAGAGAAGCCGACAGGTCCGACTCTCCTCTAGAATTTCACTCACTCTCTCCTAATACCTCAACTACAATTGGATGGGCAAGCCATACAATGACACACTGTTATTGGTAGAATTGGAAGAAGTGAAGTGTGTCGGTGTGTGTACAAGTGACAGTGTGTGGGGGTTCCTATTTATGGCCTTGGATAGTGGGGAAAGGTGGCCCCATGAATCCATGTGACATGTCTTGATAGCCCTTGGATCTGAACCAACTTCAATTGACTTAAAAAAATGCCCCTAGATGTCCTAATATGTGCTTTTGTAGTGTGTCCAAAGGGGGCATCGTTGTGCCATCTGGTCCATGTTGGGTGACCTGGGGATTAGCATATAGTGTATGGTGCACCTCCCAAGGCACCTAGATGAGTAAGAAAGCTCCATGCCAAAGTTGAGGTCCATTGGACTTGGTGTTAGGGTCAACTGACCTAACGGTGGTTGCAGCCTGATATCTTTCGAGAAGCAGGGGACTGGGCGATAGCCCAGATGGTTAGCTTCCCAGGTGTGGAAGCAACCGCTCCTGGGTTCGATCCCCATCGGGGACGGACTTATGCGCCCCATTTTCTGCTTAAAACAAAGCCCCCCTAGTTCCTCCTAGGTTGGGTCGCATTATCTTTCGAGAAGCATAAATTTTGCATCTAGACTCCAAATTGGGTGATCCAAGTGTGCATTTCATTAATCTCTGAGATCTTTGACACAATGCGGTCAAATATGTTATTGGTGTGAGTCTTGGACTATGCCCATTTCTCCTATTGTACTTGTTTGGAATCATGTAGTTGTTCAGATAAGCCCTCGTGTATGTTATATCTTGGTAATAGGGCTGATGTTGTGCTCCCCATTCATGGTATTTGTGTGACAAATCATATATATTCCTTGCAAAAATGAGTCGGGACATAGAACTTATGGAATTGATTAACTTTAAGCACTTTGACTACAGTGGAGGTCATGTGAATTTTTCAGTTTAGCTGGAATTGATGATCGAGTTATATGAGTTAAGGACCATCAACAACGGAACAATCTCAAACTCTGTAAACAAAGAGAAATGCATCAAACTTGGAAGCATCAAAGTTGATGTTGTAGTTGTACGATGCAAAGTGCTAGTTCCAAGACTGAGAGCCTACTTGAGCCCATATAAGTACTTCTGCAAGAGATAGATGTAGTCCAGAGCAGCGAGGTTGACGAAGCCCGATGGCTCCTAATAGTGCATGGTCTCCTCCAACTAGCTGTGGAGAAAGGCGTTCTTTACATCTAGCTAGTAGATAGGCCAATCACTGGAGGAGGCAATGCTAAGGATGGTTCAAATCATTGTTGGATCGACATTAGCCTATTGTGAGATGTCCCTCACAACCCATCACACCTTGTGTCGAGCCAGAGAGTCATTAGAGTGGAACTTGTGCTTGTACAACCATTTGCCCATCACAAAATTTGCCCAAGTGCTAGGTGCCATTGTCGATTGGGGCCTTGTACTCCTCCACTAC
The DNA here is from genome assembly GCA_015847255.1 of Hyparrhenia diplandra. Classification (NCBI taxonomy): domain Eukaryota; kingdom Viridiplantae; phylum Streptophyta; class Magnoliopsida; order Poales; family Poaceae; genus Hyparrhenia; species Hyparrhenia diplandra. Next base: position 55,602 of record JADLZK010004567.1, on the reverse strand, counting down.
CCCAGCATGCCAATTATGGTTGATGAGTGCATTGCAATAGTTCATCGGGAATGGCAATGCCGTCATGGCAGAGAGGTTAAGCGATCAATAGGCTGCAGACTACTTGTCTGAGTGCATGTCGTCGGCCAGGATGGCGGTGGTGGTGTCGGACCGTCCACTAGCATCAGAGGCACTATGGGAAACAGTGGCCCTACCAAAGGTTATGGGGATGGTGGCACATCCTATGATAGACGATGCCAAATCGTCACCCGACCGCCGATTGCCCTCCCACAAGTAGAGTGTTCGCTAGAGCTGCTTGCGGCGGAGCAGCTGCTGGTGGCGCGCTAGTGATGACTGGATGGGTGTCGACTGCAATGAGCTGAGTGGCCACGGTTAGTTGGAGGCTAGCTGAAGGCAGCCAAACACATGAAGGGAGGAATAATCTGCGAGTTTCTGATGCAAAAGCTAGTAGGGGATGCCATGATGCAGAAATGAAGTGGGTCACAGTTAAGCACATAAGTGGCAGCGGCTAGAGCTTTAGCCAAGTAGGGTGCAGGCATGGACGTGTGGATCAGCATGGTGCGATTTGCGTCGCTGATGGTATGAACCATGCGCTCTACCTTGCCATTTTGTAGGAGGTACATGGTCATGAAAGATAGAAAGCATTGCCATGGATACAGAGGAACGAAGTGGTGGCATTGTTGATGAATTTAGTGTCGTTATCAGCTTGAAAAGACTTTGGTATGACGCCAAACTTAGTGTGAGCATATGCAGCAAAATCATCAATACAGCGGTGCATGTCAGAATTGTGGTGTAATGGGAATGACCAACAAAAATGAGAGTAATCATCAAGCAATATAAAATAGCATTTATAGCCCGAAGGGCTAAGAACTGGAGATGTCCATACATCATACTGAATAACTCAAAAGATGCAGCAGTAATAGAAGTGGGATTGCTAAGAAGAAGGCATGTGTGCTTGCCAAGTTCGTAGAAATGACACAAAGAACATGAGTGGCGATGGTGGAAGGGCCATGGTGATCGATGCAGTGATGCCACAGGTTGGAATTGGTGAGGCTGCAACTTTAGGGTGGTAACAAAATTTTGGTGTAGAGGTCTCCCATACTATTGTAGAGAAGAATCACACACTCTATCAGCTGTCCTTAACAAAAAAAAAAAAAAAAAAACCCAAAGCATCGAACTCAATAGAGCAATTATTGTCCTGAGTGAACTAGAGAACAAAAAGCAAATTGTGAACTAGAGTGGGAGCAACAAGGACATTGCTAAGGTGAAAGGAGGTGTCAGCTACCAACAAGGTGGACGTGCCATGATAGGAAATTAGAATGGTGCTACCATTGCCTATAGTTATGAAGGAACTAGAGTGACATATGCAGGAGAGCAATATACCATCCGATGAAGACATGAGCGGTGGCGCCGGTGTCGAGGACCCAGGGGTTGACGCCTTGGAGCACCATCTGCTTCAAGGTGGCGATGAGGCTGAGCTAATTCCATCTGTTGGCACCCTGTTGTGGTACAAGAGGCAGCGAGACCATCGCGTGAGAGAATTCGGTGGGTACAAAGGCAGTGTATGCCTGCCGAAGTAATGCACCGAGGACCTCATGAGGGCTCCAGGCAAGTAGCAACTATGGTGGTCACTACTGCTGCTGTCGCCCTAGGTGGTTAAGCACACCTAAGGGTTGTCCAATCATGTGGCACTGCAGCCACCACTGCCGTTACCGCCCTGGTACTGACCGCCATTGCCACCACAATCCTTCTTCATGTTGTGCCCTGACTGCCACTGCAACTACCATGACTACCCAAACTAGAGGCACCTAAGACAAAGGATACGAAGTGGCACACCATACCATACATGGATGATCCGGCGTATGACGCGGTCTGTGTGGTGACCTTGCCCTCATTGGCGAGACGGTGTTCCTTGTGGGCCAGTTTCTCATGGCGGTAGCGAAGTCCGGCAATGGGTTGGAGCCAGCGATGTTGTCAGTGGTACTAGAGAATCAAGGGTTGAGACCGTGCAGCAGATCAATCTGCAAATCGAGGACAAGGTGGCTGACCTCGCGCAACATGTTTGTGGTGGCCTTCATCTTCTAGCAGTATGCATCCATGGAAAGGTCCCCTAAGTCATAGAGTGGAACTCATGACCCGAGGAAGACGGCAAGGGACTCCTTGTTCACCTAGAATAGGGCCTCAATGGTGACCCACAGATGGCGAGCGGTTTGGTCGTGCTTGAAGGTGAGGTCGAGAACATCGTCCGTGACAGGGACAAGGAGCTAGTTGTGGATGCAGGAGTCAGCGATGGCATGGCTATGGTTAGGGTGGGTGAGGGGACCACGGCCCACTACTACACAAATTCTTTTTCCATGCGGTTTTTTTTATTTACCATAGCGGTTTAAGTAACCACCACGAAGCAAAGGCCACGGTTAATCGATTAACCATGGCGGTTTTTTAAGGGTAACCGCCCAGTTAATCAATTAACCATGGCGGTTTTTAAAACACGTCCATCATGGTTAATGTATTAACCGTGGCAGTTTTTGTTACTTGACCGCCCGCGGTTATGTTTTTCTAGATTAATAAAAAACAATTTTAAAAACATTATAAAATGATAAATATGATAAACCGAGAGAATATATGCATATAAAATGATAAATCAGAGAATATTTGCACACAACATAAACAAGCATCACATTTGTTCATTCATATGACATTTCCACAAACTCGCAACACTCAGTTCATATTACAAACACACCACCTCCTATAAAGTTCAAGTTACAAACATGGGGAGGGCCGGGCGTCTAGATGTCGGCAACCGGTAGTCGCACATGTTACACATGGTCCTCCAGTTGCGTATTCTCTCGTACTGGTCATCCAACGCAAGCTCGCTCAGGTCGTCATAGAACTTCCCATCATAATGCGCAATGTCGTCCGTGACGGCCCTATAAATATCGGCGACTGTTTTCTTGAACTTAAGGTCCACCGGTCTGTCTACCCATTTCTTTTTGGATCTGTTGAGCGCCCGCCAGCTGCTATGGTACTCGTCACAAGCCCTGAGGTCCTCACAAACATAGTATCCACACAGGACGCTGCCTAGAGGTTGCTTCGCGCACTGCATGCATGATATATGTAGCACCTAATCGTTAGACCATTTTGAGAGCATTCAACAATATGGACTAGCACACACGAGTCATGCTACGTACCGGGAATTCTCGCTTCAACTTCAGTTCGTTCGGCTGGTGCTCCTTCCGACTCTGGGTTCTCCGATCGTAGCGGTCGGGATCGGCCAAGTATTTAGCGTAAGCTCTGTATAAAATCCAAGAGTGTCAGCAACTATCTAGGTCAAACTTGATACGTATGTTGAGTGTATGAAAGAATATAAGTGTCGTGACTTACTCTTGCATAGCCTTCTCGAAATGCCTATACAATAATTTGTCGGTACTTTTCAAGGACTCGAATATTACGGCAATTCCATCCTGAGGGTAGATCAAAAAATAATCCAGTGGCCCATTATTGATGTTGATTGTAAACCACCGAGGCTACACCATTCAATTAGATATCGATTTCGGTCTTGAAACATGAAAAGTATTGAAGAACCCGGTAGCCCTTTGACTTACCTGAATTGGTGGGCCGCAAGGAGACACCTGTCTCTCCGGATATTCTTCATGGCCGCATAGATGTAGTTTGCCATCCTTTTAATGCCCTCACCGATCCTGTCAACCCTGTAATGTATTATTTGCTCCCTGTCCAAGTTCACAAGAGCGGGGTGTTTGTCGTCTAACCAATAGCCAGTAATTTCTCTCTGGGCAATAAGTGATGGACATAGGTAGATAACATCTTGCCCTGTCTCCTGGCATACAAATGCTTGCATTCTACAAGCACAAGTCATCATGTCATTACAGGAGGAGTGGTAGTAGTGGTGGTGGTAGGAGGTAATGCATAAATGAACTCACATGGCAAAGAGGGTGACTTGGGCGACGTCGAGTTTCTGGCACCATAGCACCCTATGCATGTCGTCGAAGGTTAATGGGAATCTAATATCATCGTTCAAGTGAAAGAGCTCCATGGGGCACTTGACCATGAAGCCTCTCATCCCGGCCTTAGAAGCATGCATATATAAGATGTGGAACCTCCGAGTCTCCCACTTCTCCTCCTCGATGAGCTGGCCCAAGGGCAACATGAACTTGCCATTCTCAAAATGGTCAGGGCAATCTGGGTTTCCAAATATTGCACGCAGGCGATCGAGCACGAGCAGGTACCACACCGCTAGGGCGGGGCTCTTCCCCGCATGTAACCCTCTTCTTCCTCATCCTCGGGAGGTGGCATCCGCTTCCTCTTGCCCGTTTTCTTCTTCTTCGGCCCTCTCGACGGTCCCTCCTCATCGACGCGACAACCGGCATTCCTCTTGTATCGACTCGCGCCGCAGTGCGGATAGCTCTGCAAGTCCGCATACTGACCCCGGTATAGAATACAGTGGTTAGGGCATGCATGGAACTTTCTAAGCCTCATCGCCACAGTAAGAATCAGCTTCTTCGCCCGATAGGTATTGGCGGGCACCTTGTTCCCCTTTGGTAAATTGTCACCAAGGATCCCTAACAGGTCATTGAAGCTAGTGTTCGACCACCCGTGGCGAGCCTTCGGCATCAACATCTGCAGGTTAAAATGCAACACCATGCAATGCTTCAGACAACTGCCACTGTCCTTGTAGAGAGGATCCATTGCCGCCTGCTTCATTTCTTTGAAATTCTACAGCCACTTTGGATTGCCAAACAGAATGTCGTCTTCATCTTGAAGGTTAGCAATATCCTCAAAAGCTCGGCATCCTTTGGCGAAAACTCATCAACTGCCGGCTGCTCACCATCCCCACCCCCATCGTCTTCTGGCATGTTTTGGAGCAGATCATTTATCGTGATGTAATCACGATTCTCAATGTCATCGCTAGCTGCAGCTGTAGCTGATGATGTGGGTTGTTGTCCTCCGTCATCCACCGCCACCGTCGATGTCGTCAACGAGGGTCCTCCGGACGATGCAACGGCAGCACTCGGATCTTTTTCGCCGTGATACTTCCACACAGTGTAATTCGGATCCTTGATGAAACCATACCGTACCAAGTATGACGCCACCACATCGTCCTTATGTAAGAGCTTGTCCTTGCAATTATTGCATGGACAGCTCATTTCTAACCGACCCAGGCTTACCCGATGCTTCTGCGCAACGAGCATAAACTTTTTCCTCACATTATCCAAGAAAGGCGCATCTATCGTCGACTTGTACATCCAATCCCTGTCCATGACCTGTTACGGAAAAAAGAGAGGAAAATCACCTAAATCACCTAAAGCATTGAAAGAGAGAGAGGAAAAGTACCTAAATAAGCACCTAAATCACATAAATCATAGAAAAGCACCTAAATCACCTAAAAAGAGAGAGGAAAAGCACCTAAAAGCACCAAATTTTTAACCTAGATCTGCTTTCTCTCTCCTACATTTGGATCTAGATCTAAAAATCACCTAAATCATGCAAAAGAGAGAGGGATTAGGAGGAGAGTAAGTATCAACCTCTTGCGGTGCCACCCTTCAACAAATCCAAGGGCAAAACTTCCCCCTAAGAAATGGCCAATTTTAGGGTTTTGGAGCTCAAAACCCTAAAAAAATGGTGGAGGAGCCACGGGGAAGAAGAGGTGGGTGGCTGCATTTATAGCCCTCAAAACCCTAAAAAATGGTGGAGGAGCCACGGGGAAGAAGAGGTGGGTGGCTGCATTTATAGCACGAACTCATGTGGTGGTTAAATAACAAAAACTGTCACGGTTAATTGATATTAACCGTGGCGATTAAGATTACAACAAATGCCACGGTTAATCCATTAAACATGGCGGTTTTGTAAAATAACCGCCACGGTTTTGTGAAAACCGCCACGGTTAATGGATTAACCGTGGCGGTTTTCTCCCTCGCCCGGCTGGCTTGCCTCCCTCCATTAACCGTGGCGTTTTTTTAAAAACCACCACGGTTAATAAAACCTAAGTGCCTCGCAAAAGATTTTGTGTAGTAGTGGCACGTACTCTGATACTACGTAGAAAGGTATTAGAGGAATCACCACGTACCTATTGTGGAAGGTGTGTTTTATATATGTATAGCAATGTACAGGAATAGTACAACCTTTGGTACCAGTTATATAGTGGGGTGCAATAATTGGCTATACAATAATCTTAATTCAAACAATCCAGAAAAATCATTGCAAAATTTACAGGTATGAGAATTTGAGCATTATATCTGAATATACTTCATTTTGTAAACTAAGAAAAAAATACAGAATGGTCTTTTCCCTTGCTGCATGTGTCTTGTCGATAAGTCAGGTGTTGCATGAAAAAAATCAATTAATCTTGTCTTCTAAAATAAAATCACTCCATTGTTGTATGTTGTAGCCAAAATTAAAACTTCCACAAAGAAATTGTGGTACTTGCTCGTCTTCAGAGTGGCAGACAAACATGATGGTCACGTAGTGGTTCACTATGTCTGTTTCAAAGAATGCATTAGCTTTGTCCTAAGTTAACCTTCTCTAGTTTTGACCAAGCTTATAAAAAATGTATCAACATCTTCAATATGAAACTTTTTCAATTAAATCCCATGAAAAAAAGTCTTTATAGTGCATTTATTTGAATATGTAGGTGTTGATATACATTTGTAAAAAACTTGGTAAAAGTTAGGAGGCTTGGCTTAGGACAAAGAGAACTATAATTTGTGATGTAAGGAGTACAATACTATGATGTTTCAATATTATGCAATTTTTGTATTATTTTTATTGATGATTTGAGGATTTTTTTTTTATTTTGTTTACATGTACAGAGGAACCATGTGAACTTCCATGGCACGTTTGTTACCAAATTATAAAAGGAATTTGTCTGGGATTGAACTATCTGCATGCAAGCAACATAATTCACCTTGATCTCAAACCAGATAATATATTGCTTGATGATGGCATGGTGCCCAAAATTGCTGATTTTTGGTTTATCAAGGCTATTGGGTGAAGGAAAAACTCACATTACCACAAAAAGGAATTTTGGAACAAGGTGAGCTAAGGATATATGTTTCACTTTGAGATTCATAGTTAATCAGGGATATATTTTTTTCTCTGGTGTTAGCCGAGACATTATCAGTGTTCATGCATGCAGAGGTTACATGGCACCGGAGTACATAGACTACGGGAAGATCACATTCAAGTCAGACATATATAGCTTGGGTGTGATAATCAGAGAAATGGTGATGGGACGTCACAACGATGCTACGACTGACCTAGATGTACGTTGAAAAAGAAATACATACATGGATATATATATATTTACAGTTTTGACACCTCTGTATTGGATTGGTTTTGTCTTTTTTTTTTTTTTTTTTTTTTTTTTTTTTTTTTTGGGGTAATAATTAGTACATTGCTAGCCAGGTACCGGAAAGCTGGGTGATTAGGCTGAAAAAGGATTCATCAAACATGAGGCAGACGCAATGGGAAATCGGCTACCAGCAAATAAAAGCGTGCATCGAGATATCACATAAATGCATGCAGCCAAAACCAGAGGATAGGCCATCTATGCTGGATATCCTAAATACGCTGGAGGAAAAGGAAGCAGTGGGGCCTACTCCAAACGATCTGGTACGTACAGTCATGTCAGGATAATCTAACCTAGCGGATTCTACACGGGAGGCATTCATCAGGGTCTGACTTAGTTTTAGAATACGTGGCATCATAAAATTGTGGTTCTATAATATAATCTACACAACAAAATAGCATGGTTTAGAAAAAGATGTTAATTAAGCCTTGAGTTTTTAAAGCCCCAAAAGACTAGTCTGTAACAAAACCATGGTTTCATATAGAAACTACAAGTCTGGTTGTATCCAAATATATACCCGGCTGCTTTTGAAAACCAAAACATTTGCAAAACCATAGTATTTAAGCAATACTTGTTTTTTTTTACATAAACAGAGGGGAAGAGAGTTTCAAAAACAGAGGGAAGAGTATTACCCACCTACTTCATTTGCATTCGAATAGCAAAGAACTTGCTCTTCCCTAAAAATAGCAAAGAACTTGCTGCTCAAAAGGACTGGATTTTTTATCCAATACTCTAAAAACACTTTGTCCCCGAACTGTGGGCCTAACCAACTGTTGAGAATTTAATTTCCTGTTTTATTGACCCTGCAATTGGTCACATTTCATGGCCACCACAAGTTCCCGACACTGAAATGTTAACTAGAGGCATACCCCGTGCGTTGCTACGGGACTTTCTTAAAAATAAATCTGTTATATACATAGCATTGCTATATGTTATTCTATATACTGTGTATGTATGAATTAGACTTGCATGAATGTTATTTTATTGTATCAGATCTGGGAAAAATCGGTAAGCTAATGGAAGACAAACCAATAGAATACTTGATTATATTGTAGAGGAATAGGTGATAAAACAAATAGCATATATAGATGACTTGTATGTTAATGGATTAAACATTAAAAGTATTGCACGTGATAGATTAAAAGTATTGCACGTGATAGATTAAAAGTATTGCACGTGATAGAGGTGATGTGGACATTTTTGTAATTAATAAGGGATGACATGGACTTAGTAGAAAATGATATGGACATCTTGCATGAAGAGATAGAACATCTAGTGAGGTTATTTAGTGGGAAATGATATGGACACCTTGCATGAAGAGAAAAATAATCTAGTGAGGCTTAGCTTTATAAGAGTATATAGATAGATATAGATATAGATAGAGCCAACTGTCTAGAAAACTGAATTTCTGCAGAGTAGCACTACGTACTTTACAGATGGTTCAGAAAACACCATATCAGCTGGACAGCTTGGTTTTCAGATAATGGAAGCGTACAAAGAGCTGTGCACTAATTAATCTGTCCATTGATACAGAGGGTATTAGTGTACACCGGTGAGTTAAGTACATGGATTGCTTGATACAAGTGGATGGAGCTCACGTCCTGGACGTGATACAGAATAGATGCATTTCAACAAATAATCAAATATTTTGCAAGATATAATGGTTTGTTATCAAGTATGGGTAAAAATCATCTGATACAGTAACTATCACAAGTCATACTGAGCTAATCTACCCTCGCTGCCACATGGTCTGCGTGCCAAATTGGAAGTGATGTGATTTTAATACAAAATAAATACAAGCAAATGTGATTTCTAAGACTGAAAGCATGCCTTTGTTTCGGGATGAGGTCGATGGGACGACCATGTCCCTGTTTTTATGAGACTGTTGATACCGGAAAAAGTGCCGACTAGTGTAATGGATTCCACTACTAAAGTCCTGATATCAAGACGATCAAGAAACATGTTCCGATCATCGTATTTTGGGTCCAGACGAAGAAAAGATGGTTTTGGGCACAGTCCATCAAAGTTAACCTGGCCGGTTTCCAGAACCGACCAGGTGGGTTTTCCTGTTTACTGTCAGGGACTCTGGCCTAACTCGATGAAAACCCACTTGGCTGGTTTTAGGATCCGGCCAAGCTGGTTTGCCTGGTCCGAGACCGGTTGGAGTCCAACTCAGTCTCAGACTCTTTTTTTGCATGGGAAACTTTTATATTCTATTTTGGAGATGTTTTCTACTGGGATAAGATCATCCTCTCTCTATATATTAGAGGATCACATCCGATTGAGCAATCCAGTTTCCAATTGATTAAAAACACATCTATTAATACTCTTTTTCCTTTACCCTAACTTTTCTAACCACTGATGTTCGTCTCTTCGAGAGATGGGATTCGGTGGTGTTCTAGGTGGCCTTGCCGACCCTAGGGCAAACCTAGATGTGCTTCTCCCTGAGGTGTCTTCCCGGGAGGTGTTCTCAATATTTTCGGGAGAAGAATACGCATTGAATCAGCTCTACCATTCGGTTGGTCGGTCTTCCTGATCTCAGGCATCCTCGCTATTTGCATCCTCAGGCGTGCTAGCCCTTGCTGGTGTGTGATCCAAATCAACAGCAGCACCCTTTTTGGTGACTCTGCTGGGACCGAACGTTAATCAACTGTCAGCATGTTCAAAGACCATGGCAAGAAGGCGGACGATCCCACAGATCTGTTCAACCCTGACAACATCGTCTATCCTATGACGATTGATCAACTCCTACAGGATCTCTGCAAGCTGGTGGAGGAGAAGAATCTGCTAACTTACAAGCCACTCTTGCAAGTTGTTTGCTAGATCAGTGAGGGGTGGCACAAAAAGAAGTTCAAGGTAGTCAATCCAGTTTCTCCTTCGACTACCACTCAACCCAAGGTAACACCACACATAAAGTAATATATGCATCTTCTGTTGTTACTGCAGAACAACTTAATATAATGATGGCGGATCATGATGCGGCTATGATAACTAGGTTTCATAATATGCAACACAATTTTAGTCCTAATAAACTATTGGATAGTACACATATCATTGTAGGGAAACGGGTATGCTACACAAGCAGATCTACCACGTTCAACCAAAATAAAAACATGTGAGCAGAGGATCTTGGATCGTTACCATTAGACACATAGTGCAGCGGAAGAAGAGCTGGAGCAGCCCAATATCGTGTGCGTCGATGTAGTCGAAGTAATCGTACGTCCTCGCGTACCAGCAGCAGCAACACATCCGCCCACCTCATGTTTGTCACCGATCAACACTGCAGCAAGAACAACAGCGTCTCCATAGTATCCACACATGCAGAGATGGAACACCAGGAGCCGGTGTGCTAGCACCTAGCGCATAGCCGAGGGGGAGAGAAAGGGGGCTTAGGCTTAGACTTGAAAGGACCAAGAGTTATCCTGGTGTGCTAGCACCTAGCGCGCGGCCGAGAGAAAGGGGGCTTAGGCTTAGACTTGAAAGGACCAAGAGTTATCTTTCCCATGAGGTGTTGGTAAATTTATATAGGGAGGAGAACTCCCTAGCTATCTCAACATCAACAAGCCATATGGCATTAATTAATGTTGCATGTTCCACCTCCACTCATGGGTTTTAAAGCCGTCTCTTATTAAAAGCCCATTAGTACAATACTAATGGATTATGTTTTAACCCACTTATGGATCCAATTTATAACAGGTATGATTGCCTCTTGGGCACATCACCAACAATCTCCCACTTGCACTAGAGTCAATCATCTAGGCAACTATTCCAACCCCTTAAGTGTGTGACCCGTTAGGTTCATGTGAAGACAGCCATAATCGAAAACCATTTTTGATTTATTAATCAACAACGGCACCTAGCAGTACATATTGAATCCTGCTACACACAAAGATCATATCGGTCGAACCTTGATATACACACACATCTTGATCCCTTTGCCACATGATACCTGTTGAACTCAAGGCGAGATTTGTGCCACCCTTGTGATAACTCAACACTTCACTAGATCTAGTAGTGGATTACAACTTTTCACTAACTCTTTAGTCACATCATGATTAACTATTTAATCATATTGGTATGGCCATGAACTTTCTTAATCCAGCCATCTTGAGGGGCCCAAAGGTATCTCTCCTGTTATGAAGGAGGAGCAAATTCCATCTTGATCTGCTCAGATCCCATCCTATGTTTCAAGGTACATCCAAAAATTGCTTTTATAACTATCCAATTGTGGAGTAGCGTTTGATAGCCCCAAAATGCCACTACAGATAGTGAGAAACAATGATGATCTCAGGTCTAAGGATCCAGCAGGTATACCACTCGGGAACGCGTTTGATGGCATATATTAACATATCAATCCCAGCAATGTACAGAGTGGGTCAATCCAACACCATGATCTCTTTCATGTGTCCACATTATTGATTTGATATCTCTATACCAATGATCCATGGAACATGATCATCAATCAATATCAATACATGTGCTAATCTGTAAAATCATTATTGTCCCACATAATGACATGCATAAGACTAGGGATAATTTTGAATAACATTGCAAAACATAGAGTTTCACGAACAAGTCAAGTACTTGCCAATCAATTTAATAATGATAATTCAAGAAACTGAATAACACTTTATTCAGCACTTATAAACATAAGACGTTATACAATTATCTTCCACTCACACTAAAGTAAATGATGCATGTATGTAATACCGATTGCACTCATGTGTGCCTCATGCTTTGGTCATGGAAGAGGCTTCATCAATGCATCAGCAACATTGAAATCCATGTGCACTTTGCAAATCTTCACATCACCTCTGTTGACAATCTTGCGAATAAGGTGACATCGCTGACGTATATGTTTGGAGTTTTGGGGTGATCTAGGCTCCTTGGCCTGTGCAATGGCACCATTATTATCACAATAAAGGTCCAAAGGATTTGGCGCACTTGGAAGCTCACCCAACTCAGAAGCAAACTTCCTAATCCAAACAACCTCCTTAGTAGCTTCGATGTTGCAATATACTTGGCTTCTATCATAGAATCAACCACCGTTTCTTACTTGGAACTTTTCCAACTTATCGCTCCTCCATTGAGGCAAAACACAAATCCAGATTGTCTTGACTATGATCTCTGTCGGTTTGGAAACTAACATTGGTGAATAACCACTTACAATGAGTTCTTCCTTACCTCCATAAATCAGGAACATATCCTTAGTTCTTCACAAGTACTTCATGATATTCTTTACAACCACCTGTGAGCCTCACCAGGGTTAGATTGGTACCTATTCGTGTAACACTTAGAGCATAAGCAACATCTGGGCGTGTACATAGCATGGCATACATGATGGATCCGACCATGGAGGCATATGGAATCATACCCATTCTTTTTTGCTCATCACCGTCGAAGGACACTAAGTATTGCTAAGTGAAATGCCATGTGACTTGGCAAGAAACCATTCTTGGAATCCTGCATATTGAATCATTTTGATACCTTGTCATTGTATGCACCTTGGCTTAATCCAATTAACCTTTTTTGATCCATCTCTATAGATCTCAATGCCCAAAATCTAAGCTGCCTATCCTAGATCTTACGTAGAGATGATTTCTTAATGAAGACTTGACAACTTGTAGCATAGGAATATCATTTCCAATCAATAATATTTCATCTACATACAAGAGTACAAATACATGTGCACTCCCCAACTCCACCCTTGAGTGGACACTAGATCTGCCTGAGTGAAATTTACCGGGCTTCTGCCCAGACTAGAATCTTGGCCAATACCTTCCCCACTACCTATGGATCCTCCCACTACCTGATCCCTGCTATGGCACCTCTATCCTAATGCTCTTCTTGTCTCCAATAATTTCATCTTCTTCAACAACCCGATCACCTTGTCGGCCTTTGAATCCATGCCAAATAGACTGACGGTCCCTAGGGCCAAAAACCCTAGTTTCCATGGTGAGGACCTACCTAGCTAGAAGTTCTAGGCTAGACTTTTGATGGAGGATTTGATGTGGATGCGATCGTGGAATGGGATTGTGGACTCAAGGTCAGATGCCAGTGAAGACATCTGACCCGAAACAAGATGGATGGGTGTTGGTATTTTTAAACACACGCAGATAAATAAACAAGTGCATGTATACCGCTGTAGCTTTCAGCTAGAGTATTTCAAGTATCGTATCCATAGGAAAACATGTGAGATTGACTATAGTCTAACTTAACTTGGGGTAGCAACCCAAGGCTAAGGATAAACAGAGGAGCGTAGAGAGGACTACTACGGTTCTCTATTTCTAACTTGGGTAAGTTGTGTATTCTAGTGTTCACTTGGGGACATTACTAAGGAGAGCATAAACAGAGTATGTTATACCATGGCAACCGGGTCCTACTTGGCCTACAAACGGGAGGTGGACTACAAAGGACTCAACGAGGCTGTCACCCTTGCGATCTACCATCGATCTAGAATGCAGGGTGCATCCATGAGTAACCAGAGTCTAAGCACCACGCTTACACCACAATTACTACTTTACTCTTCGTAGAAAAAGAATAAAGCACTCAAAAGAGTCATGATCCTGATGAACAATATAATCACGAAACTTACTTGAATCAGAAATCAATTACTAGAGATGTCTCAGAAGCAAGCTCAGGTAGAACTTGGATCCACCAAGGTACAAGCCGTAGAGAGAGCACCGACAGGCCAACACTTCCTCCAAACTCTTCCCTCACTCTCTATCTCACTATTTGCTATTTACAAAGGATAGATCCTAATGTGGAGGACTATTCTTCTCTTGATTGCTTTCCCTTCTGGAGGAGGTATGAGGGGGCCTTTTATAGGGGGAACCAGGAGTCTTGTGGGCCCATGAATCCATGGCAACGTCAAATCTTTGCCCTCATTACAAACTGACCTTGAGCAATAGCGGTCATGGACTCTCAAAGGCGGTGGGAAACTGACATAGAAAGGAGAGGCTGCCAGGTGGGCTCCATAGGCTGATCGGCCATCAGGGTGGGGCTAGCTGGCCTCCCCTCTCGGTTGTGAAACTTTTTTGTGCCTTTTCTCTTCCTACCACTAAGGCTTATGTGGAGTTCATAGGTAGCGAGAAAGCTAGAGCATACTTGCAATGCATATATTGTAAAGTCAAACCTCGGATCCAAAGAGAAATGAGTCATACAATCAAATCAAGATGTGCATGTGCATGGATATATGTGGTGTGTATATATATGTGTGTGTGTGTGTGTGTGTGTGTGTGTGTGTGTAGGGTGAGGTTTTTATACTCCCGAGTAGTTACTCCCATCTTCGAAAAACACATTACGTATGTGTTCATACTAATTTAGCAGTTTGAGTATGTTTATATACTCGTATTAAGATACTTCAAATCTTACTACCCTAAAAAATTTTCGAAGGAACCCATATTTTTTAATATATTACTAAAATGCCACTACTTGTAGTATATAAAATAAGTATATCCATATACTCTATGTATGCATGCATACTTAACATACATACCACCCTAGGTGGTCTAGTATGAACATATACTTTGCCTCCATACACTTGGTTCGGTCATATATGCCCTAAATCTGGAGATATACACATGGGAGTAACTACTCCCGAGAGAGTAGAAAGTATTTTCCCTATATATATATATATATATATATATATATATATATATATATATATATATAGGTGGCTAACCTAATTCTACCTTGCTCTTTTGAAAACTTATCTCTCTTTTAAAATTTGAAAATATTTTTGTGAGAGAATAGGGGCTATCTTTATTCTTTTCTTTCTTCTCTTTTTTTTTAGGCCAGTGTCTAAGTACCCATTGTTTTCAATATCTCGAACACTTTTGTTTCCATTTTTTTTCAACTCTCTTTTTTTTTCTCTTTTTGCATAGCCCATGCTTCTTTTCTGCAACAGAACTTTAAGAGATAGTAACAAGAACTTGGAGCATTTATTGGGTGGATGGAAAACCTATCGCATGTTTTTGTTTACTCCCAAAGCAGGAGTAAAACATTTTTAGGTGGATCTAAATGGAAACATGTTTTTATGCCTACTCCTAGTGTAGGAGTACTGCATATTTGGGTGGTGTGTATGTGATCTTGATTTTAAGAGCATAACAAATCTTTCATAAGGGTTCCAAAGCTTGACAAAACTCAATGTAAAAAAAGCAAGCGGAATATATGTGGAAGTTTTCCAAGCCTAAATAACATGTTTGGCTCTGGTGGGAATGTAAGCTTTGTCATACAGGGAACTCATCATGGCATTTTTTTTTTTTCAAAAGATAAATCTCTGAAACTTTAGTATCATTATGAACAAGATAAATAGCAGCTTTCATGCCTACGATATCATATCCTCCAATTACCTAGACTTAGATCAAGCATATGCAACCCATAAGTTTTAAGTTCAGAGTAAATCTTTACATCGAAAATAGTTTTATCCAAAACTCGGGAGAACTCAAGGTTGGAAACTAGGTACTTGAAAAGAATTGCAATAGAGCAACTATTCATCATTTCAAATTGAGCTATCTTTTGAAAAAAGCAAACTTTTGTATACGATCTCTCTTTTTATTTCTAAATTTTAAAATCACATACTAATGTTATAGAGAAAATAAATTTTTATTTTAGTTTTAGTTTTGCATTTTTTTTTAACTATGAATAAAACAAACTTAATCAAACCAAAAAGGGAAAGAGATACTTAGTTGGATACATGGGAGATGCTCTCCCCAAGCTAGATGTTGACACACTCTTTCAATCTAACATCTGTGATTGTACTTCCTCTTGTGGAGCATTAATGGATGTCGATGACTATTGAGGCAAGGGTCCAATAGTGGAAAGAACTTCCACATGCTTATCCTATCTTTTAAATCTTGAGGAACTCAAATAGACAACAAAACGTGGAATAGATTAAGTGTTAGTGGTTTGGCCACTTAAGACTTAGTTGTCTAGAGCTTTTAAGATTATGATTATGATTTGGATTTTTCTTCTTAACAGAATTTTCAATAGGATATCAATGTTTTTGGATTTTTATATTTTATATGATGCAAAGAAAATATAACAAGACGAATGCATATTTATTTATTTTTATGCCACCATGGTGAATACTTCTATGGGGTTTTACCCACCAAAGAGTTATTCACATGGGGCTTTAGGTTTTTAATGCAATGCAACGATGAACAATATTTTTGGTTTCTTTTTCAATGCAGATGTAGTAAAGTAAACATGATATAGGAAATGAATTATGCAAATGCGAGAAAGTAAATATGGATAACTATCGATGTTACCTCCTGGCGAGGGTTCGGTGATTTAAACAGGACTTCTTGTCATGTCCTTCATTCTTCAGGGTTCATCGGTCGACTCCGGAGATGGAGACCCTAATGGTGATATCTCTTGTGGTAGTGAGCTTGATGATGATGTCACCTTCTCTTTCCAAACTTGCTTGGTCTGTGGACTTGACTTTGGTGTAGGAGATTCATCCTTCTTAATTTCTACTTCCTCTTCATTCTTTGGGAGTTGATTCACCTAGCTTGCATTGAGATGATCGACATCTTCTCCTAGAGTGGTCCTTCTTTGGCTATTCATAAGTTGTATAGTTATTGAAATAACAAAGGTACCTTTTCTCCAAGGAATTGGAAATGGATTTTCCCTGATTTGATGTAGATGATCGACCGATGGTATTGAGGAATGGTCTTCTAAGGATGATGGGTGGATCATTCTATTCTTCTCCCATGTCTAGTACCATGAAATCCAGAGGAACATAGTAATCTTGAATCTTGACATGATGTCTTTTTGCTATTCCATCCAAAAATCAAAATGTACCGCCCGCCATCTGCAAAATGCACATGTGTGGGGGTACAAAGGGGAGCTAAGGCCGGTACCGCGGCGCTTTTTGCCCGCCACGGTTAAGGAAATAGGAAATCAAAAAAGAGAAACGCCCATCCCAAACCCTAACGGGCCTAGAGCTGGCCTCGCGCCACCGCAGCCTCCCGACGCCGGATCTAGACCTCCCGCCGATGATCCACTATCGAGTTTGTCGATCCGTGGGCCCCGAGGTCGGATCCGCACCTAGAGGTGGTCGATCTAGACCTAGAGGTCGCACCCACCGCCCTGGCCGCTCTGTGTGCCTCGCCATGGCCGCACTCTTCGATCCACTGCCACCGCCATCGATCCGCTGCCAGGGGACGCCACTGCCCTTGATCCGTCATCGAAGGATGATAGTGCCCTCGATCTCGCCATCGGGGGCGCAAACGTCCTCGACCCATGTGGATCAGAGCCGGTGATGCCGAATCCACACACACGGAGGTGTCCATCCGCGCCGGTATCACCAGATCCACGCGAAGGGAGGCCCATCCGCGTCGGTGTCACCCCCCGACCGGCGCAGGGAGGCCCGCGGATACCGCCGCCACCGTAGCTCGCCACTGCCACCGCCTTGCCATGACCGCCACCGCATGGGGAGAGGGGAGGAAGTGCGACCGCCGGCATCTAGGTGATGGAGGGGAGGGGAGGAAGTGCGGCGCAAAGGGGAGATGGAGACGAGGGGAGGAAGTGCGGGGGCGGTGGGAGTGCCAGTGTCGCCGAGTGAGAGAGAGGGCGAGATGGGGCACGCGTCATGCGAGATGGGGGCTGAGGGAGTAGAGGCGGGTTCTGAGGGAGGGAGTGGAGATGGTTCGAAGAAACCCTAGTTCTCTCAGATATATACGATGAGTGATACCGGGCTAAGATGGGCCGCCTGTTGGGCCTAATTTACCGTGGTGGTTGGATTTGTAATGTCCACCTCGCTTAATTATTAACCATGGCGGTTTCTCATGACCGCCATGATTAATTAAAAAACTACCACGGTTAATCGAGGTATTAACCGTGGCGGTTTTTCTAGGAATAACCGCCACGGTTAAGATTTTGGAAACGCCTCCTTAGACAATATATTAACGCTTGACCCAATGTCGTAGAAGGTGTGGCTGAAGATTCTCTGTTCAATTGTGCATTTGATTGTTGGTACACCTGGATCATCCTTCTTGGTGAGATATGGTGAAGCGAGGAGATGGTCGTACTCCGATCAGACTGTGTTGATCATCCTTACTTGATTCTTGTTGTTGCTTCCCGGTTCTATTGCTCCTTCGGTTGTTCTCCTTCTTGTCTGCTGTTGTGTCATCATAAATGTACACCTTTTGTGGGTGACTAGGAGATTGCAATATCCTATTCTTGAAAATGAACTTCTCCTTTCTATCCTTGATTTGAAATAGATCTTGGCACTGCTAGCGTAGATAATGGCTTTGGCAGTGCTCAAAAAAGGTCAGCCCAAAATGATGGGTGCCCTTTCATCTCCACCTATTTCTACGACCACAAAATCTCTTGGATACATATGACCGTCCCACTTTCGTACACAAATATCTTCAAGAATTCATTTCTTTGGGGTAGCGAGTGTCTCGATCTGCAAGCTATAAACTTATAGTTGTGTATAACAAAGTATCTTCATGTATTTTTCTCATACATTACCTTTGGCATGATGTTGACACTTACTCCAAAGTCATAGATAGCTTCTTTGAATGTGTGAGGTCCAATAGCTATGGGGATGACAGGTCTTCCAGGATCGCCTTTCACGATGGTGAAGGAATCATCCTTCCATCCTCCAAATGATCGTTGTTTATAGTAACATCCTACATTGTGAATATAGACAAGATTTGCAGTTTCTAGACCTTCTGGATGGTTTCCCCAGAATATCAACAGCGGCGGCTAGTTGAGCTATTTGTTATTCTATCATTTTATTAAAGCTATGCTGGTTCATAATGGCGGATGAAAAGCTATCCAATCTATTATTTATATTTTCTAGCATTTTGTCATTGGTAGATATCTATCTAGATAAACCCTCCATTATTTTACCATGGCCAGAAATTAATTCTCTCAAGGGTAGTTGATTGAAATTATTACCTTAATAATTACCTTGGTAGTTACCTTGGTAGTTCGGCCTTTGTTGCTGATTCCAATTCTGATTCTGCTAAGGACGATAATTGTTATTGTTGATGAAGTTCACATCCTCTTGAATTTCAGGGTAGTTGTTTCCTGAATGCCCGGCATTTCCACACTCTTCACATGTCATGCGGGAATCATGAATGTGCATGACTTCTTGCTTCTCATTAACTCGTTCTTTAAGCCTCTTCATTAGTAAGTCCATCTTAGCGAGACAACACGTCTACTTTCTTGAGCTGGTGCATACCTCCACCTCTTTTGCAGGGTTGAAGACGTTCTTCATTCCAACCTTGGCTGGAGGCCATTTTTGCCATAAGAGCTTATGCTTGTGGGATTGTGAGTGATAGAAAAGCACCTCCAGCAGCAGCATCCATATTCTTATGGGTGTTATTGGTCAGCCCATGGTAGAAAGTCCGCATAAGTAGTCAGTCCTCCATTCCATGATGAGGATATTCTAAAATATAGTCTTGAAAGCATTCCCATGCCTCAGGGATAGATTCATCATGTTGCTGCTGAAAACTCAAAATTTTCCCACGTAGAGCATTGGTCTTGTCTACGGGAAAGAACTTTGCTAGAAAGGCAGTAGAGCAGATATCCCAAATAGTATTTCTATCTTTGCTGGCCTAAAACCATTGCTTTGCCTTCCCCAAAAGTGAGAATGGGAAAAGATGGAGTAATACGACATCTCTAGTAACTCCTCCGATGGCGGAAGTACAGCAGATCTCTAAAAAGTGTTGGAGATGCGCACTTGCATCTTCATGTGCCTTTCCACAAAACTGGTTAGCTTGCACCATATTGATGAGCGCTGGCTTGAGCTCAAAATTTTCTCCAATTTCAACCCTCAGTCCAGTATGGATGTTATCCATAGTTGGAGTAGAGAATTCACGGAGAGTCCTGTTAACCATAGCTTCAAATTCTGGTGTTAAGCTTCGCTAGATCTGGTTGTTCTCCGATGTTGAAGCTAGAACTTTCTTGAGTTTGGCTTTTATCCTTCGATTAGTTTTTCTAGATCATCAATGAAATTTGTCGGAAGATCAAAACTGGTCATACATTACCCCGCATAAAATATCAAAAAATAGACAACAAGAACAAGGGTAACGCGAAATAACTTTAGGTTTTGTTGATTTATTGCGCGATGATTTTATTGAAAATGATCGTTCTCGCGGTATCTTTTTTCACTTGGGACTGGGTATCCATGCGGTGTTATACCGGTGGCTTCGAGGGGTATTCATGTTTGGCATATGCTAGCTCGACCGAAATCTTTGGAGACGATTCCATATTACAATTTGGTGGAGGAACTTTAGGACATCCTTGGGGAAATGCACCTGGTGCAGCAGCTAATCGTGTGGCTTTAGAAGCCTGTGTACAAGCTCGTAAGCCTATTTGAGTAGAGATAAATGGTTTCCTCTTTCACATCAGTGGGTAAAAGTGCATCAATATTCCTTTTTGAATGCTTAGCTACTTTTTCCGGCAATGGCACCAGAAATACTTGTTGATATTTCTTAACATCATCTTAAATACTAAGTTGTCATCTGTAACATCCGTAATTTTGCATCATGTTAAAAATCACTAAAAATTTGAACTTTTTAAAATTTACAGCAAATTAAAACTTTACAACAAATTAAAACTTGACTAGTTTATTTTTTGCAAAACCAATTTTTAAAATAAAATGTTTTCTAAAACTTTGCATTAAAATTCACCATATAGATTTAGGATATATGTTTGAGTGCCAGTATGTTTGGTTACTTGATTGCATGTGTGTTGCTCTAAAATTTATATTGGCACTAAATAATTTCCCGTGACATTCTTCACCATAAATATTTCTTTGCCTCCACCTTGATTTACCCACTGCCCACAATCCCATTCCAATCATCAATATGTGCTTAGTTTATTCTGCTTTCTGGGAAATACATCGTGTATACTTATATATGTATTATACACCTTGCTGGAAAATAATAAAAGGATTCCGTAAATAGAAAATGGCGCATGGGCCAAATCTCCTTCTCTCCCCCCCCGCCCAACCTTGGCCCAGCTATGCTGCACCAGCAGCACCTTTTTTTTCACCCATTGACAAGAAGGCCCCACATGTCATATCCTTCTTCCCCACCTCCCTTCCTTCCAGCGCACGAACAGCACCACGATGCACAGCACCGTCGACCTTGGCACAGTGACCTAGCTGACCCCTGTGCCCAACTGCCCTTGCCGGGCGTTTGGCCGTCTCCCGACATCCGCTGACCTGCTGTTCCGTACTAGTCGCCATGGCCACCGTCTTTACAAATATCGCGGCGATGCTTGGTGACCATGCCGGGAGATATTTCCGGCAAACCGCTCTACGTGTGCTGCCTCGCCTATAAATACCGCCATGGTCACCGCCGGGGCACCACGCCGGGCCTCGAGCACCAGTTCCCCTTCTCCTCTCGTTGGACGATAAAATCGGTAACACACCAAAAATAAGAGCAAGATCGCTCACGTAGGACAAGCCGAAATCGAGGATCGGCAAGCGCCTAGGGATGTCCACACCTGACCTTGTGCCTCCAACGATGAGCGCGATACGCAAGACACGTCGTCGGAGGAGCCTCGCCGGGAGCGCGGTACGCAAGACACGCCGCGAAGTCTCTTGAAACCCGGGACCCCCACACGCCCGGGAGGGACCCCGTGGAGGGCGTGTGGCGGCAATGGGCTGCCCTAGCCGGCCCCGACCGCTCTAGGGCGCGTGGTTGTCGCCGATCTTCCGTTCATGGCATCGGGCGCGAAGAAGAAGGAGAGGAAGAGGAGAGGATTTAGGGTTTGGTAGATGTGTTGTGACGATTGGATGTAGATGGGATCAAATCGCCATGAACCCTTCATTATATAGGGAGGGTGGTCTTATCCTTTTAGGAAACCATCCTTGACGTTTCCAAGCCTCAAAAACCGACCTAAACACGATTGGAAACAAATCGGTTCGGATCTCGTGACGGACCGGCCGCCGCCGAGCACCGGCCTTTTATCGGCTTGCACCGACGCCCGTGGTCGAGTCCGTGCGCCATCCAATAAGCCCCGCAGACGATTCGCCGCGTAAAACTCACCGACCCGGGCCATCGGACGCAGGACCGACGCATGTGTGCTTCCGGTGGTCGAAGTCCGGTGCAGGCCTCTGAACGCCACGGACCGACCGGGCGCATCGGGGGTCACCGGATGCTCCGGTGTTCGCGTCCGTCGGTTTTAACGTAAAGGTCTCGAAACCGATCAGCGGCGCCGGGCGCATCGACGCTTAGCACCGGACGCTGGACCGACGCGCCCGAGTCCGGCCGATCGCGTCCGGTCACCTTCCGTAAAGCCGTTTTCGATCCTCCTCGAGAATTTGGCTAAGTCTGGAAATTTGTGGTGACTTGGACCTCTAAAATATGGCTAAGTCTGGAATTTTGCGGTGGTTTAGCCTATGCCATTTTGGGTGTCAACATATGCCCCCTGTTTTCAGGTGAGAAGTGCACGAACCTGAAAACAAAACAAGAAAAACCAAACAACACGAATGCCCATCGTATCGGTTGTCCAATAACTAAGGGCGATACTATGTATCGGCCATTTTTGTTCTAAGGGCGATGCATGCATCGGCCATTGCTTGAGAGCACTTAGGCCTCCCGCCAAACACTAGGGAAATATTTTTCAAGTATCTCCCGTTTACCGCGTATTGCCTTTGGCGTTTTCCATCTTGTATATACTCAAGCTCATAGGAATTTCCGGATGTCACTTTGATCACTTTGAATGGACCTTCCTTCCCAATTTGGTGACCACTTGCCAAACTCATTGCTCTTCGAACCTATCGGTAATATAGTTTGCCACACTAAGTCACCGATTTGGAACGATTTGCTCTTAACCTTCTTGTTGTAAGCTCTTGCAACCCGGGCTTTATCCTTCTCAATCTCCTTTAATGCTAGTAGTCTTTTGTCGGTTACCTCTTCAATGTTGTCCATCATCATATCATGATACATAACAGAGATAGATCATTCAGCTAGCAAATCTATATGCATCCAAATTTACTTCAACAGGTAACACCGACTCTTGACCATAAACCAGCTCATAAGGAGTGACCTTTGTAGCACCATGCCTAGATATGCGGTGAGCCCATAAAGCTTCGACAAGACCTCATGCCACTTCCTTGGATTATCTTCTATCTTCTTTTGAATAAGCTTGATTAAAGTCTTATTAGTGGATTCACTTGTCCATTGGCTTGAGCATAATATGGAGATGATTTGAGCATCTTGATCTTATATGATTCGCAAACGCTTTTACTTCTTTCGCCATAAATGACGTACCTTGATCCGTAGTTAAAGTTTGTGGTATGCCGAATCTATGAATGATATGCTCGATGATGAACTCAATTACCTCCTTGTGTGTCATGTTCTTCAATGGAACTGCTTCCGACCATTTAGTAAAGTAGTCGGTAGCAACCAAGACGAACTTATACCCCTTCAAGATGGTGGATGAATCTGCCCAATGAAATCCAATCCCCAACCACGGAAAGGCCACGGCTTGATAATAGGATGAAGCATAGCAGCCGGCACTAGCTGAATATTCCCAAACCGTTGACACTCTTCACATCCTTTGTAGTAGCGAAAACAATCACCATCATAGTAGGCCAATAAAAACCAGCCCTTCTTAGCAACCACTTCATCTTTGGAGCCGATTGATGCGTACCACAAATGCCTTCATGTACTTCTCCCATTGCCACTCTTGCTTGATCGGTTCCTAGACACTTTAGCAACAAATCTTCTTGCAGCCTTCCTATAAAGCTCTCCATTATGCAATGTGTACTTAAAAGCAAGCCGCCGAACATTCTTGTCAACCTTAGTGCTAGGCTCCTGCAAGAATTTTATGAGAGGAGTTCTCCAATCTTCTAAATCGGTACTACCATTGTCCAAAACAGAAATAGACCGATTTAAAAGAACTTTACTTTGCTGTCCAAAATTGTAAGTGACATCGGTTTGTCCAATTGGCTTTGGTTGAACCGAATTTTCACTAGAATTTGAGACAAGCAAACTTTCATGCATCGATAAATGTTACAAATGAAAATATTTATCTTTTACATCAAAACCGATTGCATTTTGAGCAAGCAATTTTGCTCTTTGCACATATTTCATATGCAAATATCTAAAAGCACGATTAACACCATTAATCGGCCAAACTTGACAAAATAAGGCACGATTGCAAAAGCGCATATAATCGGCTCCAACATGATTGAACATTAGCTACGATTTAAACATGCATAAATTCAATCGGTTGAACTTGATAAACAAATAAAAACCATGATTAAATATACATGTGATCGGCTAAGTTTGTCAATCATATATATAGCTTCTTCTTGCCCCCCGGGCCTTATGTTACCGAAGTAAAATTCTCTAGGGGGCTTCTTTAAATAGCATGATGGTTATAAATATTCATCGGCTATATTGCATGCTCGTGGCGATAACAAAGTATCGGCCCTACAATCCACGCCGCGGGAATATGCATGACCGAAATAAAATATTTCGGCTCTTGATCATTGATAAGCGTGATAATTCGACATCCCTCCATAATATAAAGACCCATACCAAGAATCAACATAAGAATATGAGGGATAACCATGCATACCATGAGGTGAATTCCACATAAGCACGAAAGTGAGAAAATGGATGACGCCATGACCAATGATTTTGATGATTTAGTGCAAACCTCCAACTTGGCAATTGTGTCCTCGCATCTTTTTCCTTCTATTAGTTGTTTGTGATGCACCACTTGCTTGATCATCATCCTTTCGATCTTTAATGCTTCCTTTAGGGACCCATGCTAAGCCCCTTTCTCTTAGCTTCTCTGCACTGAGCTTCTGTAATTCCTTTTCTCTCGCCATCTTGGTAAACCCGATTGAGCATATCGGTTTAGTCTCTGTTGTGGACAGTGACATTTCTTTCTTGTTCTTAGGTACTTTTATCTTCTTTTGTTCAGATTTAGTACTTGCAATATAAACGGCTGAATTTTCAACTTGTTTACCATCAATAGCCAGATTTTTTTCAACAACGTAATCGGCTTTTCAATGGTGACACTTAGATCTGAACTTTTCTTTTTCCGTCCATCATACTTCACTTTCGGTAAACTTGTTTTACCACTTTCCCTTTTGGTACGGCTCGGACCGATTTTGATCAAATCGGTCTTTTGTACGATGATGAATCTTTCAAAGCGTCTTGGAGCTGCATACTCCACATGTTGTGGCTCGAAATATGATGGAACATAAACCTTCCTTTGCCAATGTTGTTTTTGAGGATGATGCTTTGGAGGCAACTTTGATGCTTGGGTTTTCTTCAATCGATTTGCTTCCCTATCTTTGTATATTTGGCTAAGAGCTCCTCGAAGCTAAGCTTCGGTCTCCTATTGCCTCTTTTCTTTGTCACACTTCTTGCCTCCATTAGCTTTATGAGCATCCTCCTTTCCTTCATCTTGATGGACATGATCCACGAAGGACCTCCACCGATTCCCCTTGCTCAATGGAATCAATCGGCTTTTGGCGGGAGATGGAGAGATTTTATTTGCCCCCGGTGTTCTCTAACATTGGAGCAATATTGTTATCCTTTGAAACATCTTCAATTTTAATTTCATGGACAACAATCCTGTCTTCACTTGAGGGTCTTCCATCTCTCTCTTGAGCGTTAGAGCCTTGAGCTTCAAATGAATCGGCTAGTAATGCAAGCCGATTTGAAACCCGTATGCCATCGGGCCGATTGAATCTAATCGGTCCACTTGTTGAGCCTCAAAAACCTCAATCGGTCATTATCAATGTCCGATTGGATCTCATGATGAAATACATTGCAACTATGAGTATTATGATCAAAATGCGATTACACAACTTGCAATATATAAGCTCTTCCAAGTTCTGAATTGATGGCAAAACATTGTGACCAACATGCCTAATAAATTTATTTTTCATCAACATGTTAAAGACATGATCACAAATGTATAGAACCAAAGGTGAGCATTAAATTTGTAAGCCGATTTTTTGTAGAATCGGCTTCAATGCTTGGCAACAGCGAAAGAGATTAAATTTAACACCAATCCATTCGGCCAAGCACCTTTACAATCATCTTTCATGCCGAATTAAATGTATAACAAACATCGGCATGAGCAATATTTTTCAATCTTAGCCTCGAATCATAGAATCCAAAGTAATTGCAAAACTTATATCTCATTCGGGACCAAGTATGAATTAAATTCAAAGTAAGTAAAGCAATCCACATATATGTATAATTCACATTAAGCATTGGGAAAAGCTTTAACTTTGACAAAACATTATCATCGGCCTTCCAATTGAAGACAACATGTAGGCCGATGTAATCTTGTACCTTAGTGACGAAAGATGTAGCAACCAAGGTTACGCTCTCGATGATCTCACCGTTAGCAATACCTTTGAAAAGAGTTTGTGTGCTCTCTCCAACGCCACTAATTTTTCTCCTCGTGGCTCTTCTTGTGTCTCGACGCCCACCATAGTAGTGGCGAAACTTTCTCAAGCACCTGTGGAAAAATCTACAACAACAAGAATCGGCTTAGCCGACTCGGAAGTCATCAATGCCGATTCATGCTCAATGGCGAGCAACCTTAGCCAATTCGGCTACCTCGGGGTCGACTTAACCATCTCAAGTAATGTAGTTTGCCTAGGCGGTTGGAATTTGTTCCTCCTTATTGAAGCACGATTGGCCATGGCTCAATCGGCTACAAAGTAAGTACTTGCTGCCCAATTTGAGTTTCACTAGCACACACTCTCCTTTGGTGAAGATTTTGACACATTAATGGGTGAGGAACCAATGCTTCACCTCTATGTGTGTGCTGCACCTTTTTTTTTATAAATAGCTTGACCGATTTGAGTAATCGGTCTTGCTGATTTTTTGTTTATCCACTAGTTCTAAGAATTGATTCCAGCAATCCCTTTTTGGATGATGACACTAGTGGTTGACATCTGCTTATGAATGACACTTTGGGCCTGCCCCTCAGAGCCCGTAAGACTTGATGGTGATCTTGAGGCTTTCCCGATTATCATTAGATTTTTGTAGCACCACCTCACGATCTGAATTTTGCTTTCTCTTCTTAGGCTCTCTAGGCTTGCCGATTATAACATTTTTTCCAATAGTGGAATCGGCTTGCCCCTCGAATTAAGATAGCCGGATTATTTTTCTCCAAGATTTCAGCCATCGGATGTGTCTTTCGCAAAGCAAAGATTGTGTATTTCCTAAACTGGTTTTATCGGTTTTCGGGCGCCGAAGAAACCAATTTGGTTTGACTAAAGCGAAATAATCGGTTTATCCGACCGACAAGTCGGTTTGACCCGATTCAATGTGAGTTTCGTGAGTAGCATATTTCGATGTTCCTCACACATTTCGTAGTGAGACTTGCCTTTTGATAATCATTTAACCATCCCGCCTCAACCATTGTCCTAATTGTGATTGGTCTTTTCTCGTATCTCTCCCAAAGAATTCATAGAATAATTCTTCTAATCTAGACCATGACCAGGCAAAGATATTTGGGTAAAGATGTGAACCATGCAAAGGCAATACCGAGTGAGAGATAAAGGAAAATTCCGTATTCTCATGTAGTCTTCTTTTACTGCGTAACCCAATTGTGAGAGATATATATTAATATGCTCCACGGCGGTTTGTACCACTTTCTCCATTAAACATATTAAATTTAGGCACCCGCCAACCATTAGGATTCTTCAAGTAATCATAACATAACACATAAGGTCCGGTGTATGCGGGCATTCTCCATTTAGAAGATCCAGGTGGATTTATGGCATGACCTCGACCGTTCATTAGCCCAATTTGCTCGGGAGAAAGTCGAATAAGGCCGAGTCATAATCAACATCTTCAACGTATCTTGTTGGATTTTTATTAATTCGCTATGATCATTATCAATAATGTGTGTAGCCGAATCATGATAGTTAACACCGCATAAGATGTTGACTTTGGAGAGCAATTGATTAAATCATCATCATGCATCGGCATGTCACGTTGTGAACTTATAGCCGATGAACGTATATGTGACATGTTGCTAGAACTTAATGAATTTTCAGCAATCATCGGCTTTTTGACCATAAGGTGCATAATTATAATATAAAGGAAAATTATTAACAGTAAGTAGCCGATGAAACATGTATGGTATTATCATAACTAACAACGTTATCATGAGAATTAACGGTACTTGCAAAATAATTATTGGAATCACCATATGAACTTGCAAGTTTTACCTTAGGCGTGGAGTGATGATCTTGAGATGTAATGTCTTGATACGCCTCCATGGATCTTTGTATTTTTCTTGGAGTCGTTCAAATCACAAAGACGACACGCCCAAATTTGCTTCACTCGTGACGTGATAAACACCAAGCGACAAATTGATAGATCAATGATGAATTAGGGCTAGGGTAAAGATATATTCGGCCGCAAAAAATAGAGCCGAAACAATTCTTCGCTTCCCAAATGAATTCGCCAAAAAGTGTGTTGACGATAAAATCGATAACACACCAAAAATAAAAGCAAGATCGCTTCTACGTAGGACAAGCCGAAAATCGGGGATCGGCAAGCGCCTAGGGATGTCCACACCTGGACCTTGTGCCTCCAACGATGAGCGCGATACGCAAGACACGCCGTCGGAGGGAGCCTCGTCGGGGAGCGATGCACGCAAGACACGCCGGCGAAGTCTCTTGAAACCCGAAACCCCACACGCCCGGGAGGGACCCCGTGAGGGCGTGTAGCGGCAATGGGCTGCCCTAGCCGGGTCTGACCGTTCTAGGGCGTGGTTGTCGCCGATCTTCCGCTCATGGCATCGGCGGCGAAGAAGAAGGAGAGGAAGAGGAGAGGATTTAGGGTTTGGTAGATGTGTTGTGACGATTGGATGTAGATGGGATCAAATCGCCATGAACCCCCTTCATTATATAGGGGAGGGTGGTCTTATCCTTTTGGAAACCATCCTTGACGTTTCCAAGCCTCAAAAAAACGACCTAAACACGATTGGAAACAAATCGGTTCGGATCTCGTATGGACCGCGGGCGCGGAGCACCGGACGCCGATCGGGCTTGCACCGACGCCCGGTGGTCGAGTCCGGTGCGCCATCCAAGAAGCCCCGCAGACGATTCGCCGCGTAAAACTCACCGGACCCGCCACGGACGCAGGACGGACGCGATGTGTGTGCTTCCGGTGGTCGAGTCCGGTGCGGCCTGAACGCCAGCCGACCGACCGGACGCACGCGGGGGTCACCGGATGCTCGGTGCCAAGGCCGTCGGTTTCTGGTTCCGCAAACCGATCGCGGGCGCTATGCCAGGGCCTTCGGCACGGAGCTTTGGACGGACGGCGCCAGTGAGTCCGGTCGGTGCGTCCCGTTACCTTCGAGAAAGCCGTTTTCGATCCTCCTCGAGAATTTGGCTAAGTCCGGAAATTTGTGGTGACTTGGACCTCAAAATATGGCTAAGTCACGGAATTTTGCGGTGGTTTAGCCTATGCCATTTTGGGTGTCAACACCCTCCTTTCGAGGCTCGCCCACTCCTCCCCTCTTCTCCTTGGCGGCGGTCGCCGACTTCGCCCCGCCGAGGCCTCGGAGGGAGGAGCTCCTGCCTCCGGCGAACTCGGCGCCCGGCGAGCTCAACTCCCTCCTTGCCATCTCTTCCTCCCCTTCACCTTGCTCGCTCGCCCGCGGCGTCGCTGGACGGGCCCGCGACAAGACCCGCCCAACGCTTGCGGCCAGGCTACGCCGCGCCTCACCGCCCGCGACGCCCACAAGCGTGCCACGACCTCACCGCCCAGCAAGGCCGCTGAGAATCGCCGCCGACACGCCCGCCTTTGCGCCGCGAGGTCGCCGCGGCCTCCACGGTCCGCCGGACGCCACGCAACCGTCCCGCCCGGCCCAAAGATCAAGAAAGTGTCGCCGCCCGCTGAGCACCCCGCCGGTTTGCCACGCCGATACCCACGCCGCCGGGCGCCTACTCCAACCCCCATGCCCGAAGGCCACCACCGGGCGCCAAGACTACCCAAATACGCCGAAGCTCACCCCCGCCCTCGCTCGAATAGGGATGGGGAAGGCAACAAAATGAGGAACGGGAAGGCAAATGCATGATAGGGATAGGGAATCGGCACCCAATGCCACCCGGCCCCATGGGCCCCGCTTGTCAATGTCACATGAGCCTCGCCCATCCCTTCCTTATATATCAAGACATGAACAAAAGGGAGAAAAGGGAGTAGTCCACCGATCGCTGCATGGTCCACGGTAAAAGTGTCGATCAGCTCCACTACAGCCCGGGACCACGCAGCGTCGGCCGGATATTAAATTGCTACGTGCACCAGGGAAGCGTGCACGAAGGGATGAAAACCCATTTTCCATGCATTAAAAATTCTCGAGAAAATTTGTAAATAAACTAGATACACCCCAATCCTATCCATGCATTTACATCTCACGTTCATAATCCCAAATTCCAGAATTAATTCCCAAGTTTATATTCCACATACTTATTTAATCTTTGAAAATCCATATCTCTTTTTTATCCTAACTCCGTTTAACTTGATTCCACTTTGCCATAATTCCTCTAACATCATGCCCTATATTTTAATACTCTTGTCCCATTATTTGGTGCCCATTTAAATTCCAGTTATGTTATGCTTTATATTTATATTTTAATCGTGTACCCCCTTTTTGCCAACCCTAGTTTAGTCACATATGTTCATGTAAGTATGTACATCACATCATGTACATAAATACTCGAATATACACACACGTAAGTAGTTCACATGCTAGATATACACAGCAGGTATATACATAGATGCGCATAGAGATATATATACATAAATGAGAGTATATACCTATCGGATATATCTACGCATGGCTAATCCAATGTATAGGTATATATATGTGCGTATACCATGACACATACTTGGGTGTATAAATATCTCTACCCAATCACATTAGAACATCTACACGCACATAAAATATGCCCGATACCCCGGTAGAACCTTATGTATGGCTAACCCTAGGTTACACCCCCACCTCACCAACCCTAGACGTATACATATGCATGTGCGTATACGTCACTAACCTATCCATCGCCCGATGGAGCTAACCCAATAGGATCATCACGCGTAGGAACATTGCCTTCTTGATTGATTATGCTTGTGTTACTTGCTTGCTTGTTACCTCCTTTGTTGTCGACGCCCGAGATCGCGATAGGATAGAAGGCGAAGAGAGAACCCGATGGACCCTAGGAGCATCGCTACACCAAGACACAAGGAGCCCAAAGCACGCAAGATCAAGAGCCTTGGATATACTCTTCGCAAAATATAGGCAAGTCCTAGCCCCCTTTACTATTAACTTAATCATATTGTGATAACTTGCGAGACCTAGATAACATATATGATAAGGTAATGAAATGAACTATGTTAAGAATGGAATATATACATAATAATAACTAGACTTGACCAACAAAAGAGGTGAGTGGTGGTAATCTACATGGAGGTGGATTACCACAATCGGGAATCACTGTGAGGGGTTCCTGCGGAGAGAAACTCGCCACATAAGGACTAGTTCATAGGCCTTCTCGCCTAGCGAGATATTTCGTACAGCCACATGTCTAAATGGGGAGACTTGATCTCACACCCCGTTAGATTGAAGTATAACTTTCTACCTAGGTGGCCGGTGTAGGCAGCGGTCTATCAGGAGCAGATGTGGGATGCTATGTGATCTTCCGTGGTCCGGTTGGGGCGTGGATGGTAAGTGATCTTCCATGTTAGGTTTTGGGTTTATTATGCTGGCTATGTTGTGCACATAATTGATTAATGTTAAGTAATGTTATCACTACGTACAGGGATGGTGACGCATCCTCCGTAGTGCCGCTACGTACAGGGATGGCATCCTCTGTAGTGTTGTCACACTACGTACAGGGATGGCATCTTCCATAGCGGGACGCTGCGTACAAGGATGGTAGGCATCCTCCATAGTGTGTTCCCAACCCCTGAGAAGCCGTGGTAGAAATTATATGGAAATCTAGGAGGCATCCGAGCGGGTACGGGATCTTGTTAGGCCTGTTCCTGCCAAGAGTGCATGGCTAGTAACTATTCCTATCATGTGTGGAAATTTGTACAACCTCTACAGAGTTTTATTGAATCTATTCGAATAGCCACGTCCTTGGAATGGACAGAAGCTGAGATGAGATACCTATGATTAGGGACACAACTAAAATAATCTGGTATGTAATCTGTTAACTGTGATATGATAACTTACTCTTAACTGGGAACTAGCGAGAATGGTAATATTCTGCTAGGGCCCAACCTACAACTTATAACCCTCCACCCAACTTAGGGCTTGCCGAAAGGTAAAAAGTACTCACCCCTCCTCTATTCTATTTTCTATTTTTAGAAATGCAGCTAAAGAAGTATATCCAAGGATGGAGCTACCAAGATGACGCAAGAATGGAACCGAAGGAGTACACTTGAAGACGAAGCCGATCGATTTGCATGAAGGAGCTACGATGGAGTTTCTATGATTGAGTTATAGGAACGCAGCTATAGGAAGAAGTTTTGGGTTAAATTCGGCCTCCAAGCTTGCTGTAGGAATGAAGCCCGGATATAGGTTCGCTGCTTAGGATCTCTGATAGGTAGATGATGTAAGGCCTATGGCCCCACCATATAAACCCGAACCATGTAACATGTTTTCCCATTAGCAACAAAAGTATTGTTTTTTATATCTATTACGTGTTTAATTAGGTGTATTTATGCGTGATCCTAGTGCAAATACGTTATGATTAAGGATCCTCTAAAATAAAGGGTCCGACATCATCCCTAGCAATGATGCGAGAAATGTTTGCTAGTAATTATTCATGTCACTTGTATCCGAAGAAATATCTATATTAGAGACTCTGTAAGCGTACGAGATAATATACCATTGTAGCATTTTACACGGGAATATACCTAGTATAGTTGTTTATATTTTACCACAGGGGAAGGTCGGACCTTAGGAAAATGATATCCACTCCCACTTATGATGGAGAGATAAACCATATCCAATCTTTACGCTCTCAACAAAGATAAGTCACAAGAAAAATATATAATGAATGATAAATGATAAGTCATGATAATAATCACTTTCGAGCACTCTTATCTATGGCAATAGCATGGCCAATTAGAACTAAGAAGAATATTCCTAAGTCATTCTTAATTACAAGTCAAAGCATACTTTGATTAGTGCAATTACACTTAGTAATCATGGCTAAGATTAACTTCATATCTACACATAAGGGATATTACTAAGGAAGATTAAGAACAGAGCTTGTCATCCTTCACAACCAGATCCTACTTGTCCTATATTCGGGGAGTGGACTATAAAGGACTCGATAGGATTGTCACACCCACTATCTACCACATGGCCCAGAATATATGATGCATCCACAGGCAAATAACGCATGCTTACACAATGTCAACCACTCACCCCGTGTACATTAGGGTGAGCGCTATACGAACTTATGTTTGAATATAATGATAATCTAGCTATACTAGGCATATAATCAAAGTAGACAATGAACATGATAACTAAGAACATAAATAATATTAAGAACAATGTCGAATCAATTGTCGTAAACATATGATAATAGCAAGATACAAAAGAGAGGATACAGAAGGCTTTGCCAAGCCACGCTCTTGACACGATCAGAAATCCAAGCTAAACTTGCCTCTCTTTAGATCTAACCTAGCTAGCTATGCCCTAGAATATGGTGGAGCTTTGATAATTAGGGTTTCTGACTTCTTGATCTCTTCTTTCAAATGACTCATGCTTCAAGGGGGTAGGGCCTGTATTTATAGTCTGGTGGAGCCATCCTGAGCCCTCGGATCAAACCAACCTTAAACAACACCTGAGATGCATCCTAGAAGACGGTGGGAGAAAGGACACCAAAGCGGAGGCTAACAGGTGGGGCCGGCCGGCCCCACATGTCACCCTCTCAAGGTCTGTTTCATGGGGATGTCCTATGGGGTCCTCCCTCGAACCTTCGGAGTTGATTTCGTTTTAGAATACCACGATTAATTCCGACATGTAGGTCCTCTTTACGGTTTTCTAGATAACCCCTACAGAAAATAACAATTCACCAAAACTTGTGGAATCTATTAGTTTAAACCCCTAACTTCTATTGTTTATCATTTTATGTATATCCAAGTTATATTGGTGGTTTTAAATGGTAGTTATCTATAGTCAACCACTCTCCTTCTATGGGTTCACCAGACATGCCATCCTTGAATTCTTCTAGATATCCCCAAAGGAATTTGTTTTAGGATGCTTGCTAAGAGATTCCATCTTGAGAGGATTTAAATTATATTCACTCAAAGGTCTCTTATATAGCTAGAAGTTTGAACTTTTCCTAAAATCAGCATGAAAAAGATCATCCTTAATTTCAAAAAGGGATTTTCAAAGGTTAAATTTCTTCTTCCTTTGGAGGATTTAAAATTTGGGATATTGATGGTTCAGGATTTATAGCTAAATCTTGGGATTAGAGTGGTTGTGATTTGGCTATCAAAACTTTCTCTTCTTCCTCGGGAGATGACTCCTTTTCTTCCTCAGGAAGTTCATCATGAATGCTAGTGCAGGGAGTGTTTTTAATAATTTTGTCAAGGATAGTCCTTGCTTCACTAACGGACAAATGAAAGAAAGCTCATATTAAGGGATTGTGCAGAATACTTGGTAAGACCTATATAAAAATGTTGAAGAAGGATAGGGCCATGAATAGCAAGGTTAGGGCCAGTGGTGATAAGGCTATTAAAATGTGCCCATGACTCGCCAAGAGATTCTTTTTCTAATTGCTTAAAATTTAGAACCTCTTTTCGAAGGCTAACCACTCTAGAGATGGGAGAGAAAGACAGCAAAAATTAGAACATAACATTTCTCAATCTCCTTGCATACATCCTATGGTTCGATTATAACAATATTTAGCTCTTTTTGTCAAAAAAAAGGGAATAACTTCCATCTTAAGGTTTTGTCTGACATGCCAACAATATGCAAGCATGCACAGTTCTGTTCAAACTCTCATAGGTGAAAGTATGGGTTTCTATTGCCTTCTCCCGAGAAGGATTGTTCACGAATCAATTTTAAAAAACACGGGCACAACTCATAGCCGGGTGTTAGGATAGGCTTTGCATATTTTGGTGGCTCTAGGCTTATGCTCGTAGGTTCAACATATTGATATATAGGTGTGTTATTCATACTATAACAAAAAATTAAAACAAAAGATACAAAGTTAAGCTAGGTTCATAGTCTCAGCAACCGTCTCCCCAGCAACGGCGCCAAAAAGCTTGTTGGTATTTTTAAACACACACAGATAAATCCGCAAGGGCACGGATACCGTTGTAGCTTTCACTCAGAGTATTCCAAGTATTGTATCCACAGGAAAACTTGTGAGATTAACTATAGTATAATTTAACTAGGGGTAGCAACAAGTCTAAGGATAAATAGGAGCATAGAGAGGACTACTATGATTCTCTATTTCTAACTTGGGTAAGTTGTGTATTCTAGTGTTCACCAAAGGACATTACTAAGGAGAGCATAAGCAGAGTATGCTATCCTGTGGCAATCTACCACCGAGGCTATCACCGTCGCTATCTACCACCGATCCAGAATGCAGGGTGCATCCACGAGTAACTAGAGTCTAAGCACCATGCTTACACTACAATTACTACTTTACTCTTCCTAGGAAAAGAATAAAGGACTCAAAAGAGTCATGATCTTGATGAACAATATAATCATGAAAGTTACATGAATCAGAAATCAATTAATGAAGATGTCTCGAAGCAAGCTTAGGTAGAACTTGGATCCGCCAAGGTACAAGCCGTAGAGAGAGCACCAACAGGTCAGCACTTCCTCCAAACTCTTCCCTCACTCTCTATCTCACTATTTGCTATTTACAAAGGATAGATCCTAATGTGGAGGACTATTCTTCTATTGATTGTTCTATCTTCTGGAGGTGGTATGGGGGGCCTCTTATAGGGGGAACTAGGAGTCCTATGGGCCCCATGAATCCATGGCAACGTCA
Organism: Hyparrhenia diplandra; assembly: GCA_015847255.1. Lineage (NCBI taxonomy): Eukaryota > Viridiplantae > Streptophyta > Magnoliopsida > Poales > Poaceae > Hyparrhenia > Hyparrhenia diplandra. The sequence continues at coordinate 19,243 of JADLZK010004567.1, read as the reverse complement.
AATCTGAGCCCTCGTTACAAACCGACCTTGAGCAACGGTGGAGATGGACTCTCAAAGGCGGAGAGAAACTAACGTGGAAAGGCGAGGCTGCCAGGTGGGCCCCATAGGCCGACCGGCCTCTTGGTGGGGCAGCCCCCCCCCCCTCGGTGACATGGCCCGGACTCCATCTTGAGTTGGTTTCCACAGGTTTTCGCGGGTTGAATCACGCATTGATGTCGGCTTGCCTATTTGGAGTGTATGACGGTGGTCCTAGGATCTGTTTTCTGAATAAATCCTCCTGTATTCATATATTTACCAAAACTTATGGAATTCATTAGTTTAAACCCCTATACCTATGTTTGGTGATGGAATTAAGTATATTTGTAGGATATGTTGATGGTTTGTGATTGATGTTAACATCGTCAATAATGGAAAAACCGTAGTCACCTCGAAACCCCTCTCGAGTTAGATGAGCAAAGAGAAGTTTTAGGTCTATGTGGCGGGTAGGGCAGTGCAGCTTCTATAGTTCTGTGTGTGTGGTGAATTATGCGATTGGTTGTAACATTAGGCTAGAGAGAAATTAGAGTTATGGTTTTGTCTAACTTGTTTGCCATGTGAAAATTAGGCATTAATTGGGCTAGAGGAGGCCACATAAGCCAAATTTACTTGTACTCATGGGTAGTTGGACCCGCATTATCAAGATTTACTAACTGGCTATCTAACGAGAAAGAAAAATAAAGATATTGACCGACATTTTGTTGAGAAGTCAAGAAATAACGACGGACCCTCCATTAGAAATCTTTAACATTCGAGCTTCTAATGTCATTTCTGTACTTTCAGCAACCCCCATCCAATGTTAATCTTGGTCTGTGGTATAGTGATTTGGTGTAGTGCACCTAAATTTATTTTACACAATGACGAGTTGTACCGTGGAATTGGTGAAAACTTGTTGCTAATGTGCTTGGGTAATGATCAAGCTATAGTAGCTATGGGGGAGTTCATAAGGCATCTATGGTACACATCACTAGAAGTGATATTACATAGGGATGGTTTCTATTGGCCTACTATGATTCCCTATTTCTCTTCCTACTATAAAGGATGAGAGGAGTGCCAATGGTTTGGTAATATTCTACTGGTCCTTGCTGTGATGACGCATCGTCAAAGTGACATCGCTTTTGTGTTGGTTACTACATATTACTTCACAAAGTGGATTGAGCCTATTCCTTTGAAGAATATGACACATAGTAACATGATTGAGTTTATTACTAAGCATATCGTATATAGATTTGGCATCCCTCGGACATTAACCTCAAATCAATGAACATCTTTTGTGTCAAAAGATTTTGCCAAATTGTATAAAGATTATATTGCTCAATTCACTCCATATTGTGCTCAAGCTAATGGCCAAACTGAATTGAGCAATAAGACCTTGATCCAGCTTATCAAGAACAAGATTGAGGACAATCCCAGAAGGTGGCATGAAGTTTTTTATAAAGCTCTATGGGATCATTTTTGAGTTAACATATGGCACCACTACAAAATTTATTTTGCGAGACACACCCCAAATATTAACCGTGGCGGGCACTTTTTTTGCCCGTCCTTGTTAATGCCCCGATTAACCGTGGCGGGCATTTTTTATTTACCGTGGCGGGCACTTTTGCCCATCACGGAAAATAGATTAACCGTAGCGAGCAACTTAAACATGCCCGCCACGGTTAATGATCGTGGCGGAGCATCCTAACGTGCCCGCCACGGTAAATTGATTTTCCATGGCGGGCGTTCTATAAGGCCCGTCATGGAAAAATGAGTAACCCGCCCGAGCAACCCGGTCGACCCGATCGCATCCACCGCGTATAAATAGGCGCAACTTAGGGTTGGGAGCCACTCCCTCCCCTCTCTTCCTCTCCTCACTCTCTCCCACCAGCGGCGAGGCGCCTTCTATTCCCCATGGCGCATGCGGCCCGCTTACAACGAGATCCCAGACGGAGCTCTCCCACTGACGGCCCCTCCCCACCCAAACGGCTGCGGCCCGGGAGGCCCTGCTCCCACCGATGACACGCCCCACCACTCCCTCGGCGATGGCTCACGCGCGCCCGGGGCGGGAGCCGCCCCCGCTGCGCCGGGAGGCGGAGGCCGCCTCCGCGCGGGGCGGGGCCGTGCCGCGCGCCTAGGCGCGGAGGCCGCGCCCGCCTTGCCCGGATGTGGTGGCGGAGGGGTCTCGCCCTGGATGGCGGCGGCCGTGGCCTCCTCCACGCGCCCGCGTTGGGCCGGCGGATCCGCGGCGGCGCGGCGGGTGGATCCACGGTGGCGTCGGACCTCCTCTTTGCGGCACGGATCCCGCCCCCATCCGTGGCGGGTGCTCGAGCTCGAGCTCCCAAAGACGGCTGGTGGATCGAGCCCGGTGTATGGGGAGAGGCGGATCCGACCCCGGCGCGGGTGGATCCGGCGCAGCAGGAGCTCCCGGCGGCGGATCGGGTGAGCTCCGGTGGCGGCAGCCCCGGATGGGCTCGGCGGGCCTATCCAGAGTTTTTTCTTTTTTGGAACCATTAACCGTGGCGGGTACATGTAAGGCGTCCGCCCGCGGTTAATCCATTAACCGTGGCGGGCACTAGAGCCCGCCACGGAGAACCCACGATTTACCGTGGCGCCGGCCGTGGCGGGCTCCAATGCTCGCCACGGAAAATTTAAAACGCCCATCACGGAAAAGATTTGTGTAGTAGTGTGAACAAAGAAGTTGTGTTGCCCATTGAAGTAAACTTGGATGCATATAGACTGGCAAAACAAAATGATCTATCTATCATTATGTATCATGATATGATGATGGACAACATTGATGATGTTACTAATAAGAGAATGCAAGCCCTAAAGGATATTGAGAGGGACAAAGCTCGAGTTTTTCTGGGCTTATATCAAGAAAGTAAAAAAAATCTTTCCAAGTTGGAGATCTAGTGTGGAAAACTATTCTATCGCTTGGAACAAAGAGCAAGAAGTGTTGCTAGTGGTTGCTTAGCAGGGGAGGTCCATTAAAGGTGATCAAAGTGATATTCGGAAACTCCTATATGCTAGAGAGGTTGCAAGGTGATCGTCTCCCAAGAGCAATGAATGGGTGGTATTTGAAAAAAAATATTTCTCAAGTGTTTGGCAAGAAGACTAAGTGCTGCTCAAATAATGGCGAATAAATTTATTGCCCTTAGAATAAAAATGGCCGATGTATACATTATCCTAAGATGCCAAGTAGTCGATGAGTTGGACATTGTTGCTATTTGGTGCGTTAAGTTTTTAGGTTTTAAGCATAAACCTCACCTAAAAACAGGGGAACATATGTTGATAGCAAAAATGTGTTATAGGTGTAATCGGTTCCACTAATGAGTTCCAGGTGTCAAGATAATCAAGAAACATATTTGGATCATTGTGCTTGGAGTCCGGACAAAGAAAAGATTGTTTTGGGCACAGTTAGTCAAAACCAGCGTTGCCAGTTTCTAGAATTGGCCAGACCTATTTTCATATTCACTTTCAAGGAGGATGGCTCAGCCCCATGAAAACTGGCCTGGCTAGTTTCAGGATTCGGCCAAGCAGGTTTGCCTAGTCCGATACTAGTTGGAATCCAACTCGGTCTCGGCTTGTTTTTCCATGTGGGAAACTTGTAGATTTTGTTTTGTAGATGTTTTTTTTGAAGCGATAAGACCATCCCTCTATATATATTGGAGGAACAAGGCCAATTGATGAATCCAACTACCAATCGATAAAAAACACATCTATTATCCTTTTTTCCTTTACTCTAACTTTTCCAACCCTACTGTTGGCGCTTCTTTCGATGAGATTGGGCGGTGTTGTAGGTGACCTTGGAGACCCTAGGACATCCTCGACATGCACCACCACGACGGGTCTCCCCAGGAGGTGTTCTTGAGTTTTTCGGGCTCTATCGATGAATTGTCGGTCTTGCAGATCTTGGGCGTCCTCACTATGTGATAGGTCGTGTGTAAGTAACCTCGGGCGTGCTAGCCCTTGCAGGTGTTTTATCAAATCGGCATCAACAGAGACCATTCCACATCATGTTTAGTTGAGATGAGCCTCACACACCACGACCATGGCCCGAGATTGCGCCGTAGTAGCTTGGCCTTGAGCTAGCGCATCGCCATTGCCCCAACCACTAGAGTTGAAGATGGAGAGCAACGCCGCGAATGAGGGATGAGTCTATCCCTTAAAGAAATCACTAACAAAAATGGGCTCTCTGCATTCCGTCCTTGTTCTTCCTAGAAACTAAACACATGGGAAAAGAACAAGCTTACTAGTGATTTGATTGTTGCAATGGGATATTTTTGTTTTGTTTTGAGTCTTGTTCCATATGTAACGGGTAGTTGGATCAACTTATATGCTTGAAAGTAGTAGTTTCACAAAAATTAAATGCAGTTTTCATACTTTTTAGGGCACGTTTGGAACATAATAAATAAATAAATAAATAAAATAAAAAAATAAAAAATCCTGTTCGTATGTATTTCCTGTGAAATTGAACTTATTCCTTTGAAATTCGTGCATGATTCATATGAAATTCCTACGTTGCAAACAGTCCCTGATGATTGTAAACATACACGCATGTGGGACAAAAACAATGTGTTTAGTTTGTCCTTCAATGTATTCCTCAAGATTTCTTGGGATTGTGCATGCATGTTTAATTTTAGAAAAGATTAGTATGCCCTAAGAACATCTCCAAGAACATCTAAAAAATGTAGAAAGTAAACCAAAAAATCTTGCTATTTCTAGACCACTCTCAATCTTTTCTCCACACCAATTGTCCTCCTTATAATCCACTGATGGAGAGGCTACATCTCTCTCTAAGTTTCATATATGTTAGTTTTATCCTGATTTACCAGAAAAGAAAATTATGATAAACCTTTGGTGTATGGATAGCACAACTTACATGGTCCGTTGGAAACATATATGGGAGATATATAAAGACAATTTTCATGGATTTGCATCTATTGTAGGTGTAATTAAACAGCTGGGATCATACTTGATTGGCATAGTTACAGGTTGATTATTGGCTCAATCAATGCATTGGTAGGTTTAAGTGTTTGGGCATATAGAACACACCTGATTGTCATAATTGTAGGTAGCATGTTAGGCTAATGTTGCAGCAAATGGCAATTTAAGTTAAATATTTGTGGATTTGGAAGGGATGAATCCGGATGCTAATATAAAAAATTCAAAACATCCGACATCAGTATTTGTTTACTACGCTTGTACTTTCCGATTGTAATATGGAACACTAACTGGATGCATCCAAATTTGGTTCTTACGATTTTCTCTTATCCGAATCCAGGTTTGTATTTCAAAAAAAAAGTGAAATATTCAATACTCCATATTATTCATAACAGCGAAAAAAAAGTACCCGATAAAACTATCTAAAACTTATTTCTATTCACTAAATAACAATGTAAATTACATTAATTTTAATATGATAGATGATATGCATCATTTAAACTATTTTAAAGTTATCTCTATGGATCATGACATTATATTAATATTAATTAATATTATTAATGACATGTAAAGGTTAAGTTTACTTGATTTTAATCTGGCTAATCATGTTAATTTTAAGCACTTTAGTTAGTTAATCAAAATGATGAAATTATTTATATTTTTTTTTCAAATTATTTATTCATAAATATTTATCTATCGTTTTTATCGAATTTTAACATCAATTAGATATATGAATTTGAATACGAATTCAAGAAATTCAATTTGTACTCACATGCGATAGTATCCGTATTTATATTTGAATTCAGGTTATACGTGTGGCAAATAGTGCTATCCGAATTCTATATGAATCTGGCCCAAATTCATCCCTGGGCATTTTCCCCTAGAAAAGCTTATATTTAGGGATTACAAAACACTCAAAATGCCTATATTTAGGGACGGGGGTGGGGGAGTAACTAACGGCTTTCAACATGCTTTATTTTAGTGATCCATCCATAAATTCATTTCCCCATATATTTGTGCAGCAATGTTATTTCTTTCATTCATCTTCCTTATTTTTAATCTTAATTGCATTGGTGTGCTTCAGCTTGAGCTTCCCAGATTTGGGCCATGGGCTCGCGATGAAGGGAGGCCAAGAGATATCACAAAGGCACCCAACCGTTTGGACAGTATAACTATTAGAAGTGGAGATGTTATCGATTCGATCGACTTTTCATACACTGATCATGATGGCCAGTACCACACGATGACACGTCCTTGGGGCGGCGAGGGGGGTGCAGACAATAACTCGGTGAGTGTGAAAAAATGGCTCTTTCTTTCGTGTTCAAATATGAATGGTATTGTTTAAACAGTAAATTTTATTGGCGGTCCTCGAACTTGTTCCGAGTTCTTGTCTATATGATGGTACTTACAAATTACAGATTCAACTTCCTGAACTTATCCCGAATATCCTCATCCTAGTCCTCTTACTTGCAAATTGCACACATGGCTCCTAAACTTTCAACATACTAGATGATACACCGCGCATTGCTGCGGCAATTCTATATATAGCACTTATAAGATCAGAAATGTAAGGCCTGATGTTAGAAACTGATGTGATGGTATGGTTGTGCAATCTTGTTAAATTGATAGAACAGAAGGTTGATGATTAAAGGATTTTTGGAGACAAAAAATAATTAGAATGTATTGTCAATGCATAAATCATGGTTGCACTTATGCCTCAAAACTACTAATTAGTAAATTAGTAAATTGTCGTAAAAATACGTTAAACAAAGTTGTTTTGTGTGGCCACGACAACACTATGAAATGAACAATAAGAATTAAGATTATATAGTAGTTAGGTGAAACTGCAGAGAGATTTAAGTCCATAAATAAAGTTCCCACTGCACACAGCTACAGATGGGCCTGCACTTCCAAAAAAAAAAAAAAAAATGCTGCTAGAGAAATGCATGAACTGATAAGGTACTGAAGCCTGTCGTAAACCTGCACGTCGGCACTCGGCAGCCACGGCTTCCCAAGTAATCGCCCTGATGCAAATGGACCCGGCAGTTGCCTGCATGTCATTGTCATCCTTCATGGTCTATATAGACTGGATCGACTCCGCGGATGAATCAAGGCACAGCAAACTTGTTTGACCCCAGGATCCCAGACCCCACATGTGCCTAGACGCGTGCTGGCCCAAGCACAGGATGTCTTGAGCTCCACACCCCGGCTCCGCCAACCGCCATGGCATTGCCGGCTTGCCTCACCTGCACCGCACCACCTCCAGCCCACCATGGCGCCTCCATTATGGCCTGCAAAAGGCTGCAGATTCAAATAGAGAGCTACCTGTTGCTCCTCGCGGATTTGAACTTGGAAGCAGGCAGAGCACACCTGTCGGACTTAAAGCAGAAAGCACACCTATCCGAAGCTAGCAGATGAGAGATGGCCCCAATGCCCAATGAGTCCTAAGCTGCAGAGTCATGCAAGGTACTGGAACTTGGGAGGCTACGTCTCAAGCTCATAGCATATATAGGGCGCGTTCTCTCTCAGGGCCCTGAGACTCGTTGGCGTGGTTGTCTAGCCACCCACGGCGCACATGCTGCCGAATGGACCTGGTGGAATGAACCTGGCGGACTAGGAAGGTAGGTGCAAGCTGGTGCAGCGAACCTCGTCGTTAGAGGACGGTGAGATCACAGGCACTACTACTGGAATGATTATTGGAGGCAGGCGATTTTGGTTTCTGGAGGTGGGCATTACAACCGCCTCCATTCAATGGTCATGGTTAATCCATGACCTACGGAGGCAGTTGCCTTGCCCGCCTCCGTAAATCAAACACGAAAAACAAAAAAAAAAAACCCCGTGGATAGGCCCACTGAGCCCATTCACAGGCCCGCCTAGCCCATCCACGGACGCTGCCACCACCGCAGCCGCCGCCGCCGCTGGCGCCGGAGCTGGCCTCCAGCCGCCGGATCTGGCCTCCCGCCGCCGACCGAGTCACCCGCTGCTGGATCCGCCGTGGGAGGAGGACCGGTGGGATAGGAGGGCCACCATAGGGACGAGCGCCGGGGAGAGGAGGGCCGCCATAGCCACGAGCGCCACCGGGACCAGGAGGGGAGGGGTCCATCACCGGGAGAGGAGGGCCGCCGTGCGCCGCCAGAGGGGAGGGATGCGTCGCCGGGAGGGGAGGGGAGGGGTGCACCGCAAGGACCGGGAGCGGAGGGTAGGGGTGCCCCATCGAGACCGGGTGGGAAGGGGTGGGGTGTGCCGGGGAGGTGAGGGGAGGGGAGGGGTGCACCGCCGGGACCGGAGGGTGCGCCAAATGGGGAGGGAGGGAGGGAAATGGGATGGGAGGGGCTAGGAGAGAGTGGCGCAGGCTCGAGCTGCTCTGGGAGAGCGTAACCCTAAGTTTCACTTATATATGAGGCCGGGAGAGAATAGATATGGGCTTTTGCTTGGGCTGGGAGCTGGGCCACTATTTTTGGAGGCAGGCTTTATAGTGTGCCTGCCTCCGAAATGGATTTATGAAGGTGGTTGCTTTAAGATGGCCGCCTCCAAAAATAAAGGATTTTTTGAGGGGGTTGTCTTAAAAACGCCCGCCTCCGTAAATCGATTTTACGCAGGCAGGAAAAAGTGACCACTTCCGTAAATGAAAATGCCCGCCTCCAATAATCGTCCGGTATTTTCCGAGGCGGTAAAATTTTGTGACCGCCTCCGTTAATTATAGTGCAACGCCACGCAAAATCAATCGTGTAGTAGTGAGAACCTTCTTCAAGAGCCCCAAGCGTGTGCTAGGAGATGAGCAACTGGTGGCTCGTCCCTCATTCGTCGCAGCAGTGTAGCTGCACGTGGCCATCGCGACGCCTTTGACGACATGCCTTCCTTCGCGGGTTTGGAAATTTGAGCCTTGTCCTATCGCGATCGGCCTCTGTCATGGAGGCGCCGGTGCCTGATGACTGTCCTCGAGAAAGGTTGGGCGGCAGGGGAGATGAATGTCTTATGCCATATATGAATCCAACAGATGTGGGATCGAGGAATATAAATGTTGTTGTCTGCTTTCGGTGTCCGGCGGTTTTCCTACGCAAAGGCAGCGGGGGGTGGCATGAGCAGTTTCCTCCGCATCATGGGATCCGATTGGATGACTGATTCAGTCTGTGATAGAGTGGTGGCAACGCAATGGGTGCTGGGAAGGAGAATAGGCAGAGGGATGGGAAGGAGGAGGGGCAGCACGCAGAGGGGAAGGGAAAGTGTAACTGCGACTACCGAAGGGGAAGCTGTTGTTGCGGGGGACGGAGAACTGTGGGCCGGTGAGGTGGCTTGCTGAGATTTTACATAATTCTTATAGTGGGTTCCTATTTAGGTATAGTAGATAGTAGATAGTAGATACACTCAGCTCCTTCAACTTGTATTACTGTACCAGTATCTTGGTCCATCCTGGGACCCTTCCCCCATACCGTGTGGCATGTGCCCACCACACTCATGCCGCCAAACCGCAATGCACCGTGTTTGTCCACCAACAGTGGTGTAGCGCACGGAGCTTGGGAGGGATGTGCAGACCTAGCTTCCTATGACTAGTCACCCTAACCATACTTGCCCTACCGCAAGTTCCAATCAAATATTCACTTTCGTGGCCCTCCTCCATTCCGCCACTTGACTCGCTCCTACTCCGCCTCACCGTGGCGTCGGTCCCAGCCTTGTGGTAATCACATTTGAGCTCATGCTCTTTCTCATTCTCACCATCTCCTCGCACTTAGTTTTCCTTCTCCCAGCCTTCCTCGCCTCCCTTAGTAATGGCAGGGTTGTCGCTACAGCATAGTAGAGTGAATATAGTTCACGACATGGTAGCTCTTATGAGCACGACATGGCCTAGCGTGGCAACGTGGGTGCGGCACCACAACGATAATGCAACATAGGCAAACACAGGCTCCTAGGGAAAAGCACAGTGCATCGCTATGTGGCTATGCGGGTAAGGCAGACATATTGTGTGGGGTGGCGAAGGTGAGGGCGGTGGTGCAGTGGTGGATGGACCATAATGGTGTGATAATACAACTTTAGGGACCTAAGTATGCAGTTTGCAAGTACCGGGACCGGGTTGAGAACTTCGAGACAAGTTTAGGGAGCCGAACATGCAATTTGCAAATACTGTGACCGGGCACGAACTCGGGAGAAGTTTAGGGAGCTGAATGTGGAATTTGAAAGTACCGGAAACTAGATGAGAACTTGGGACAAGTTTGAGGACCATCATTAAAATTTACTTTTTCTAAATGTGTGGAACACAAAATTAAATTTGCATCTATGGATATCATCATTGTTTAAGATTAGGCCAGAAACGTCGGGATATGCCAGAATGCCCAAGCCTACTGCCCGGGATAATTATCATAGACATTAATTTGGTGCCATGTACAACTTTTTTTGATGACATGTTAAACATAAGGATGCTAGTCCAGCTAGTTAGCAGCTCCGGAGGCTCCCTCAGGTCTTGAGTTCGATCTCCCACAAGTGCGAATTCAGGCTGAGGGTAAAAAAATCCCCTTGCTCGTCCCAGGCCAAAGCACAGGTTAAGAGTTCGGCGCTTGTCAAGGGTAACGGCTCCCTGTGTATGGATGGGGTGGGGGTTCAGGGATTTTCTTGGTTTATGTGAGAAGACCTTCTTCTTAATCACAATACCGTGGGGGTGGTCAAGACCCCTGCAGGCCAAGTTTCTTATAAATAAGAAATCAAATACTATGTCTGTCCCAAAAATTAATAATGCAATTCTAGGGCGGATCAAAGTCCAACTATCTTAAGTTAGGTTAATTTATAAAAAAATATTATCAATATTTGACTCCAAATAAATATAATACAAAAAATATATTTTATGTTGAATCTAATGATACTTATTTATGATAAAATTAGTATATAAAACTTTCTATCACTATTAGTGCTATTTTAAAATCCCATATTTTGCGACGGAAGGAGTAGATATGAGCAGTATCTTCACATTGGTACATCTTCTGCCGCAACCATTTTTTTTTAGACTACACAGGTTTTGGGCCCCTTTATATCAGTGACACTACTGGAAACTAGAATTTTCATGTGTCGGTTTTTAGCGTAAAATAAACCAGAGCACAAAGATTTCCTTGAGAGCCACCACACAGGGAAATCCCGACACGAAAATTATTTCTGACGACCAACCTACAGGCAAATTTATTTTTCCCTGTCATTTTAGTCCTGACGGTATTTGCCTGTCGGGTGACCGACAGAATCAAATTTCTTGATGGTTTCTATTATATCCCTGTCGTGTTTCAATGCACAAGAAAATTAGTGTTTCGAGTAGTGGGTATCAGTAGCCTAGCAGCATTTTAACTCATAGTACATAATTTTAGAGAGAAGCAGAAGTAAACTAGGGCTCTTGGAAAGACAAATCCAAATCATAACTCGATGAGGTACTTAATTTTGCACTAGAAACACCAATTGTTTGTATGTGCCTCCTAGGTTGCGCTACTGTCAATCACGATACCATTATAATTACTAGGTGGTACGAGTAAAAGTTTTTCTACCTGACTACTCACAAATCTTTTGAAGGGAATTTCAATGTGAAATATTGTTTCACTTTCACTTGCAGTTTCAGCTAGGTCCTTTGGAGTTTCTGACAGGAATATCTGGAGTGGTTAGTCCGTACTGTGGTCTAGAAAATGTTATAACGTCGCTTGCTTTTGTCACCAACGCTCGTAGCTATGGACCATTTGGAAGAGGGCATGGAAAACCATTCCACATTCAAGTCCAGAGCGATGGCTGCTGGATTGTTGGTTTCTTTGGTCGTTCTAACAAATATCTCCATGCACTTGGTGTCTACACGAACCAAGAGGTACTACTAATGTACTCCATACTAGTTTTATTATAGTTCATCAATCTTGCTCCTTTACAGGTTAGAATCTTAAAACATAAGTTATAAGTTTGGGTTTAGTACATAAAATAAAAATATCATCGCCAAAAAAAAAAAAAAATGCATCTTAATCTGCACTCTCTCTTTTTTTTCATTTTCTGACACAATAATATTTTGTAGTCTATATCAATTTGTAACAAACTTGTCAGCTACCCTATATATGTTTTTAAACACCCACATCCAAAGTGTTTTTGTCTCTCTGTATGTCAGCTATACAACATATATGTGTTGAATATATATTTTGTTCAAACCTTTGCATAACTTATGGTGACTCTTGTTGCACCCTCATGTCTTGTGTTGTCTTTATTCTATGCATTAAAGTTTAAATTTAGATCTTGTTATTTGCAACAGGTCTTTAGTATGCGTTTTATGCCGGCACTCTGCAACTACTATAAATTTTAATTTTAAAGACCTCTTTTTTAAATTTTATAAATAATAAGGATTTTAGGTCTTCGACTGCACTCTTGATTACTATGATGGGATAAACAGTCATTTCATCATGCGCCATGTTGCTCAACAGGGTTGTGGATCTTGAGGTGAGATCTAGGAAGGGCCAACAGTGCTAACATCAATATGACGTTAATATTGAAGCCTAACAATTATCGTTGATTGACTCAAAAGGAATTCACTTCCCATCACCTAGCCTTACCATTGTAAGCCTGCTTGGAGTTGAGCTTAATTGACTCAAAAAGAAATTCACTTCTCTTCCATCTAGCCTTACCATTGTAAGCTTGTTGCTCGGAGTTGAGCAAATATGGTGGCCATGTCTCAACCTAGAGGGGCCTGCGCTTTGCCGCTAGCAGACATCGTGTATGCATCTTCATTGTAAGAACAACACCACCTGTCATGGGCTCAGAACCGCGGCAAGCATCATGTTGTTTATCAGAGGTAGTGTGTGGATCTATGGTGGCTCGAACACTCAAAACACTCAGGGACATAGACGATTTATCCTGGCTCGGGCTTTTGAGCCCTATATCCAATAGTGCGGTGTTCTTCGTCATAGGAATGCTCAATCGAGAGTTGTTACAATGGAGGAATCAGAAGAGAGTGGAAGGGGATCGCGCGGTGCTATTCTATGGTTCTTGGTGAGGTCATCCGATCAAAGGGTCTCGGGGCGATCGTCCCCCTCTACGAGAGACCATGCCTCCCCTTATATAATGAGGACGGCATATGAGTATAAAATTGGGTGGTTTCTCAAGGATTTCTCGCCTCGTGCTCTAGTCTCCTTCCATTTGGTGCCACCGTGTCCTTTGTCATGTAGGAGGGGGCGACAACATTGCAACTACTCCCTGATGTCCCTGCTATAGTCTGACTCTTGTTTGCCAGGTGCTGCCTGCCGCAGCAGAGCCTTCCCTAGGTGAACCGTCTCCCAAGAGTCCTTGATACCCAAGGATGCTTCTCCTACCTGGAGGGGCTGACAACGAGGCCCGAAACCCTCCATCCCATAGGCATGGGGAAGTCCTTTAATTTGTCCTGATGCATCATACCTTGGGCATGACCCCTGCGGTGGAGGAGTGGGTGGGATACCTCCTGGTAGGGTGATGCTTTAGCACCTGTTAGGCCCTGGGAATCTTATAGATTCTAGAGCTAGCTTCTTGACTTGTCTTGGGATAGAGGTTGGCCCTGAGTGAAGGTTGGCATAGTCGCAAGGGCTATGGCTCGGCCATCGCTCCCCTTAGGCTAAGAATCCCCACATCCTGGCCGAGCCCCTGAGCTCCAAGCGATGGCAGTGCCTGCTTTCTCAGGCTCGCCTCTTTGATATCTAGGAACTTGAAGGAGGAGGGCCATCTATAGGCTGTCGATCCATCGCTTTTCTGCCCATGTGTGCACACGAGCGCACCCGATGAGTGCAGCCCCCGAGCCCCTGGCTGATTCAGAGAGTCAGCCGGGGGGTTTGTTAGAATGTCATGTCCTCAACGCAGGGACTTAACATACCCCTATATACTCTCGTCACTACCCAACATCGGAGACAATACCCATAGGTTTGCATGATAAGAACATTGATCCTATTTGCTGCTGCTACTATTGTACCTCTCCTACTTTACTACTTTTGAACCTCTAATCCATGTTTGCACCTTTGGTGGGTTCTAGATCATTAGAGATCAAACACTAGACTGTAGTTTGTTTGGAACAAGTGTTACCCTATTCTGAGTAAACACTAAGGAAGTCAGAGAAATTGTGGTGATACACCTAAAGTTGTCAAGTCACCTTAGCCAACCTAGGGATCAACTAAGTCGATCTCCTTGCTATTCCATGTTTGAAAACAGGAAACTAGTTTAGCCAATTTCCAAATCGGCTAAGCCTACATTGGCATTATTCCTGGGTCGGCAATGACAAAGTCTTCTAACCCATCTCTAAGGTTGGATAGAATGAAATTTACCTAGTGCAAGGAAATTTACGAGGAAACACGTTGATTTGGACTTGGAGACGTTTCCTAGTCTAATAAGGCCACCATCTATATATAAATACGAAACGGCCTCTAGGCCCCTAGTGGGTTCCGGTGCAATAATGGTGATACAATTAAGGGTCTAATGAAATTTGTGAGATGTGAATAGATTATATGTGAACATGGGTGCATGAAGACACAAGGAACCACGACCCCTACCCCCCAATTCAAATTGTTGCGGCTTGTTGACAAATGAAAGCTTACATTAATTTTTATTGAATTTGAGAATAGGAAAAGTCATTCTATCAAGGCAGCACAAAATGGTAAGATTAATTCATCCTCCTCCTTTCCTCCTCCTCCTCATCATCATCATAATCGTTGTCCTCGTCCTGCTTGTTGTCCTCATCGGCCTCCTCCTCTTCGGTGTCATTGTGGAGGCCAAAGAAGCATTCGTCATTAGAGTCCCACAGGACTCAATGAGGTGAGGACTTATCACTAGAGCCCCTCGTCCTTATTGCTCCACCAGCCCGGTGACTCTTCTTTGGTGGAGTCATTGTCTTGAAGCTTGAAACTAGATATGGTTCAAGTTGGAAGAAGGGTAGAAATAGAAGAGGCGATGGTTTTAGAGAGGGATGACTGGGTGAGCCTATTTGGCTTGTCCCGGTGGAATTAATGTTGATGAAAGGGCACCGGTAGTTGGACACTGTACTATCACAAAGACTATATAGCATCAGTCCACTAGTGTCCATTTAGGGCCACAAAAAACACCTATCGCAACCAGCTCCGCACGTATAATCTGAACCAACCGCTTTCTCGACGGTGATAGAACTTTCACAACCGGTTCAATTGGTCTCCACGCTCCACCTATCTGATAGAAGCAAAAGAGTGAGAGACAACGAGTGATGCAAATGATTGTTTGTGTATTTGATTGAAGAATGATTTACACATATATAGACAAGGCCCCTTGTGTGTGTGAGATAGAGAGAGAGGAAGACCCATCTACTACCTCTTAAAGGTTGTCTCCAACAGGGAGACCCATTGGGGCACCCAAACCCAAAATGGTCTCCAACAGAACACCTATGGCCTCCAATAGAGTACCTATATGAAAGACCCATTTTGGGTGTCGGGATAGACATAACCCAAATTTGAGTATCCTCTCTCTCGACGCCCCATTTGCGAGAAAGGGTTGTCTTCTAGGTCTTGTAGTTAGAGAAGACCAAAATGAGGTATTGAACCCTTTGCCTGTAAGCGCTACCCAAAGGACGAATGGGCCTTGTATTTTGGGTCGCGGTTGTTGGAGAACAGTCTAATGAACTACCATTAGGAGTTGCCAATGACCAATATTAACCTCTAATTGATCATTAGTAATAATCCTCAGCACTTCTTCTTGATCTTTTAGCTTCTTGTAGGCTTCATTATTCATCCATTATGAATCATCAATGATATACTAATATACTAGGAAAAACTCCTTAAAACCCAAGCCAAAAAACAATGTAATACATATATTAGGGAAAACTCCTTAAAATCTTTCCAAATCCTAGGAAAAAACCAATGTAATACTAATATACTAGGAAAAACTCCTTAAAACCAAGTAAAAAAAAATCAAGAGAAACATCATGATATAATTAAAATCAATAATGATATTAGACCCTTGAGATAAACCCAAAGACTTAGTCAAAAAATACATTGACCACATGATCAATATGCCCCAAATATTATCTCATAAAAACTCTAGTGGGGAAATAGATGATATGCATATAACATTGTATTAGCATTTCCTCATTAAAAACTTTATAAGAGAAACCACAAACAGGAAAAGTCACATAAAGAAAAAAGAGTACAATGTCACTTATGTGGCATGGGGAGAATAGATAATATGGCATACCCTTGTGTTGATATTGGCTCATTAAAAAACTTTATATGAAAAAAATCCAAAGGAAAATTTTCATACTAATGCACTTAACACATATGAAATGTGGAGCATGGTAGACTTTGTGTATATCTCAGTGACCTTATCCCAAGACTTAGTTTGCAAATGTTCATTTTCTCGTATGAATAGAAAAAATGGCAAATTATCAACAATGTTGCACTGAATAGAACTTGTCTTCATTTTACAACACAAAGCTACATTGTCTTTATAGACATTGACCATTGGTTCAATTGAATCAACATCACATAACTGCATATATGATATATCATGCTATCAAGCTATACACATTCAGGTGGAGCCTTGTACAGTATAATTTCAGAATGATTAATGGAAGTAGGCAATAATGTCTGTTTAAGGACGTCCACAAAATAGTCTTTCCACATGTACATCAACCATTTCAATGATCCGAAATTTGGGAGATCTTATAGATAACCATAATCATTATATCCAAGGGTTTTTGAAGAGAACACAACAAGATCACATGTGCTATTATGATATCCAAAGATATTCGAAACTCTCAATATCTCATCTCAATCACTATGGTACAATATAACCTTCCTCTATCTTGAGGCAGAACAACTCTATGATTCCATCATATTGATTGATTTAATATGATCTAGATATGGATAGCTTCTATATAGATTCGTGAGAAGATGTTCAGATTGTAAAGATAAAATTAAATTTTTTGTTTTGATCCATGTCCTCTATCTCAAACTTTAGATTATCATGTGCTATCAGCATGTGTTCATCACCCATGACGTTAGTGTCATTGACCATCATAGAGACAATATGGAATCCAATCGAGGACCTCAAATTGAACACCCACAAGTAATCAACCATCTTTGTATCTCTAATGAATAAGGAATACATAAAGTCAGTTGTGGTACATTTGACTTGACTACATTAAGCCATATAGTGACTTCATAAGCAACCCAATACATGTAGTAATTGTCTGTAATAGGATTTGGTATTTGGATTCCTTCTCAAAATCTCCACAAATATGCCAAATCGAGCTACCATATAAATACATGAAAACACTATATCTATCAACTACAAAGATAGATGCTTTTGTTCTACCAATCCAAGTATAGTATGGGAAAATTATAACACTTATTACTAGACAATAGCATGCATTGGAAATCAATGCTTGGGCTTTATGCGTAAAACCTGTTGTACTACTAATCTTGCTTTTGTTCTGAGTTTGTTCTTCTTGTTGTATCATTTGACATGGAAGATGATCATGTTGTTGTAATGAAGCCTGTCATCAATGGCATTGTCGATGTTGATGGCTACAAGCCTTCCTAGCTAGGAACAAAGCCCCACAGATGGAGAACATTGTTGAAAGATCTTAATTCAATATCTTGTAGTTCTTGGACCTTGAATCGACGTAGTCCTGCATCCCTATTATGAGCAATTTGTGTGATTGTCGTAGATTTGAGGGAAATTGATGTAGTCCTGCATCCCTATTATGAGCATCTCCATTCTAGAAACTATGGACCAAGACACCACTCGGTATTTACTATTAGGGATAGATTGAATGATAGTTGTAGAAAAATTAGAAACATATATATGCGTTATGGTTATTTACACTATTTTCATAATAGCATATGTTGGTAACTTAGATGTAGATTTGAGGAAAAACTTTACTTCATTTTTTTAATAATGGCAAAAGTAGCCAATTTAGGTGCAAATTTAATTAAATGTTGGTAGATAATTTAGTGGATACTTTGAATAATTTTGTTTCATAATGGTAGAGGTGGGTAATTTATACACAGATTTATGTGGTTAATTTATGTTGTTTTTCATAATTGTAGAGGTCGATAGTTTTTTTAGATAACATATTAGAGCCAAAAGCCTTTTTTTTTTATTTGATGAATGGAGTCTACCAAATTGATGTCTAGCTAGATCTTTCTGACATTTGTGAAAATTCAAAGATTTATCTTTTTTTTTAACGTGTGCCTCAAGAATTAACGTGGAGGAATCCAACTAGTAAGAGTAAGATTTTATACTTTTGTTTTGTCACTGTAATGTTTATTTCGTTTGTTTATTTACTTTTCAGGCCAGGGTCGCTGGAATTGGGCCTTGGGGTGAAAATGGCAGACTTCTTCATGGCATCATAGTAAAGCCATATTCACATGGTAAAATTTCAATTTTCTGTGGGACTATCATATATTCACTTGAGTTTTATATATATACAGGACCGCAACGAGCAGAAGCACACTGCAGGCCCATCGGTAGGATGTGTAGGCGATAAAGTGAGCGTTAATTAATCGCAGTGACATCTAGCTGTCAACTCTCAAGATAATTTTATTTTTAATTTTAATTGCTTTGCCCCAGTTTGAGTTCGTAAAATTTGGGCCATGGGGTGGAGTTGGAGGGAGTCCACGCGACATCGAAAAGTCACCCTACCGTTTGCACAGCGTGACAATTAGAAGTGGTATTATTATCGATTCCATCAAGTTTTCATACACCGACCGCGATGGCGAGTACCACACTACAGGTACTTGGGGCGGCCATGGGGGTAGCCACTACTCGGTGAGTGTGAAAATAAACAACAACTCCTTCTTGATCCGATATGAATGATAATGTTTATATGGTGCAACACAAAGTTGAATATGCATCTATGGAGTTTATCGTTGTTTAAAACTGAGGAACTACAACCGCTGCAGAAGTTTATTTTTACCACATTGGATAGGATGGACCTGTGTCTCAGTTTTGAGTGATGGGATAGTCCCAGTTTCTATTTGTTTAGGATGGCCCGTTTTTTGTTTAGTTGGGAGGGATGGACACGGATGATTTGATTTCTATTTGTTACAGCGTTAGCTGCAGTTATCTCTGGCCCACACTAGTCATCTGCGGGCCCCATTTGTCATGTTCCAGCTTTCTATTTTAGCGTAGTATACTGCTCCAACTGTGCTTTTTATTTTTTTTTTTCGTGTATCTTCTCAGCCGAGCGGACGTGCGGTGTGGCTCGTGGTCTTCTCCCTCCGTGCCTTCTCGGCTTCTCCATCCGTGCCGGCCAAACTCCTCAGCCCCTCAGCTTGCCCCCTGCGAACGCTAGCTGAGT